>JAFELO010000842.1:448478-643086 GCA_017140195.1 Eumaeus atala
ATATATATATATATATATATGAATTTAATTACCTGTTCAACACTGCTATAAAGTTGTTCGAGAAGACAGCTATGTTACTGGTCCTCCACAGCCGGTTGTCGTCCCTCGTGGCGCCCCTGATAGGGTCCGCGTCTTTGAATATCCCCATGGCGCAGAACACCATCTCCAACATGGTGTCATGGGTGAAATATGACACCATGTTCTTGCCATTGTTGTCCACACTTGACGCAAAGTTTTCGTACAAGTCCTTCAGTGGTGGCGCTCCAAGATTCACGTTTACCTGGAAAAACAATTTACATTTATTGTTTATAGTACAGGAGGACAAACGAGTAATCGAAACCAAATTACTATCGATGCCTCGTCTTGCCTACCCCCCAATATTACCTATATTATGTCTTAAATTTTGCGAAAAATTTAGATCTAGACCCAATCCTGGCGGGCTCTCTGAGTAGATTTTTATTGATTGAGCGTGATTAAACGATGGTGGCTGCCGCCTAAGCTCCGCTTTATAGGAAAACACGCCATTCGGTTTATATAGTCAACATTCTTTTTTTACATTATTTTACATATTACATTTCTCGTTTGTCCCCAAACGAGAAATGAAGCCTTTCAACGATGAACATCACTATAATTATGCCGATGCATTGCTCTTCTTTTCATCCAAATGGGCCACCACGAACCGCACGAAACACGACACCGTAGGTGTAACTTTACGGCGGTATCAAGTGAGCGAGAGGTGCCTCCAAGGTCGTGCCAGCCTAATTCTGTTGCATACGAGGCTGTAGCGTCATGCACTATCCGTGGCACTACGTCCTCCTATACAGCATGGCACCACCTTCTCCTATGCAGCATGGCACTACATCCTCCTATGCAGCATGGCAGTACCTCCTACAAAGAGTTGTAGTCATCCTTCGCCGCTGTACTACGGCGGCGTCATGCCGACACGGCTTCCCAACACCATGATTTATATCACACTTACCCAAGAGCCGTAACCATTCCTATGGTAATGTCTAACGTCATCTCTGTACTCCAGCACCATGAGGTCCTTCTCAGAGAACACGGCGCACCAGGGCGACTGTAGCCTGGCTGTCCAGGAGCGGTAGAACCGACAGATCTCGTACAAGTTGTAGATATCGTCTGCAGACAGCTGGGACGTGATCCCTAAGCGCGCCTGCACTGCACGCTGGACCTGTGGATTGTGGCATCAACGAATGTTGTGTTTCAATAAAAGTAGCTTGATATTGTAATAGTAGAAAGCAATGCCATGGCTGCATTGCATTCGAGCTGGCAATCATAATGCCTCTCGCTGACATAATATGTGCGGTTTGCGGGAGTTCATAGGTCTTCCGTTTTATGCAGTTTGTGTAAGTCCAGTGGCCTTCCACACAGTCCTTACGTACAGTTTGTGGGAGTGCGGTGGCGTCCACTACGTGCGGTTTGCGGGAGTTCATAGGTCTTCCGTTTTATGCAGTTTGTGTAAGTCCAGTGGCCTTCCACACAGTCCTTACGTACAGTTTGTGGGAGTGCGTTGGCGTCCACTACGTGCGGTTTGTGGGAGTGCGGGGGCCTCCATAACGTGCAGTTTGTGGGAGTGAGGCGGCCTCTACTACGTGCGGTTGGTGGGAGTGCGGCGGCCTCCACTACGTGCGGTTTGTGAGAGTGCAGGGGCCTCTATAACGTGCAGTTTGTGTAAGTGCAACGGCCTCTTCTACGTGCGGTTTGTGGGAGAGCCGGCGGCCTCCAATACTTGCGGTTTGTGAGAGTGCAGGGGCTTCCATTACGTGCGGTTTGTGGCAGTGCACTGGCCTCCATTACGTGCGGTTTGTGGGAGTACAGTGGCCTTCCGTCACGTACAGCTTTTGAAAGTCTTTCCATTAGACGAGTGCACAACATAATCAAGCATTTCAAATACATACCGCCATATATTCATTCGTATTTGTATATGCTTCTATTTCATCGATTAAGTTCTGACCTCCTTTGACCTCTTCCTGATATCTGTCACAATTCGCGTAGGGCTGCAACAGATGTTACCATATAGAACCTAAGATCAGAGAAATTATGTAACGATTCCAGTATAAAGCAATAGAATATAGCATTGATTTACAAAAATACAAGGTACCGATTTCATACAGAACTACCATGATTGTAGATTTTTTTTTTTTGTAAAGTCAACCTTACGCGTATCATTTGTAGTTTGTTGTTTTTACAAAGCGCACAATTGACACTGCGAACTTCTTTTATAGGGATGGTTTGGAGACGCAAAGTGGGTATCTTCATATGGGAATTAGGTGCTTATAAAAAGGAAAGATCGAAGGTTATTTAAGAATTTGTTTGTTTTGCGATAAAGGTTGTCACATCAACTACAATGTCTGTTGTCACAGATCTCAATATTGTATATGGGTAGCTGATATTTAAGGTAGAAGTATATAAAAAATATGTAATAACTAAATGGAACATTCTGCGCATCAAGTTTTTGAAAATTGCCTTATTTGAAAACCATAAACTGTTAAATTGTCAGCAGTCATGCGCACTAGGTTATATTTTCGTTGTATCGCTTATTATAGTAGCAGTCCATAACTTTAAGATCAGCGGTCAGTTATAATCTCTTCACGTTTACCTTATCTGTAAGTTACAATCAATAGGAAGTGTTTACAATCAATAGGAAGTGTTTTTTTTTATTAATCAAGTACATTAGTTCAACAAAAATGGGGAGATAAATGCAACAAGGACACATTTTAGTCTTCTACACTGGGCCACTTGCCACTCACAAATCATATTTTACGACGGTTTCATGTGAGCTAAAGCTACCTCCATATCGCCACAACCGGGGAGGTATCCCCGGTTGAGGCGATCGAATTAGGCTGCAAGGCAGCATGGCCTCTTACTATAATTGGCCACCCTATGCTATAAAAATATGCTCACTCGAATGATGTCGTCTCTCGTCCAGGGTCCATCGATGGTTAAGTTCAGGTTGGTCCCTTCGGCCAGACCGTGGACGAACGCCATTGCGCTGGTGACGGTTCTCTGCTCATTGGTTGGTCTGAAATAGTACTGGTCGTCTGCTCCACTCAGCAGATGAGGATACTTCTCCCGTATCCTCTGAGCCATATCGAATATCTCCTCGTAGCCAGTGCCCGTGAGAAACGACTGGGAAACTTCCATGGTCGAGTTCCAAGTCCACTTGCGGAACTCCTCAATGTCCTGTAAATATAATTGATTTTACAAAGTCTGGGTGACGATTCAGACGGGGTTCCAGTTATATTGAGGATGGAACGATCCCAAGCTATATATTCCGTTCTAGCAAGAGGTAGTTACAGAATTCGTATAAAAGCCATAAGTCAGTTGAAGTGCCAATGGGCTGGTGACACGCTCAGAAGAATAGATTGCAGATGGGGCAGTAAGGTTCTGGAGTGGAGGCAGCGTTTTCGAAAACGAAGTGTTGGTCGAACTTTGACCAGGTGGGAAGACGATCTCCGTGCAGTAGTCGGTCCGGGATGGATGCGAATAATAGGAGATCGGTCGTCTTAGCGTTCATTGAGTGAGGCCTATGTCCAGCAGTGGACCGATAAGGGCTGATAATGATGATGTTGATGAAGAGGTAGTATATTATAAAAAAAGTTATCTGCAGAAGCGAACTCAGCGATAGTTATAAACTATTACTGCACTTGAATGGATCCAATCCAAGTATCCTCGTCGTGTCTGACTATAGTTTACGGCCACAGCCTCAATTGTAGCTCGATGTTCGCCTTGATGATGGCAGAGCTAGTCGGGTTGGTTCGGGAGGAGGGAGGGGGGGGGGGTTCCTTTTGGCTTGTCGGTGTAGTGACCAGACACTGATGATCGCACCGTCTGCAGTAGCGATATTTGCGACGTCGCTACGACAATTTCAGGTATTTACCTGAGCACAGAGCTGGCTCCTGCCAGCGTCGTAGCTGGCTATGATCTCTGACCACAGCCTTGCTTGTAACTCGTTAATGGCCAAGGTGACGCTGGAGCCGGGGTTCCTGTTCCCATGCCGGTGCAGCGACCAAATACTGATAGCTTCACAGTCTGAAGGAGTGACGTTCCAGAAATAGGTAAAATACATGCTAACCCATTACGATGAAACTATTTTTCCGATTTCATCGCGCTTTATTTAATTATTTAACTAACCCGACGTTTCAGAAGCTTTACAGCAACCATGGTCATGGATGGTAGTGGTGAAATATCGGGCTGGTTAAATAATTCAATTAAAGCGATGAAATCCGTTAAAGTGGTGTGTGTTGTAATGCGTAAACTTAGGACTTCAATACATAGTAAGAATGACGATTTCTAACATTAATTTGGAGATGGCCACAATAGACAAGTGAAAATAGCAATCTACTAGACTAGCCAATTGCGCGGGACATAATTATATTGCACAAGTGTGTGCGCAGGCACAAGGACACTCTCTAATCTATTCTCTTCTTCTAAAATCTTGTATTTCGCTGGAACGTTCGTCCGACACGTCCGGACAGAATTCAGACGCATGATCGGCATAGTAACTGTGCCAATGTTCATGGGTGTCGGTAGTCGTAAATAGGCTCGTTTACCCCACTATACTACGAGTGTATATAAAAAAGGACCAATGTATATATACTTACTCCGCGGGGTGGGATGGTCCCGTATATCTCCTCGTATGGTTTCGTACGGGGTCTTCGTGGAGTAAAGGTGGAAGGGGCACTCGGCGTTCCAGTAGCAGTTCTCCCCCACCACTACTCCCATTAGTGCCAGTAGTGCCAGTATTGCCATTGTCAACCTTGACGCTATTTTGAGTGGTGTCAGCTAGGTCATATCTCTTTTATATATCCTATTATATTATCGGTAATCTTATTTTAAATAGTAACGCTGTGTTCACATCGCATCATTCTAATAATATAGATCTGTATTTCTTTTTATTATTGGGCAGTTGTTCTCGTTAATATTTTGTAGTGTTTCGTTCTTCTTTAACTCGTAAACACTCAATGCCGAGTGGGTCTCTTCAAAATCTCTCCATATTTTTCGGGTTTGTGTAATTTTTCTATGAGATAGGGGTCAAACCAGCAGATAAGTAGCGACTATCGCTGCCCATAGACGTCTGTAAGACTAGGCGTCTTACAGACGCGTTGCCGGCCTTTAAGGAATAGATCTGCTCTTTTCTTGAAGACCTCTAAGTCGTATCGGATCGGAAATACCGAGACCTCCTTCGGGTGGTTCCACAGTTGTGCGCGGGAAGAGGTGTTGTTAAAACAGCACTGTTGTGGATTTACGAACATCAAGGTGATGGGCGCGGAATAAAGAGTTCTGTCGCGATGTCCGAAGATGGAATTCCGCTGCTGGTATTCAGCCGGACAATTCCTCGGAACACTCTCCATAGAAAGTATGATATAAGACGCACAGTCAACTGACAACTCTTCGTAGGACCAAAGAATCGAGCTCTCCGGAAATAACTTGGTCGTCAACGATTCGAATCGTTCTACGTTGTATGCGGTCAAATGTAACGAACTGATATTGCGGGGCCCTTGCCCAAAGGTGGGAGCAGTACTCCATATGTCGTTGGACCTGCGCCTTGTAAAGTTGCAGCCGATGGGCTGCATTGAAGTACTGTTTCGCCCAATTGTCCACGTCTAGCTACTTTAACGCTAATTTAGTTTTCGCTTCCAAATGACCGCGGTACAGAACGTTACTCGATATGTCGACAACAAGCATTCCGATACTAGATGAGGCCGATAGGTGGGTGTTCAGAAAACGAGGAAATACGACGTACGGGTAACTTTTTTGCGGTAAACATACATACATCTGTGTCTTATGTGGGTTGAATTGGACTAAGTTTAGTCGGCCCCATTCCGAGACATTGGATAATAAATCCTCGTCCTCAGACACAAGTTTGTTCCGATACTCGATGACGTGGTCCCGGGAAATATTGGCATGGCCAGAGTATAGAGCATCCCTAGTGCTATCGCCCGCGTAACAATGAAAGCCACTAGTTTGCATCATGTCATAGATATGCAGAAGAAACAGCGCAGGAGACAGAACACAGCCTTGAGGAGCACCAGTGTTGACAAATTGAAGAACGGAGCACGCGCCGTCAACCACGGCCTTTACGTGATAGTGCCGTGTACCCACAGGAATCGCCGCGAGTGCCACCAGTGCCGCCTTTGGTGAGGTGCCCCGGAACAGCAAATCATCAGGGCACCTCGGCGGTAAGTCAGCCCCCGAAAGGCCCGACGCCACCTCCATTGATGGGGTTGTCCCGCACAACATGACAACCTCAACGACTGTGGGACAGTGCAATGGGGTGAGGTTCCTATTCTCGCCCCTTGCCCCGAGCGCTAAAGCGCCGCCACTTTTATAGGAGGGGTACTAAGAGATACCACCTCCTGGGGTCTCGAATCACTTCAGGCTACTGAGCCCCACCGCCACGAAAAGGCTTGAAACATGGTGGGGATGGGCGCAGTACTTTGGGTAAGCGTGGGTCTTCTAGTATATCTACTAAGCTTACGAGTTGTGGATGTACTAACACGCCTATGTCTACCTCTTCGGAGATAATAGGTGTGAAAGTACTTTTAATAAAATGTATATACTACGAATTTACCAATTTTTAAATGATATATTTTTATTTATTATGAACGACAAGTCGGAGCCAATGCTTTCTGCAGATAGCTGTTAATATTTTTCAAGATTTATTGTAATTGTTTGTTTTCAATGTTAACATTTAACAACGATTTTTCGCCCTATTTTACTACCTTTAAGACGGTATCATATTGCGAGCTAGGGTTACCTCCCAGGCAGTGTCGGTCTACTAGTAACTACTCCATTGTTTCGTCTCCTATCATATTATTCTTCTATCTTCTAATATGATAACTGCCAATCGCGGTGATTCTGTGAGGCTTCTCAGGCGAGGGCGTAGGGTAAGGAACATCGTAAAATCTTTGACGTTCCAAGAAAGGTTTAAATAAATCTATCCGGAATAAAAATAAATTGAATTTTGTTAATAATTTGTTACATGTACAGAAAACAAAAATATTTGTTTTATCATAATGGGTAAAGGACCAGTCGAAGCCTTTTTCTGAACACCGACGCCCTTAGACATGTACGTAATTATGCACTCCCAAGTCACATGAAACGCAACAGCATCATCCGTCAAGTGAGCGAGATGTACGTCCCCGGCCCAATCTGTTTGATCTTGTCGATAATGTGAAAAGAGAATCATTGTGAACACAGCTCTATGAGATTACTAGTGGCGCTTGCGATAACAGATAAAGAGAACCGCCGCGCCGCCGGTGCATGACGCGCGCACACGCCTTCAGCTCGTGAGATAAACTCATCGTACGCAACTCCGTGTACTACGTACCTGCGTACTTCGCTAGCACAATGCTAAAATGCTACGATGTTATTTCCATGCTATTTGTTTCCGAAGGACAATGTGTTTGACATAATGTAAAGATTCTCCGTGTATATAAAATAGACAATATAAAAATAAATAACGTTCTTCGTCTTGGCGTATGTCGAACGCCTCAATTCTACCGGAACGCTAGCAGACTACCATAATATTTTAACTACCATTTTATTTATTTTAGAAAAATTACAGCTAATGCAAGAACCAGAAAATAATAAGTAGATAAAAGACCAACTATGAAATTCCAATCACATTAATAATTGAAAAATATTGAAATTACTACAAAATCTAATGCTTTTAATTTGTTTTAACAGTTCTCGCACAATCATTTTCGTAAGTTTGGGACACTCGTATAAAAGAGATCCATGTTGAGTTGCTGGCTGAAGCATTAAATGTACGACCCGCTCTCATAATATAAGAGTTCTTGCTGCCTTTAGTTATTATTGGTATCGGATATGTCTAGTAAATTAAATTTGCGTAAAAAAGCAGATATGACTAACGCGTCTTGTGTATCTGTGAAAGTGTAAATAGACCGGCAGAAGATTGAGCGCAGACACGCAATTGTTTGCTAGGCATATCGAATAGAAACTCTGATCGTGGATCATTTGTTGAAAAATACCAGGAGACCTGGATACCCAGAGAGCGACTCAAAATAGTGCATGTCAATTATGCACTTTGTAAAAACAAGTTTTAATGTTTTTTGTTGTTAACAAAAATAAAATCATGCACATAAGTTTAACTTTAAAAAAAATCGTATAATTTTTCATACATTTTCATTATCAGCCCTTGTCGGGCCACTGCTGAACATAGGCCTCTTTCAATGAACGCCAAGACGGCCGATCTCCTGCTACTCGCATCCATTCCGGACCGGTTATTGCACGGAAATAGTCTTCCCATCTGGTGAACGGTCGACCAACACTTCGTTTTCCTAAACGCGGTCTCCACTCCAGAACCTTACTCGCCCATCTACCATTGGTTCTTCTGAGTGTGTGACGAACACATTGTCACATCAGAGAACTTATTCGTCGCGTGATATCGGATACTTTAGTTATCTCCATTATGACTTCATTACGGATTCTGTCGGACAGAGAAACACACAACATAGCAATTTCAATAGCCCGTTGAGATTCGCAAATTTGCGGACCAGTCCTAAATTAAGAGGCCATATTTCAGCCACGTAGGTTATCACAGGGAAAACGCATTAGCTGAAGACTTTTGTCTTCAGGCTCAGCGGTATAAGCGACGTGAGATTGTGACGAAGCATCCGGAATGCTGCTGTAAATGTTTGATTTACGCACTTATTAATTAAATTAATCTGCCTTGTAAAAGCAACTTATTTTCGTACGCGCAAGGTTGACTATACAAAAAAATAAATTTAAGTACAATTACGGTTTGCTTTAGAACGACAGTTCAGTATGAAATCGGGTGTACTGTACTTTTCTATGGTACTGATAAAAAAACGTGTTCTACGTAATTACGTATGTCGCACGGCTCTGCCAACAACCTCTAATGCCACAGGTGCCCAAACCTCAAGTGTTACTGAGATCTCTATCGAGGCAAGATATTTCTGACGTGATATCTGATTCTGTCTTGTATCGATAATATCTAGCTGCAGGTACAAAAACATATGACGTTATAGTTATGTTATGAATCATACTAATGTTTCGAGTGGGCGAAGCCTGCCAACGAGAGTACGTAACTTAATAAACTGTGTGTCGACTATGACACGAGATTGAAGACTTAAGAATCGAATATGATTCTGAATTAAGGGCCGGCAACGCGTCTGTAACACGCCTAGTCTTACAGATGTCCATGCGCGGCGGTGGTCACTACCCACCTGCTCGCTTGCCCCTATCTCATAAAAAAACACGGTACACACGTTCTCACGAAGTGATATGGCCGGTGATGAAGACGTAATAAGATTGATAAGTGTGCATTTTGTGAGCCAACTGATAATAACTTATCGCAGATATGAGATCGTAAAGACCATGCCCACATTTAACAACACACACGCGTCCATCACGCATTGAAATCTGGATCTAAAACTATACTCAGGTATATATAGTTAGTTTCATAGACATCTAAAGTATTTTTATAGTAAAACGACGAAATCCCAGCCACTTATAGCTACCAACGCGTCGGCGTTGTCTTTGGAAACATCCGCATTTGTCATGGAGATACGTTGCCCTTATTTCTTCCTCCCCTCCAATGCGCCTTCAACACTGCAATTATTACATAACGTTGAGCATCCTAAAAAAACCTCAAGTAAACCCTAGATTGCGTGCTCATCTATTAAGGCGACCCACTCGCATCGCGTGTCAGGGGCGGGCAAGTATTGCACCACGCATGCCCCTTTGATTTGATATAATTATATTAGGAAGATTATATTAACAACTAATATAATATATATACTATAATAAATATATAAGATAAAAGTTATAAGATAACGTCGGTTGTATTATATTATGACTTACGGTCAGGATACGCATAGACAAATTGAAATATATCGATAGCTTATCTCCTCTGTATTACCAAAAATAGATGTGAGGATTGTAGGCTTAATAATTGAATCATTATCATATATATATTTACTGCTGCTAGATTAGTTACAAGTTTGTCATTTCACATGACTTATTAAGAAAATTGACCCTTCGTATTAACAAACGTTAATCAGGGAGAAAAAAGATGTATCTGTCGTATCCGATCACTATGTTAAAGCGGAAGACGCGTCGATCGGCGTTAACTTCACTTCGAAGCGTCTGTGCCTCTACACAGTGAAGTCAGCCGTGTTGGGGGCACGACACACTTCTTGTCACGCACTGCTACCACGCGGACGTTGCGGAACTGTCTCTCCGTTTTCATTATTTGTATTTTGATAATTTTATTATCTACCTACATAATTAAACTTGGAAATAAAAGTATAGTGAAAATATCTGTGTCTAGTCAAGGGTCATTTTGCACGATACTTACATACGCCCACACAATGTCAACCGGCAATAACAATCCAAATAGTAAGGATGCAACAAATACAATAATAATCTAAACGTCCTTAATCGACAGGTATTTTTATTGTTAGACAAATTAAACACAAAGTTTTAGTACTGTATGTTTAATGTGATTTGCTTTCAACTAAAACGATAAAACTGTTCAGCTGTAACTATTCCAATGTACTACAGATCAATGTGTTATTTCAGCTCTACGCTTTAGCTACACTTCGACACGTTGAAGTACAGTGAAGAAACTGTACGATGCCTTCATTATCTGGAAATATAAAATTATATCAGACGTCCGGCTGGCTCAGCTGATATCGTGGCGGTTAGTGCGCCTGGCACGCCAGAGGTCGCAGGTCCCACCTAGGTCATGGATGTTCATATATGTATTATATATATTTGTATAATTAAAATCTTAAATTTATAAAATTTCTTATAATTATAAAAATATGAAATATATTTCCGTTGTCTATTACCCGTAACACAAGTCCTTATAATACTTAGCACAGGACTAGGCTAACGTGGTATGGTAAGTCCACAGATATTATTATTATTATTATTAAATTATATTAACATGCACAGTTATGTGTTTATTGGATGATAAAATTAGATTAAACATTTTGTTTGGTCTGTCCCTTTCACATCGCACCAACGGCCAAATGACCGAATACTCGTATACCATATCGTTGGCACTGACTTCAAGAAAGTGCCATTTACAAAATTATATTGTTATATATTTTAATTAATTTTTAACTTTTAGTGTGGGGTTATTTTTGGAGTCGATTTGATTTATAACACTTTTTTCATTAGCTAGTAGCTTGTTCCGTCCTCGCATCGCTACTGACCGAGGTGAAGGTCGCGAGGGAGATGTTGGTGAAGCCCCCAGCTGTGAGCCGCGCGGCACGCCTGGTCCTCGTCATCAGCGTCTGCAGCGCGCGCCGGAGCCGCATGTCGAACTTGTACCAGGCGGTCTCGTAGGCGGCGGTCGACACGTTGTCGCTCTAAAACCATTGTGGCTTCGTGACGCGGACTGTCGGCCTGATGCTATAACTAGAGGCTACTCCGTTACTTAACGTTTTTTTCAGTAAAAGTTGATGCCATACCATCACACAAGCAAGAGGTATCATGGCCCTGCATGAAATTACCTCTGGCTTTACGCAATCGTGTTTCCCGCGATTTTCTTTTTATTATTATGCTGATGTCTATGAGCTTTATCAATTACCAAAAGGCTCTGACTGTACGTATGTATATGCCAGTCATCGCAAAAAAACAACTTAAGGTTATTTTGTTACCAGGCTGATCGATAACTGGCCGAAGCAACGAACTTAAAAAAAAAAAGATAAACAAACAAAATTTATTACCTTATATTCTATCATCTCTTCGAAACGCCAAATTTGAATTTCTTCGATTCGAACTGATTAAATTTGTGTGGGGGGACCTAGAGCTTTCTCTGCCGTAAATTTTCTCAACAATGGAAAGAAGGGAAAACAGCAACCCAGATTAAAGTCAAGCTAGACAGTGTTTTAGGTAATACTGCTCCTGCATTGAGTATAAATCACACCTGGGTAACTGATTTGGACCGTGGGAGACAGAAATGCGAAGATGCCTACAGGTCTGGCCGTCCAAATGAAGTCACGAATCGTGTTGAATGATCGGCGATTAAAGTTGAGGCAGATAGCAGAGATGATAAGAATTTTTTCTAAAAGCGTTTTTAACATTTTACACCAACATTTGCGAATGAAAAAGGTTTACGCGCGATGGGTGCCGCGTCTGCTCACCGTCTGCTCACCGTCTGCTCACCGTCTGCTCACCGTCTGCTCACTGTCTGCTCACTGTTAACCAATAGCAACGTCGAGTCGTCTGTGTGCTTGGCGCTGTTTAAGCGTGATACTAACGAGTTTCTGCACCGTTATGTGACACTAGATGAAACATGGATACATCATCATACTCTTGAAACAAAAGAACAATCTATGCAAATCACTCTGAACAGTGGCCTGAGAGCAGATAACCTGCGCCGAAAAAAGTGATGGCAACTGTTGTTTGACTGTAAATTATAAGCAAAGAGGAAAAACAATAAATGGAGAGTATTATGCAAGCGTGCTACAAAATTTTTGCGAAGGAATCCGAAATTTTTCCGAAGATTTTCATCAAATGATGAAGTTATTGTCGCCGTAGACGAGTATTTTGAGGGGTTAGAGAAAACATTTTATCAAACTGGTGTAACGGCATTGGAGAAGCGCTCGACTAAATGTATCGAGGTTGAAGGAAACTACTTTGAAAAATAAAATTATTTTCAATAGATTATTAGAGTTTTTCTTTGTCGTTTCGGATACTTATCAATCATCCCTCGTATATACTTATGGATATAACGATCTCTGCAGGCAGTAAATACACATTTTTTAATTGAATACAAATAGAATAACTATACGAAACGAAAAATATCCTTAGACACAAAATCCTGCTAATGGTCATGGTTTCATCAGCACCCTCAGCCGGACCTCAGTGGTGTGCGGTGTGATAATTAGTGAAGTGCCTAAATAATAAAAGCTACCGGCTGACCTCCAGCAACAGCTCGTTGCCCTGGTAGCAGTAGATGAACACTTGGTACGCCATCACGCTTACATAGAAGGCCATGCCGATCTTGTCAGCCAAGTTCGCAGCTGCCTAAAAACTACAATGTTTCGATACCAATTCGTAGTATATTTGGATGTTTGTTTAATTTACTAGTTAACGTGGTTTAATCAGAAGTACTAGCCGTGTTCCGTGCTTTCACACGAGTAAAAATTGATCTTATAGGAAACACATTTTTATAAAGTATGTAAATTATTTTCTATGATTTTCCAGGTTGTTCTTTCTATTCACTGAAAAAAACTACGGTCATCGGTAGAAGTATACCTACATAGTAATGCTCCTTGCTAAGGTTGTTTTTTAACATTACATGGCAAAAGAGCAGCCATAGTTCTTCATGGCTGTCGACACCCATTTACGCATATTTGTTGTGCAGACGTGTTAGCCTCTTTCCTACTTCAATGGCAATTCATAAACCGCAAAAGCAACTTCATAAATTTGTGGCCGATTTGGCTACAATTTTTAGGAGGAGGTAGTACCATGTGGCATAGGATGAGGTAGTGCCATGTATAGTGCATGACACTACGTCCTCCTATGTAACGGAATTGGGCCAGCACGATCAAGGAGGTACCACTCGCTCACGTAATACCGCCTTATAGTAACATTTTCAGAGTCACGTTTCGTGCGTTTTGTGAGTAGCCGGGAGCCCATTGGGGGGAAAGGGAGGAGAGCGACGCATCGGCATAGTAATTATGCGGATGGTCATGGGCGTCGGTAGTCGAAAAAATTCCTCGATTTCTCGTTTGAGGGGCAAATTCTATAAAAAGAAAATTCTGCAATGGCCCTTACATACGCTCAGTTAAAGTACTTACAAAAAATTCCTCGATTTCTCGTTTGAGGGGCAAATTCTATAAAAAGAAAATTCTGCAATGGCCCTTACATACGCTCAGTTAAAGTACTTACAAAAACCAGCTGATAGGCAGACACACAGATAATGACCATGGAGACGCAGAACTGCACCAGAATCGGCGTGGAGAAGTAGGCCTCCACAAGCCGCGCGTGGCGCAGGCACGCCTCATGCTGAATGGCGCAGCGCCGCAGACGAAGACCCACTAGCGTCTGCTCTGTTTCTGATAACGTCTGCTAGAAATTAAGAACACATTACTTACTACTAAGGGCCAGCTATCGAAATTCGGCCAATAATCCGTACTGATTGAGGTTAGGCTACATTAGGAATTAAACACGAAACCGAGCAGTTGGACTCACGCACTAAGAGCGCTTTTATCATCTATAAAAGTAGTAGTAGGGCTATCTTAAAAAATAATTTATTTCTTGTATTTTATAGTATTTGTTGTTCAAGCGACATCAGAAATATATGATCTTTGGAAATTACAACTGTTCCAGGTATCGCTGTGTAGGAGATACGGCCTGGTGACATAAGACAGACAGGCGGATAGCGGAGTCTCAGTAGGGTTCCGTATCTATCCTTCGTGTATGGAATTCTAAAATAGAACATTTGATAAGCTTTGGGCACACAATTTCTAAAGTTTTGTAAAATTGTCTGCAAATATTTATGTCCTCGAGCTTAAACGTTTGGTTTAAAGACTGAATCATCGAAAATTCAAGTTGATATTCCCTTACAACCGTAACTTAAAGCCAATTTAGTACCGTAAACTGAAACCGAAACCTATGCCCATATGTTATGGTATAGCCGCCTGCTCACCCTTACAACTAGTATCTTCCGCTGAATACTTCCAAATAATTAATTCTCTACTCTTATATTACTAGACCGCAGGCCAGTAGAGGCAAAGGCTTGCCGTGTGCTCACCTCCACGTCATCCATCCCATCACAAAGTCTCCCCAAGGCCTCCACCAGCATCCTGATCCGACAGCGGCACTGCGCCATTAGTGACGTCACCAGGGTATCGCTCGCAATGTTCAACAGGGCGGCTATCACTAGGGCTACGCTCTGAAAATGTAGTAAGAGGTTGCTGCATTGCAGCTGAATCGTCCTGGCATATCCGAAAAGCACCACTCGCTTACACAATAACGGCATGTGGCGGTAACTCTGCCGTCGCAATTTGTGTTCTATGTCAGAAGCAATATGGAATATACGCCTGAACGAATATTTACAGAGACAAATTTTAATAATAACAATAATTATAGAAAAAGCTTAAATGTATATTCTATTGTTTTTATCTGAACCCTAATATTCTTTGACAATTGTTATATACTAATCACACACTTTTTTGATTACATTATCGAAGTATTCATAATAGTCAAAACGTTTCACAAAACGTAATAATACCTATGCTCATCACTGATAACGTGGGCTCTAGTGGTAAAAGATTTTTCAAATTGGTGGAGCAGTTTCGGAGACCATTCAATGCAAAGAAACATTCAATCAAGTTTTCCCTCTTTACTGTATTAGCATAGATATAGATATTTGTACGGTGAAATGGCAGAATATGTCGGGATACTTAACTTACTATATGATATTATATAGTCATTCTTGTCCACTTTTTTCTTTCATTCTGACTGTATGATAGTGATAAACATCAAGTTGGACTGTTTCGTACGAGATATATTATGTATCGCATCAAAAATGGGCCGGCACCACCTCGAGTTCCCTCCTACTAATATCATACCACTGCAAAGTAACGTAAGTGCTGTCGCGTCTTATGCGGGTAAGAGTAGGAGGGTCCTTCCCGCCTCCCCTTGTCCGCACGTCTGCATAATAGTTACGCGAATTTCCACGGGCGTTGGTGGTCATCCAAAATCAAACTGCTCGTTTGCCAACTTTACCAAAAGAAAACAATTTCAGACGAATCCTGTACAACCTGATGGGCGAAACTCAACTCGTAGGCTGGCGATTTCGTGACGTCATAAGGATACCTGTGGATAGAGTAGTACATGCAAGTTATACTAAGAAGTAGTGCCATGCTGTGTTTAAGTGGAATTGGATTGCACGACCGGAGAGGTACCTCTCGCTCACATGATACCGCTGCAACGCAACAGCTTGGCTGTCACGTTTAGCCGTCCGAAAGGAAGACAACGCATTTGCATAACATTTCTGCGGAAATTTATCGACGTCGGTAATCATAAATCTCCGACTGTTCGTTTGCCTTTTTAGTATATGAAAAGTGTGTGTGTACCTATGTACGCGTGTTAGAATTTAAAAAATCTTCCTCTTATTCTACGTTTGTAGAGAAAACGACACTAACCACTGAGGAAAAGATATTTAATACATTTCAAGTTTTATTATTACTTACTCTTCTTGAAGGACTAAAACGGGCGACGGTATTTCGTGACGGTGTGCGTGCGCATCGAAAAAAAATCCTCTCATTATTTTTCCCCAACCCGCCAATAGAAGTATAACTTCAAAACATTGTATTGACCACCGGCAATAAAACTTCAGCACTATAAGATTAGTATTGTCCTACGACTGAGCGGGCTGAAGTACACGACATTTAGATAACCTCAAAGGACTCAGGCTTCTCCTATCACAAGAAAAAATATGGATCTTTCTTATATACATCTTTGTTTATTTCGTTTGTTTGGCGAACAAAGTCGAAGGCTACAACTACTTTTATTAACCACCTGTTACTAAAGCCCATAGACATCCGCATAATAGCGATACAGTGTCGTCGACTTTTAATTATTCCCTCCTGTGGGCCAACGAATTCATAAACCACCATATGTGTTGTGTTTGATCCTTACCAAGCTTGGAAGAGCAGCTCGCCTTTCCCTGTGCTGAGGAACCAGCCACATATACACGTCCCGCTCATGAACAGGTAAACACACAGCTGTCTTACACCCTCGCTGTTGAAACTAAAACACAACACCTATATATCTATACGTGAAGAAACATTGGCATCCCGCCGCGCTCTACGCGGACGACACCGCCTTCTTGGCCGCGTCTCTTAACGCGAGGCACGCGGTCAAAAAACTACAGAGAACCCTCGATCTCCTGCCGGAGTGGCTCTAGAAATGGCGGCTGACGGTCAATCCATCAAAATCACAAGCGATCACCTTTCCCAGACAGTGCAACGTCGGTGCGCTCAAGGTACAGTGCGTCGCGATTCCATGGCACAAAACAGCCAACTACTTGGGAGTCGTGCTAGACTCCGGACTCACGATGATTCGTCAGGCCGAAACCGCCATCAGAAAGGCCAGATCAGCCACCGCCAGGCTGGCGCCACTCCTGCGGGCGAGTGCCATCCCACTAAAAATGAGGATGGCACTCTACAAAATCCACGTAAGATCGAGGCTTACATACGCGACTCCTGCCTGGCATCACTTGCTGAGCGATACGAACAAGCGGAAGCTCCGTGCCGTTCAGAACAGGGTGTTACGGCAACTGGTCAAGGCTCCATGGTTCGTGAGGAACCACACTATACTCAGAGACCTGCGCGTCGAGCCACTTGATGACTTTGTCGGCAGGATGTCGAGCAACCTGTTCGAAAAGGCGGACGCGTCGGAGCACGAGACCCTCAGGGGTCTCGCGCCCTGGCACGCCCGCCCCCCGGACAAATATAGCCTGCCGAGGGGGGGGGACGGATAACCAGTTTCCGTACACCTCCCGCACAGGCTAGAAAAAAAAATCACTAATCCATTTGACTTCTTTTTTTTCACAGGTTATATAGTTATATACTTGTATACACTTTTCCCTCTCGCCGGACGCTGCAGACGGACATCGCCGACACCGCGCGGGTGGTACCGAGTGGGACGTGACGACCCCGTTGCCACGCTCCCGCAAGGATACGGCCCGCCGCTTCTCCCGTGACAACAACTCCACGGCCAGGACCCATCTTTTAATTTATTTTTTCTTTCTTTTCTTCTGTTTGTCGCGTCTGACCTTTGACCTTTGCTTTTCCACCAATACACCGTATCGCAAACACAGCGTGCGACTCGGTGCCTGTCCATAGGGCCATCACAGGAGTGGAACCATACACGTTTCCCAGTTCGCTCTGGGACCTGTGAGAGTGCCCCTACAAATGGATAGATGTCGATTGTTCAAAGATACCAATAGCCCAGGCACATAAACGTATGTGCAAACGCACTTAGAGGTCAACACGACCTCGCATCGACCACAGCCTCGTATTGACGAGGCTCGAACAAACACATCTCCAGTAGGGAGCTAAGCTCTGGTCTGGACCCCCCTCGACCCGGCAACGGGAAGAGTGCGAAGACATGACGAGCAACATTGGCATCGCTTTTTTAAAGAACTGCACGAACGAGTTAGAAATTTAATTAATACAGTTGAAGATTATATAGCGTAGACGTGCAGAAATTTTGTATTTTAATATTGAATGAATTTTACATCGACATGCGTTCACATGCATTATACACGTTTTAGGATGAAAGTGTAAACTGACCGATATTACAAAAATAATAAAAAATATAAACAAACTAAATAATAAAATTAACAAACTGCTCTTAAAAACACGTAAGCTTATTTGGTTCGGAATAATGCCTAGAAAAATGAATCGGAAAGTTCATCGGCACACAAAAGACACAAATAATACCGTTTTTGCCCTCCCTACTAAGAAATTTAAAAAAGAAATATGACAAAATGTACTTTTAAAAACTCCCAATTTTCAAAAATCTCCATTGTTTATAGTCTTAATTTTTCACCAGTTTGACATTTATAGTTCTGTCTAATAAGATTTCCACATGCCACGTATAAAATACGGAGCTGATATGGTCTTCACTATACGCATACAGACCTTCGAACAATATCGGCAGCTTGGCTGTGCTCATCGATTACTTCATCAAATTCTCTTATCATCTTCTTAATTGCCCTTCTTTTTATTGCTGCATTAAATAACTAAAAAAACACAAATAAATATATTTCAATTTAAACGGTAAAGAAGTGCTTATATTAGCCAAACCTATTTATTTGATATTCATAACAAAATTTATTCAAAGAATCAGATTTGTAATACTACTATATTATAATATTCTATCTATATAAGTATATTCTAATTGAGAATTGTCACCAGAACTAAAGGTATATACCAGATTCCATGTCAATATGTCAACGGGTGGCGGGCAAAATTACGATTACTAGATTTGAACAACGACGAAGTCTAGATAAATAAAATCATTTAGTGAAAATTTATTAAATTTTTTTTTTTTACTTAAATTAAATTACAGAAAATTTGTAATAACTTCGTGAAACAAGCCTTTGTTTCTTAAAGTGAAAGACGCAAGCTCGAAATAAGCACAAGCGTCAAATTATTCAGACTCTGGTACTGAGCATAGACAAAAGCCGAGTAAGCAATAACTGTTTAACCTATAAATCACGAACCCAGAAACAGTTCAAAAGCTGACTATTAATTAATTTTTAAAAAGTATTTGTAGAACGTTTATGTGGCAAAGGATGTTTATTATAAGATAAAATAGAGTTAGATAGACACCATAGCCTGGGAGCGCTCCTACCAGGGTATTTCTGTATAATAATATCGTTTAGCCTAAGTCGATGAATTATACAATCTCTACAGATTGAATTAGATTTTGGGGAAACGATTCACCTTAATGCTGGTGCACGTATTGGAGCTGAGTAGGAAGAGGACCGCCGTCATCTCGGGCACGTCCCCCAACACGCGGTACAGCTCCCCCAGCTGTATGACCATGTAAGCGCCTGCAACAGAACTCATCGTCGCATATCGGCTTATTGATTTTATTCATAACTGGCTTTGCAATAGAACACAATTTCAAAGCAACGAAATGAAAAGACAATTTATAAGATTAAATACAAAAAGTAACCTTATTCCAACACACATTACCTACTAAACGTGTGTGTATGTATGTGCTAGTATATAGGTAAGCATATAGTCTCGTCGCCCGGGGAGCACTCGTGTTAATCCCATGACGCTCTGTTGGGCTCATTTCCCTTCCACAGGGCAAGTTCAGGACCGAAAAGAACCTTTTTCTATATCTATAGTTGTGCGGCAGTTAATGATGATGATGCAGCAGTGGACTTCGTCCTCCCGAACATGATATATACTTCACGCAGTCTTACCAATAGTAGAAGTGTATGCGAAGAACGAGTAGAGATAGTAAAATAGTCTCTTGCCGTCATCATGACCAGGCATCCACACGCCGATCGCCAGGTACAGGAGCGTCACGAATTTCAGAGAATGCCTCATTTTAACAAAAACATTCAGCCGGTCCTTGTATTTAAGTGGCGCGCCTTTGTTGGCTCTTCCAGATGTTAGGAACATTTTAAGGGTATGATAAAAAAGTTATATATGTAAAAGAAAAACTCTGCTTCGCTAGCATTACTTTTGATATTGTCGGTCTGCTTCGCTAGCATTACTTTTGGTATTGAAAAGCATTGCCCTATTTCAGACGCAGTCGGGTCAAAACATGATAATTGATACACGACTGCTTGAAATATACACTACTGTACCCCTCGTGTGATGTTGCTTGTGTTATCAATACAAATCTAAGGACGCGTCATACGTAGCCCATTGTTGGGGAAGAGGAAACGCGACGGCATAGTAAGTATGCCAATTCTCAGTGGCATCGATAGTTGTGAAAAGGCTCCGATGGCTCGTTTGCTCCCTATACTGTATAGAAAAAAGTAAAAATCCGTCAAGCCTTTAAACAAGAAGCAGAAAAGTTCGTATGTTCGAAAAACATTACCCTATTGTGGTGCTTCGGGTAAAAGGATATAGAACTGAATTGTATAGTTGGAAATGTTGCCGACACATGAGTATTATCCCCACTAATGACTGGGTGTGGTGGTGAACCGGCTATTAAAAGTGGTGATACCACAGCAGCCCACGCCATCATTATCGCCTCCGATGGGCTATTAGGTGGCGTATAATTACAAATAATAATTAAAACGTAATTTAATTATGGTTTTGATACATTCAATATTATGTTGAGCTTCACAGTATTTTGACGGTTTCTGCCAGAAAGAGAGTTATGTTTTTGCAAGCTTCTATTTAGTTTCACCTGTCCCAGATATGGTGTGTCATCATGGTTCAAGCCTTTTCGTGGCGGTGTGGCTCATTAGCCTGGGTGGCACTCGCGGTGGTTTATGTGGCTATTCGGCACTATATAATGTGCCGCGAGCCCCACACCCCACTGGACCCCACCCAGGGCCAATGAAGGCGCTCAAAATGCTTTTCCCCGCGTCAACAAAAAAAAAAGTTTGGTGTGTCCTCAAATTTTGCAAGCTAAATTTGAATGCACTTCCTGGTTAACGATTGAGCGAAAAATTTAGCGGGCAAATGCATTCCTGATGACAATGACATTATGGGACGTAGGACATGGAATTGTTCTGGTGATAGAACCGCAAGGTCATATGATCTAGGTGGCTAAACGATGGCATGTGGCGTTAATGCAGAGGTGGGGGGAGGACCTGGCGCGGCAGCCGTACGGTAGAGAGATAACGGCTGCCTTGCGCCCGGTCCTCGAGCGGTGGACGCGCCGTAGGCGCAAGCCCCTCACCTTCCGTCTGGCGCAGGTGCTCACCGGGCATGGTTGCTTCGGTGAGTATCTGTGTAAGACGGCCCGCAGGGAGCCGACGACTCGGTGTCACGATTTTGACACGGTGGTGGACTCGGCCCAGAACACCCTCGGGGTGTGCCCGAGATGGGCGGCGCTGCGTCACGATCTGACATCAGTTGTCGGAGGGGACTTGTCAAAGTCGAGCATCATCGTCGCGATGCTCTGCAGCGACAAGTCCTATCAGGCGATGGCTTCCTTCTGGGAGACCGTCATGTCCCAGAACGAAGCCGACGAGCGGGAGAGAGAGGAGGCTGTCGACGCGGCCTCCCCCCGTCGACGACGAATGGGGGCACGAAAGAGGCGGTATTTGCAGTGCCTGCAGTAGTGCCCCTGTGTTCCGTGTCGGGCCGGGATGGGAACCCGGTCCACTTCATCAAAGACACGGCGTCGTGGGGACTGTCATAGAGTAGACGGAGTAGCTGGTAAAGTCTGGCCTTTTCGCCGAGGCCAGCATGTCGCTGGAGGGGTCCTGTTGCCTGCAGATCCGGGACCCTCCACTTATAGCGGCTGAAGGCTCCCGTAGGGGTTTAGTTGGTATTGCTACCCAATGGCCGAGTCCAACATAGGTCTGGGGATCTACCCGGGCTCCCAGTTATCATGCGTAAATGCATTCCCCTTCGTCACCAAAAAAAAGGTGGCTAAACGATACAGCGCCATCGAGTTTTACATGTATGAAGTATCTTGGCAAGAATTAAAAAAAAAAGCTTGTATATACTTTACTATTCCTGCTTTTTTAGAACACTTATAAAAGTCCCATGCTGCTAGGCAACGGACCCCACCGGGAAGGTAACAAATTGCATTGACGGAGAGGAGTGACAATGGTCAACCATTTTTTTTTTTCTAATTTACTTTACATATATTATGCCCTGTCATGCCAGAAATATGAACCATTGTTACATTGCATCCGAGTCAGACTGGCGCGATCGGGGAAATACTTACATCTACTTCTGCCACCATTGATGTATTCTATTTCTTCTTTTCTTATTTTATATTTCGAGTTTTTAACGTCTATTGTTGTCTTACTTTCAACGCAAAAGTGATTCAAAAATAACACAACATATTTTATATTCTTTTAATATTTAAACATTTTACTATATATTATGTATTGTGTGCATATTAAGTATGGGCACATGCAACATTAAATAGGGATCGTGCTTCTAGGTTGGGACTGTAGCGTGTACTTTTCGGTGGCAATGTT
Organism: Eumaeus atala; assembly: GCA_017140195.1. NCBI lineage: Eukaryota > Metazoa > Arthropoda > Insecta > Lepidoptera > Lycaenidae > Eumaeus > Eumaeus atala. Next base: position 471,157 of record JAFELO010000842.1, read on the forward strand.
ATAGTAACCTAGCAACGTACAGCTAGCGGCGTGAAGTTGGACCAAAATGACAGCTGTCAGTGCAAGTACAGCTACGCGCATAACTGAGAATGACGGCATTGTCTATGAGTTACTATGGTTACGCGTTGTATGTCGCGTTACGACCAGAGATAATATAGATAGAGAAGGTATGCCACAGGCTGGCCGTCTTGGTGAACAGAGAAGGAAGATGTGAATGTGCGATGTGTGTGTGTGATGTGAATAGTACTGTCTTTGTTTAACTAATCTCGCATACATATTGAGCTGCATTTATGCATATATTGCTGCATATGTGTATTGCACGGTCTATGTTGCTTCTATTGTGTCTTAGTGTACGATTATCGTATATCAGAGAACTTCTTAATCATTTCTAAGTATTTTCAGGTCGGCACAATCTAATTTCTCACATCCACTTGCTGCAGGAGAGTGAACAGAGAATACGACGTTTTGATGACCTGCAACAGAAAAACTCAAAATAACAGTTTTACCTAAATTTTAATTGTCACATGAAGTGATAACAAAATTTACTTAAAGCAGCCGGAACCACTGTTCCTAGAAACTTTAAGTTTACTACAGGGATTCCGATCATGGTGTCAATGAATAATAAGAAATTATGTTTAGAAATTCAAGCCCTAAGAGTGTGAAATAGGGTGGGGGGTTAAACTTCAATATAAAATCGTGCTTAAATACTATACATGGTACGCGAGTAAAACCGCGGTCCGCTGCTGGTATCCATTCGAGGGGTGGAGAATAGTATCCGCATCGTAATTGCGCTGATGTTCATGGGAGTTGGTAGTCTTAAAAAAGATCTGGTTCCTCGTTTGCCCCCTATATTATAAAAATAGTATCAATATACAATTCACATTGTAGATGCTTAGCTCTCCTACATCTACACTTTGAGATGGTATACTAACAGCCATGAAGGTTGCCAGTGACAGCGTGGTGAAGCCGCCAGCGGTGATCTTGGCGATGCGGCGGCAGCGTGTCATGAGGAGCAGAAGCGAGCACCGCGTGGCCACCCCGCAGGAGTACCACGGACACTCGTAGGCGGCGCTGGCCACCTGGCCACTCTGGGGAGAAGGATCTCTTCAAAGGTACAGAAGTTTGAAGCACTCATTAAATGGAAAACCAAAATTGTTTATCTCCGCTCCTGCACGCTACTTTGAGGTTAAACGTCCATTCTTCAAAATGTTACAAGAAATTGTATCAAAATGAGTTCATCGGTTTATAAATGAAAGCGAAACACAAAACGAATTCGTACTTTGAGTAAGCATAAGAATGAATAAAGATATAACCATAGTACAGTTCTTGGTACATTCTAAAGTACTTATACTTTCTTCCTTTCTTCTGATTTCTGCCCCCTTTTTATATCCGTATTTCAGCTGAGGCGGCCTCTTTAGAGACTAGTCACCTAGGCAGGACACATTATAATGCAAAAGTGCATTCTCTATTATCATTATTCCCCATGTCAGATGGAACGGTAGTCCAACACGACCGGAGTGAAATCAGATGCAGGGCCGTTGACTTGAAGTGCTTCACACACCAGGATCTAATATTGTCAACAGCCCATCATCGCACTGTTCACATCAGGCTGAAAAATCCCAACAGCACTTTATGGTCTGACCTGGGACTCGAATCTGGGACATGGCAAAGTAAAGCACATGCTTACCTCGAGGTTTCTTTTTCAATAATTGTATACAGCATTCCGCTATGTTCACAAACACTTGTCCCTTTACTCCACGACCAGATACAAAGCAGTAAAACAAGGCTGTATACCTCCTCCGTGAGCTGGGTGCCCTGGTAGCAGTACAGGAACACCTGGTACGTCATGTTCAGCAGGTACGTGCCCATGGAGAACAGACGCACCAAGTTGCTCGTTTGCTAAAACACAAGTTTATTGTCCCCTATACCAAGTGTAATTAAGATGCAGTGGCATGTTGCATTGCAACCGACTTCGGCCGGGTGGGAGGTGCATCTCTCTCACACTATAACTGTCACAGGGGACAGTTGTGTAGTGACAGGTCAGTGTTGTGAATGTGAGCGTACAGTTTGTGTTAAGTTTTATGTGGATTGTGAATTTCCGTTGAGCCATTGGATGGGAAGAGTAATGTGTATAGACGTCGGTAGCCGTCGAGGACCCCAACTTCTCATCTGTACCGTTATACTAATAGAAGATCTAACATTATTTGCAAAAAAAAAACTACCATAAGTCCTCACAATGTCTTTCGCCATTGATTTTTAGTCTCAACATTAATGTATAAGCAAATATGACTTGGAGTGACAGCTATGCTGACGCTTTTCTTACGGTATGTGGGTTTCCGGCGGCCCAATAAAAAAGGCATAAAATGAAAATACTTCCTGTGCTTCGAAAGAACCAAAATTTCTACACTATTAGCGCCGATAGTCACCAGAAGGCCCCGACGCGAACAGTTCGTTTTCCCTCTTACATTACAGAAAACTATTTAAGATACTCACAGAGAGTAGCTGGTAGGCTGTCACGCAGATGATGATAAGTGACACCATGAATTGCAGGAAGGTGGGCTCGGAGAAGCACATCTGTAACTGTACAACCGTCTTCAGCGTCTTCTGATGCTCCTGCACGCACAGGCGGAGCCGGGATTTCACAACACTCTCTTCTTTGGGAGTTAGTAAGTAGCTGCTGCTGACAGGCTCGCCGTCTGAAGGGTTCTTTAAAATAAGAAGTTACTTTGCCGACATGTTGACTACAGCGGCCATCTGCACTGAGAGCCTCCATTGAGAGCCATGCGCAGACACAAGTACAATCTCAATTCTCTCATTTGCCTATTCCAATGGTGTCCCCATGCAGTCCGACACGACCCTGGAGAAATGAGCCGGGATTCAAATCCAGGCTCTGACGTCTGTGAGCAAGCACGCTTGCCTCTAGACCACGAGGCGAGCAGCTAATAATAACAATAATATAAAAGCCGCCGTACAATTAATAATAATATGACGGGGAAAACGGAGCATTCCGATGACTAGTAACATCAATAGACAGTCACGTATAATTACATATTATATATTTTTCCTCCCACCAACAGGACCACCGGAAATCACAGGCAACGTGACAGCTTAGGTTTCACATTATGGCAGTAGCATATGAGCGAGAGCTCAGCGATATAGCCAGATCAGTTTCGGCTGCAATGCAGCATGGTGCAGTTCTAAAACTAGTACAACTGTGTCGAACAGTCATATCTACTCTATAATACAGCGACATCTACACAATTTCTTTATTACTTGATCGAAGTAGCTCTGTAATCCACAGTTTGAATAAAAGACGCCAGATGGCTCTATGCATCCGTTAAATCATTGAAAGGTGAATTCAGCAACATTTTCCACAATAAATGATCTAATTTATGTTTATGTTGTACCTAAGTACTAAATAGTATTTGTGTTGTTGTTGGCTTATCAACACTACTGCCTGTACCTTTCAGGAAGCGGTAGTACCATGTTGTATATGAGGAGATGGTGCCATGCAGAGTGCATGACACTACATCCTCCTATGCAACGTCATTGGGCCGGCACGACGAGGGAGGTACCTCTCACTCACATAATACGGGGAGGGAGGAAGAAGGGCAACGCATCGGCATAGTAATTATGTGGATGTTCATGGTCGACGGTAGGCGTAAAAAGGCTCCGATTTCTCGTTTGCCCCCCTTTTCTATAAAAAATTAACCCTTTTAAAATTTTCACATTTCAATCATGAAAAAAGGTGTGTAATGTAGTCATTAGGTTCATATACAATCTATAACCTATAGTAAACGTCCGCAACATGGAAATAAACTGCTTCTTCCACTGTCGCAGTTTAGGAATTGTGAATTAACTGTAAATTTAACTGGAACTGCCATTTTAAGTAGAAGTCCCGCTGAGTTGCTTTGTCGGTTCATATCGTCTCATGTCATGGTTGTGCCGTTGTTAAACTCGACGTACAATAAGAGATGTGTTGAATCCCATTTTGAATAAAATAATTTTATTTAACTTCATATAAGTTTAGTAAGAGGTGCTGCCATGTTGAGGAAGGCGGCCGTGCACAGCGCGGACACCTGATGGAAGTACGCCGGCTGTAAGACTGAACTGCGGCTCGTATCCGACGTGTACCTGGTGAAGGTTGTCACAGAGCTGCCTCAGCTTGCAGGCCAGCAGACGCAAGCGGCAGCGGCACTGCGCGACTAGTGTTGCCACCAGGCTGTCCTTGCACACGTCGAGGAAGGCGGCCGTGCGCAGCGCGGACACCTGATGGAAGTACGCCGGCTGTAAGACTGAACTGCGGCTCGTATCCGACGTGTACCTGGTGAAGGTTGTCACAGAGCTGCCTCAGCTTGCAGGCCAGCAGACGCAAGCGGCAGCGGCACTGCGCGACTAGTGTTGCCACCAGGCTGTCCTTGCACACGTTGAGGAAGGCGGCCGTGCACAGCGCGGACACCTGATGGAAGTACGTCAGCTGGAAGGCTGGACTGAGGCTCGTGTCGTACGGGTACCTGGTGAAGAGCGGAGTAAAATGGAATATTTGTATACAGAACTAGATTAGTCATACGCGCGTTGCTGCACTATATTTTCAGAGAATTCTGAGCAAGTTCATAAAAACACCAGAGCTCAGTCTTTTGAACAGATTTAGCCCACCACTCATTCCCGCCACTACTCCTGTGTTGCCAGGGTCGCCAGCGGCCACCCACTGTGAACCCATTGTGAGGGAAAAAGGTGAAACTGTCTTGGGGCCCGCAACGAATTTACTCTGATTTTCTTCTGAGTAAATTCGTTGCGGGCCCCACACATGAAGAGTGGGAAGTAATTCCCATTTCCCTCCGTAATAAGAGCGGTGACAGTACAAGACTTCATCTATAAAGGTCATATAGATAGACAATGACGAATGATGGATGGATGCGAGCTGCCCACGAGCGGGATGGTTGGCACTCGATGGGGATGCCTACGTTCTCTACAGTGGACGGCTATAGGCTAATTCATTCATTCATTCAAACAAACAAACACGGATTTCTATATAGTAATGTATATATTTCGGAGGACAAATTAGCAGTTGAAGCCTTTTGCGACTTTCAGTGCAACACACAGCCGACGCTACGCAACTGTTTTCTTTCGCCTGATTACATGGACTACCGAAGCCTATATTCTTCCCCATCACTATCATGCAAATGCGTTTCCCTCATGTCCTTCTCACCTCCAACGTTCCACCGGCTACTCAGAAACCACACGAAAGGTGACACTATACCTATCACTTTTCCGCGATGTCATGTGATCGAGAGGTACCTCCCCGGGTCGTGCCACCCAATTCGGCTGCAATGTAGCATAGCACTACACACACATACTAAATTTAGCCGTACTCATCCATCAGGCGGCTAGATACTCAAACCTACTGTGTTTGACTGCCGTATGCTGACGGTTGTATCCAGTGCGGCTTCATCTGTTCCTTCGTCCGTTCTGACATATCGGGTGAGGGTATAGGTGAGGCTGCGGTCGATATAGGGACAGACCCTCTCCTCTCCCTCACATGGGAGGGATGGATCCCGATAGTTATTTAAAATTAGCCAAAATAACAATTGGTACGAGTATCTTGGCGGAGTGACCGGGTCCCCTCGCCCCCTCCCTAACGGGGCAGCTCACGCGCGGCAGCTAAAGTTGGCAATGCGTCATCGTGGGGGCAGATACTCAAACCGCATGAAATGACGTGCACGGCATGTAGTTGTCTGATTCGGATGAAAGACAGCAATGACACTGTCATGTCACATACAATTACATCTAAGGAGTGGTGTCGCGGACTTACATAATTTAATAATTATGTAAGGTTATGATAAAGTACCCGGGGATGTACACTTTACATTATCAATTTATTTATCACTGACAAAATGAAAGATATTCCACAACAATAAAAATGTTTCTGTAGTGAAGCGTACACAAGAGATAATAAGCAACGTAAGCGCGCAAAGCGTTTCGCTGGAGTTAAGCTGAATTGCTTGGCCACTGCTTAGTACAATTTTAGCATATTTTTTTATCTCTATCGAAATTATATCTTACCTCAGGAAAAAAAACCTAAATTTTGAAATGACAACACAGAAAATTAACAATTACCAAGCCTGAAGAGGCAGTTTATTTTTTTCCGCACTGCTGGCCCATCCCAGCGTGGTAACCAGGGTCAGGGCAGTGTACAGTATGAGAAGTAAACTGGTCTCCTTGTTACAGCTGCGGGAGAAATATTGTGATGAAAATCTTCCAATCAAAATTCGGCTACGGCGGCCACCTTTATTCATATTAGCCAATGTTAAAGTTAAACTCATCACCAACATGACGCCTGAATTTTTTCGATCTTTCTAGCGCTTGTGGCTATAGATATCAGAAAGTGAAATATATCTATAAAAATATAATATGTGTTTGTCATGTTACGCTACACGTTCTACGCCAACGTAGCATTCACTACGAATCCGTAGAATTTACCTACGTAGAATTTAACATGGCTTGGCCTCAACCACAAAATAATAATAATAATATCTGTGGACTTATCACACCACGTTAACCTAGTCCCTGTGCTGAGTACCGTAAGGACTTGTGTTACAGGTGATGGCAACGGAAATAAATTTAATATTTTTATATATTTAAGAATGTTTATACATTAATTACATTACCATTATTATTATAAAGATACATATAATATATTACATGCAAGACCTTGGTGGGATTCGAACCCGCGACCCCTTGCCACCACGTTAAAAATTGAGCCAGCCAGTGAAAAAAATAAAAAGATCAGTCTTTTAGCCCTGCCTGCGTATTTGTCATGTGTACTTAGATCAATTACGTCAGCTGTTTTTTACCTTACAAACTGGTGTAGGTCTTAAGGTAGGAATACCTACTCTTTCACTACTTCTTTTCCCACCAACGTTGTTTCTGCCTTCAACACGTCATCGCATTGAATTATAATCGCTTGTATCTGCTTCCTCCGGTACAATATGTTGAAGATCTTCAGCGCTTGCGACAAGTTGGTAAAGAGTAGGAATGCGACTCCAGTCATCATGGGGATATCCCCCCATATAAAGTATAAATCTACCACCTGGATTGTTAGATAAATTCCTTAAACAACATAAGTTATATTATAAGCCTATACCTTATAAGGATACTATAGCTTTTCACACATATCCAAATACCTATTTTTAAAGGGATAACATTTTCACGTCGGTTTTGCGAGAATTCCATAGTCTGTTGAGATTGAATGATGATTCATTGAATTCTCACTTACTCCGCGTTATATGCTCCTAATAATGTGGCGGGCACCTTTAATAACCACCATAAATCGGCAACCGGCGATTGGCTGGATAAGGAACCTGACTCCTCACGCGTATCTTTTTTATTTATTTATTTTTCTTTTTTTTTTTTAATTTTCAGGCCATGTAAAGGAAAGGGGCGGCGGCCATCTTTGTAAGGACTAACGGTATCTGTGACAACATGGGATCCCGCGGACTGATGACCTAATGATTCAGGTGACGGGGAGCCGCGGGATGTAAGTGGCTCGTGATAATGACCTAGCACTCTCGCTGATAATGGGAGGTCATATTAATATAGTGCACAAGACGCAACTGTTACTGCTCATTCTTTTACGATGGGACAGTACTAGTAGACAATTAGGACTCGTCGGTCGAGCAGCATGCATGCTCTACTGCGGATCACGAGGGTTCGAGATTCAAGTTGTAAAGAGACAATGTAGAGCGGGGTGACAGGCGGCGTTTATGTGTATTAATACTAATGTTATAAATACAAAAGTTTGTATGTTTGTTTGTATGCTTTCATTCAAAACCTTCTGATAGTTCAGTTTCCTTCATATTTCCTTATAGAATAAAACCAGCTATCGGAGCCTTTTCAGTACTACCGACGCCCACGAACATCCACATAATTACTATGCCGATGCGTTCCTCTCCATCCGCCCCCCCCCCTCCCCATCAATGGGCCACTGGCTACTCACAAACCGCACGAAACATGGCACTGAAGATGTCACTTTACGGCGGTATTATGCGAGCGAGAGTTAACTCCCCGGTCATGCCGGCCTACTTCCGTCTCTACCTCTTCATAAATATTCATATTCTCTAAAAATATTATCCAACTGCTGGCGCAGTTGGGTGAAAATAGTGTCTCTGACATTATGACAATGAAAACATATCCAACTACATATAAAAAGATTAAACTACTACTTCCACGTGACGTGACAAATGCTGAGTGGCGACCTCTGTTCGTCACATTATTTAAGCAAATTTAGGTTCTTTGTAATTTATGAAACACTAGCGAACCACCCCAGCTTTGCCCGTGACTGATGGGGGCCAGATACTTTAGTAAATTATACACTAAAGACTTCCTCGAGCATCGCTCTATCCAAGATTGGACACCGAGTAAAAATCCGATCGGAAGATTTTCAGAAAACTGCTCTTATACAGACCGACAAACTCTGTCGGCTTCGTTTTATATTGTGTTAATATTGTAACTAGTAGAATTTTGGATTTTCTTTCAATACATTAACATTGGCAAACATACCCAACAAATACATAAATGAACAAACTCCATATAAATTGTATAGGAATCTTTTTCCACTAATGAGATCGCCCGAGGGCCAAAAGCCAGCAAATTTCAGCGCAGTTAACGGCATACTTATGGCCAAGTTTGCGTTCCTTATTAAAACGCCCATTATTTCTTTTGTATTACTTCCGCGAGGTCCGTAGTTGGTGGTACATTTGGTGAATCTGTGTTGATGCAATTTTTTCCCGACTGATCCGTGAGCCCTGGTACATGTCCCTAAGTCTACTGTCTAATACTTTATATATTTCAACACGATAAATAACATTTAACTTTACCCAGGTGTTTAAAACATTTTTAATAATCAACCTAACCTTTATAAAATTCTTGACGGATTAAAGGCTGCACTTGTTATAAGAGATGCACCACGTTTGTATTACAGCCGAATTCGCTGGCTCTTTAAAATAATATTGGCTAATTTTTGTTTAAAAAGTAACGAAAACTATCGTTTTTCGGAAAGGTTTTCGTTTTCGTAATAAACATTAATTATTTATTTGTATTGGTAGTCTGGCTTTGTATTTTGCAATGAGAGTTTTTTATCATTTTCCGTTTCCATCAGTGGGCACTTATTCCATTTTATTTTCTTAATAGATTATGTTAAACGCTGATGTTTATTTTTCTTCTAAAGTAGTCGGTCAGTTTCTTTCAGACTCTAATTTAACTTGATATACTAGCAACTGAGTAGGAAAACACCGCGAGGAAAACATTATTATTTATTTCATTATTATTATTATTAATCTAGGATTTAATTCATTATTATTATTAATCTAGAATTGGGCGTAGTTTCCTTTCCTTCCCCAGAGGTCAGATGGCTCGATCTGCGAAAGAACTAGCGCCCTCGTCAGGTGCCCTGGATGAGACCCCGATAACATCTGATTTTAAACGGCATAAGGCTAGGATGAAGGGGAAGAACATGTTTTAACATTACTTAGTTGTTAGCAATAAGTAACACACTATTTTAAAACCGACTGAGCTAAAAGTTTACATACTCATTCAATTCAAACCACAATTTGTTGTTTAGTTACTTCGTTCTAAAGTCAGAAATATATAATAATGTCAAAAATATGAACTGTAATTTCGCTCATTGCAATTTTTTTTTAATGTTATTCGGTGAGAAACGCTTATAAACATATGTGTATGCGTGTATGAATGTAGATTTCTATATTCTCTTCTGCAACCTGAACCTCGTTCGTCAACCGTAAACTACATAATAAACCGCGATAATTTTATCACGGTTTACTAAGTTAAACAAGTTTTATTATAATATATTATGAGGTGAGGTTAGGTTAGGTTGGGTTAGACGGACGGTTTTATGTTTTTAATTTAACATTTAATTATTGTTATTCATTATAATTTATTTTTATTAATAAGTTATTTTATATGAAAATGTGTTATACCCCATACATATAAGTGTCTTGCCATAATGATAGGTTCACGTAACAAATTATACAAAGACAAACACAATTAAGCTATTATTTTAAACGCCATCGTGAGCGAACATAATGGCGGCTTTTGAAATGTACTTGACTTAAATGTAACTTTAACTTTATGAAAACTAGTTTTAAGGTACAAGTAATCTAGGAATCGGTCAATAGAATTTTTGAGAAGCCACGATGCATTGCTACTGAATCGAGCCCGCACAAAGGGGAGAGATCACTTGCATGATAGTCAACTGGCATAGTCGCGTTTCAACACTTGTGAGGTTTGTGAGCTATCGTTGGCCCGTTGGACGTGTAGAAGAAAGACGTGTAGAAGAGAGAAAATTGTATAATAATTATACAGATATCTTAAGGCGTATGAAACCGTTACATGACTTTGACTACCTGCATGAAATTCGATTCCAGGACACAGCAATAATTTATTATTACTCATTTGTGTTCATCCCGAAAGTATTGTATGGATGTGAAAGTTTGGTGTATAAGAGAAGGCATGAAAGTAGATTTAACGCGATCGGGATTTGGTAGTTGCGAAAAAAGTGTCGATATAAAAATAGAGAAATGGGCAACAAATAGCCGAAAAGTTAAAAAAAAAGAACTTTACCTTGCGAATGTTGAAGAATGTAGGTACCGGGGACGATCATCAAAATTGGCATATCAAGGTTGGTTGGGTACTGTCCGAATGTGTGGTATCAAGAGTCTTCGCAATCCGCGTGATTCTATGAAGAGGATAATTAATATGAACCAGCAAGGATTGTGATATTTGGCACGCGGTCTTCTCTGCCTTATACGGGCGCTGCTGAATACTCCCGCGGTTTGGCATAAATGAAACGACGTACCGTCGCTAGTGTCGTATCTTTTACTATCCTATGTTCACACCATGTATAAACAGCTAGTTGTCACATTTTTAGGTCCCCAGCCAATGATTTATTTCAATGACTCCGCTTTAAATCAAATAGTGCACGTTTCCAGTAAAATACCATACATTCTCATCCATCAATGAAGAGCCCTGTGAATTTTTTTTTCTTTTTTAACAAAAGTTTCTGGTTGAAGTACTGTCTAGCGACGGCTGACCCTCAATTTTGTGATAATGAGCGCATGATACGAGTACGTACAGGGTGTATCGCTTTTGTTATGAGATACAGGCTCGATAGCACCCGCATGCTGACCCTTCATGTGTTATCTGCTCGTTACTTCGGAGCATGTTTACATTAACACTGGCTGTGACCCGCGGTTTCTGTTCCAAGAACACCATTATTTCATAGCATGGATAGGACAGATGAGGAATCAAAGCCTTTCGGCTACTATCGACGCCCATAGACACATAATCTGTTGTCATGCAGATTCATTGCACTCCTTTCCTTCTTCCCTCCAGTGAGCCACCGGCTACTCATAAACCGCGCGGTACATGACATCATTTTTTTATTTTAGATTTTAGTTTAAATCTGTGCCATTGTTGCACAAAATTAGTTCTGTGGTTTTATCGTGACCAACAACAATGCTAGTGCAACAGTGCTAGGAACACAAGCTTATGGAATTATGAAATGGTACTTACATTTTGCAAAACATGAAAACATGACGAATTGTTTATGACCAAATTAGGTACCTTGACAACCTGCTGGGTCAGTTACTAACGCAAAAATAAAAATCCGTTTTAATATTGCTCTAATTCCTTGACAATTTTCTTCCATATTTTAAATGCTTACTGACCTTCTCCCCCTTCGGCGCCCCCCCCTCCCGCAAATGGGCTACCGAAAACTTAGAAATCGCACGAAACGTGACAGCATCGCATACTAACAGGTGATGCGATGCGTTCACCTACTTAATAAAATACCAGAATGAAACGCCGTTTTATCATTGTCTTGGCTTTCGTTGTACCGTACAAAGTTATACCTCGCAGCAGAAAACTGCGCCGCCGGGATGATTGGTCCAATCTGCGAATATCACAGAGCGATGGGCGGGCCGGGCATTGATCAGATGCGTCTTAAGACGAGGACTCAACATAAATATATCATCTGGAGTTTACTCCATAGGAGACGATTTACAAGTGTAAAATATGATGAGTAAGATTATGTTAAATAATGATCGAGCAACGAACGTAGCTCGTTCACGTTTGCTGCGGACTTGAGAAAGAGATTCTATCGAATTTAGTCTAGTCGCCTGTCGGAACTGTTCTTTTAACAAAGTCCTTTCGCCTGTCGTAGCTATTCTTTCGAGCTATGTCCAGTCGTCTGTCAGAGATGTTCTTTGGAGCGAACTCCTGTCACCTGTCAGAGCTGCTCTTTCGAGCAAAGTTCAACCGCCTGTCGGAGCTGTTCTTTCGTGCAATGTCCAGTCGCCTGTAGGAGCCGTTCTTTCGTGCAAAGTCCAGTCGCCTGTCGGAGATGTCCTTTCATGCAAAGTCCAGCCGCCTGTCGGAGCATCCAACGGACGGACGGAAAGTATATTTCGTCCGTTGGATGTCGTCCAACATGATACTTCGCTCGTTTATGTACAAGTCACATTCCCACTGTATATGGTCTCTGGTTTCAGCTCCATAACTATAAGGACATGATGGCAGGTCACATAACGCCATCCTGTGCAAAGCATCCGTACCCTGTTAGTATCTGCGAAATAACGTACTCAGGTTCCAACCATTGATGTGAAGGAGAAATGAGCAGACGAAGCCCTTCGACGCCTGCAGACCCCACAAATAATTTAGAATTATATAGAAACACAACCAGAAGTTAAGCAAATGTGTTGTCCCCCTTCGTCTCACGCTACGGGTTACTGGAATCTCACAAAACGTTTGAAATGGGACACTGTAGCCGTCACTTTACGCCGGTGTGATCTGAAAGAGAGGTACGACTCCGATCGTGCAACGCCAGCTCATGAGCGATACAGTTTTAGCACCGCTTCTAACAAAACTCATCTTCTTCGTACGGTACAATGCGTAAGAACATTAGTGATCTGAGGCTTACAACTATTAGCCGTGGTGATATTAATGGGCACCGGTTGTCATGAAATTATTTCAATTGTATATGGTGTTCATAGTATATGCTATAAAAAGGTGCGTTGCCTTGCCCTAGTGGTTACTTAACATCAGGTAATACTCTCGTTTGTCCTAGCTACGGACAGCGACTGATACAGCGACTGATACAGCGACTGATACAGCGACTGATACAGCGACTGATACAGCGACTGATACAGCGACTGATACAGCGACTGATACAGCGACACAGCGACTGATACAGCGACTGATACAGCGACTGATACAGCGACTGATACAGCGACTGATACAGCGACTGACACAGCGACTGACACAGCGACTGATACAGCGACTGATACAGCGACTGATACAGCGACTGATACAGCGACTGATACAGCGACTGATACAGCGACTGATACAGCGACTGATACAGCGACTGATACAGTCCTCAGGCCAATGGACTTGGTATAGCCGATAAATTAATTATACATTTCAGATATTCCATATGGTCCATGCAGCAAATAGCATACAAATAAGAAAGAATATTACATTCGCCACCCAACAATATATTTACTAACTTGCCGCGCAACGCGGTCATATGGCAAAATTCCATATTACAAATTTCACCAATCTATTTCACACCTTTAGGGGTTTAATTTCTAAAATTTTATCTATGTGCTCAATTACAACATAAAAGGAAAATCTGTGCGAAATTTCAAGTTTCTAGGTACAGGAGTTTCGGCTGTGAGTTGTTGCTAACATGCACTCTCTACCAACGTAATGCAACCTGTAAGTCCATGCCCCGGGTGTTGGTAGCCGTGGATAGGCTCCGATTGACCGTCTGCCCCCCTATACTATAAATGTTTGATCATCCTCTCCATGTGCTAAAATTAAGTCAGCGCAAAAGCCATTTTTCTTCCCAGCGAGAGCCGGCCACGATGTCAGAGTAGGGGGAGAATGAACCTATCATCCCTATGGCCATGGAAATACTTGTTAAAATAGCTGTTACAAATTCTCATACCGGGATGAAAATCACCCGTCTGCTGTTTTTTCGTAAACAAGCTGTTGGGTATCTTCGCTTTCACTGCACAAGTACAAGTCTGAAAAAAATATACACCGTTCAGAAACAATAGTAACAGTTCAATGATATATACCATCGAAATCTTCTTTTGTGGATTGTAGCTACAAACCTATTTGTATCTTGTTCTAAAGTGTTACAGAGAGTCTTATGCAGTTACTGTATAATTAGAAACGTTTAGTAAGTAGTAGTGCCTTGTGTGTGTTACGTGGTTTGTAAGCTACGCTCACTTTATTTCGGAAGAGGCAAGAAAGAGGACGACAGGTCAGGGTAACAATTATGTGGACATTTATTTACAAGCGTCAATCTGTCACCAAGAGGTCACGACTGCTCGTTTACTCTAAAAACAGTATTTTTTTTTTTACTTTTGCTCGATCCCTTCCTGTTATACTATACCAGCCGCAACATCCGCGAGTGTGTAGCCTTTTCACGCATAGCACCTGTCCCGCTGGTTCAATTCACTTATCCTCAGGCCTTATTAATTGCCTACTTTGCTGGCTCAGCGACCCAAAGGTGATTTACGCCTCAGATATATGTTTTTAACTTTATTTTATACATGTATAATCCGCTTAAATATATTCGAAGGCAACTGAATTCAACAAATGGGTGCAACTTGTTGATGTGGGCGTGTCCAGGCCAGACCCGCCCCCTCGGCCAGCGTGCGGCGCCGCAGCGAGCAGCCGCCAGTCGCGCTCCGCACGTACACGCACGCACCATGACGCACCTGCTACGCTTCGACATGAGCTTCCTCTCGCCGGAGCGCTGACGGCTACTCAAGCATAAGGTATTTATCCAACAAGTAACTTCTTCTTTTTCTGTGTCTACTCTCCTCTATGGTCATCGTGAAAAATTTAAACTTATGCGGAGTCGAACAGTAGCCTAGATTGCAACTTCTAGGTCTCAGCGATTTGGACATAAGGTATTTGACTATTTCACGAAGAACTGTGGTACTAAAAAGTTGAACTTAACAAAATAACTTCTACTTAACTTTGTATGCCTTTCTGATATTTTTTTCGTAATCAAGTATTAATGATTGAAAGTAAAAGAACCGTTCAAGAGCGAGTCGTACTCGTCTAGATAGGGTACCGTAACAGCAAAAAAATCCATATTTCTTCAAATATCAATTCGATTTTGTTCAAACTAATTTTCATTCGAAGTTTTTACTTTATTGTGTTTCTTCCTACAATTATCCTCTTAGTGGTTTAAAAGTCAGAGGAACACACTTTTTATCACTTCAGAAGCATCACAAAGAATTAGCGTAATAAAAAGAATAACCACCTTTAGCTCATTTAAAAGAACTTATTCAATTATACCTTACACGGCTTTTGTCTCTCTCGAAAAAAAAATGTGTTCATCGGTTACATGCATGGAGTGCTGAGTCGTTTTATTTTATTTAATCATGCTATATCATTTTGTAGCGGTTTATAAAGTAAGCGGTTTATAAACCTACCTTCCAAATTTGAAACATCTAGTACCCATAATCACCGAGTAAAACGTCTGTGACATTTGTGCCGACAGAGAGAAACAAACGGACATAACAGAATTATGAGGGTTTTTCGTCGTTTTTTCCATTTAGGTGCGGAACCCTAAAACGGCATGAATAGTGGTATGGATATGGATCCTCGGTGGGATCTTTATCTTGGTGTAGGTACAACGTCTAAGATCATCTCGTAAAACATCAAAATCGTAAGAGGAAGTGCGATGCTGCATTGTAGCGGAATTGGGCCGGCACGATCGGGGAGCTGGCCTTTACTCATATGATACCGCCGTTAATTAATAGATAGGCGACGTTTTTATAGTAAATAATGTATATATACTGTAAAAAAATGAAGTTGTTAATTGGATGTTTTAGTTATATAGAAAAAATCTAATGAATAAATTTAAATTTCCACAAAATGATTTAGTGTAAACACAAAATCCTTTAATAAATATATAAATATGTAAAAATCATAATGATATAAATGGCCCATTGTGGGGGGGGGGGGACGAAGGAGGGCAATGCATCGGCGTAGTAATTATGTGGATGTTCACGGGCGTCTAACTTTTCTATAAAAAAAAGAATAAGTAAATAAACTAAAAACTAAAGACTGGAAAAGGTCTTGTTACGCTTTCTTGCGACCTCGCCGCCCCACAGTGCGTGAACTAGTTCACGGTTGGATGTTTTTCGCAAGTAAGTTGGGAACTTAAAGTCAAATACCAACAAAAGCTGTTTATTTTTATAGCTTAGGTTTAACAACATCGAAGCAGTCGTAGCCCTCTGGTGGCTGCGGAATCGAAGCCTATTTACCACTATGAACATCGGCATAATTAGTTTGCCGCTGCTTTGTCCTCCAGTCTTCCTTCCCCCTCAATGGGCCAATTGGAAATGTGAGCATAATTATCACCTATATCCTATCAGAGGTACCTGCTCAGTCGTGGCAGCCTAATTCGGCTGCAATGCAGCGTGGCGCTGAGGGGAGCAGGGAAGTGGGGTAACACGTCTGCATAAGAAGTGATCATCAGTAGGCTCCGACTGCTCGTCTGCAGACTTATACCTGTTAGTAAAAAACTTCTAAAAAACTACTTAAAAGTAAAGAGTAACTAATTAAAAGATCTGTATCATCATCATCAGCCGGACTGCGTCCATGGACCCAGGCCTCCCGCACAGAGCGCCACAGGTCACGGTCACGAGCCACTTGCATCCAGCGGCTCCCCGCCACCTTAACCAAGTCGTCATTCCATCGGATAGGAGGCCGTCCCACACTCCGTGTTCCGGTGCGGGGCCGCCACTCGAGAACCTTTCGACCCCATCGGTTATCGGTTCTGCGAGCAATGTGGCCTGCCCATTGTGATTTGTAGAACTTTTTGAAATTAGGACATCTGCCTGAACAAACCGAAATAACGATTATCCTATACAATAATTTTGATTACAATAAAAACGTACACCAAATTATTAATTATTTTGGTTGCGATTTTTAAGAATTATAAAGATTTGCAAAGGTTCCAATGCGATGAGCGCTAGATTTCGTGACAGAAAAAATAATATGTTTTCAGTACGTTTTCAGACATTTTCCTATATCGAAAATAAGCGACTTAGTAGGAAGAGGTAGTGCCATGCTGCCTATGCAACGGAATTGGGACAGCACGACCGGGGAGGTACCCCTCGCTCACATAATACCGCCGTAAAGTGACAGTCAAAAAAAGGCTTCGATTACTCCTTTGTTTTATTGTATAAAAATGTTTGACTACATAGTTCAAGAATTTCTACTTAATGAATTTCCTATTTTATCTAGTCATTAAACACAATAACATTTGACTAGAACCAGATCTCAACTCTACCCCGGGACCTCGTGACCAGCGGCTGAGCCCGCAAATAATGAGGAGAACAGGGAGTGCACTTGCGCCGCGCACACAGATGGGTGCCGGGGCCGAAATTCGGCTAGGACAATATTATTATCGTAGCCCTCATATAGGGAGGAAGGCTCCCTTCTAACAGGCCACTCTAAAGTCAAGAAATTAAACTCTGTTTTGCATGATCCTACTTATCACAAGAAGTCATAAGACCTTCAATTTCGTGATCCCAGCTTGACACTAGTGGCAACCCTAATTATTAAAAACAACCAAAAAGAACGTACTCAAAATTTCTGTAGAGAATCACGACACATTCTTCATGAAAACATTTTAATAGTGTTAAGTAACGGCTGCGTCGCAAACAATGAGATGAAAGTATGTCTGCCCACATTCCCGGCCCGTCTGCCGGACGTTCTGAAAAAACAATGTACACAAAGGAAATAGAAGGATTCGCCCCATCCGCGGCTTTTAATGTTTGCCGCTCGATGAAAACGTTGACCTTTATCAAGGTTGTCATCGTCGTCAAATTGTGACTTTATTTTGAGTGATCATTCTTTATGTCAATACTTTTGAGGAAATTCAACAAATGATTTGTAAAACGAACGCCTTAAAACCTCAGCTGAGAGGAAAATTCATTGTATGGCGTTCCTTTTTTTTTTCTTTTTGTTCACGCGGGGAAACGCATTTACGCGCCTTC
This sequence comes from Eumaeus atala, assembly GCA_017140195.1. Taxonomy (NCBI): domain Eukaryota; kingdom Metazoa; phylum Arthropoda; class Insecta; order Lepidoptera; family Lycaenidae; genus Eumaeus; species Eumaeus atala. Next base: position 489,264 of record JAFELO010000842.1, read on the forward strand.
ACTGGCCCTATGGGGTCCAGTGGTGTGTGGGGTTCGCGGCTCATTATAGCACCGAGAATACCCACAAAAACCACCTCGAGTGCCATCAGTGTCGCCTTTGATGAGGTGCCCCGGAACAACAAATCATCAGGCGAGTTAGCTCTCAGCCCCTTGAGAAACTGACTCCAAAGATGGGGTTGTCCCACACTACTGGAAAACTCCACCTATTTTGGAACAGTGCAACGGGGTGAGGTTCCAATCCTCGCCACTTGCCCCGCGCGCAGTAGCCCCCCCCTGCTGCTCTTTTGTTCCCTCTTCTTATAAGAGGGGTACAAAGAGTAACCACCTCCTCGGAGAAATTGGCTTCGCCCGTGGTGACTCGGTGGACCTCCGTCCTCCTCTGTAACCCTATACAGAGAAACTTAACTAGTTGTGTTCCACCTTTGTACGTGTAACTTGAGACCATGTGCTGTGGGAATGTGACTTGTACAAGAAATGTTGTGTATCAGTCAGTCTACCAGTATTTGGTCGCAACGGAACAGAGTTTTAGGCAATTGAAGACATTTGCACATACTTGGCACGCGAAGAGGAAGGATAAGTAACGACATACCGACGAGGCAGATGACAACTTCTATCTTTGTGGTGTCAGGCCCCAGAAAGGGGAGATTGAAATAACGAGAGGGCACTTAAATAAGGTGTAGGAAGTCAAGAATTGCACGTCGGAGAACAGAGCCGGTGAGCAAACCCCCGTGGAGCTCCCATGATTCCATGATCATGATTCCCATGATTGATGATGAGAAGAAGAAGAGGTATGGGAGCAACGGTGAAAGTGGGTAAGTGTGCACGCTGTTGTGAGCCACCGGGTCCAGTGGCGTGTCATCGACTTACCACCTTCACGTTACGCCACTGGTACTAGCACATCAGGTGAGAAGAGAAGTCTCTTCATAAATTAAAGTTCTAGACAGTGGCAAAGCTATATCGTTCAGGGGTCATCATAAATTCATCGGACTGGTCCCCAGTCTCTCAATGGGGAGAAGCATAACCATCCACCTGAACGCAATCTTCTCTAGCCGGAGCCTCCTTGTTCTTAGGTCTTAAAATATACGCAGGTTGACGATGACGAAATAAACAATTAAAGTTTTGGGTTGGGCGAAATGTAACGGCCGACGCGTCACCACAAGGTGCGGAACTTCTGCACTGTAACCCGCCGTTGAACTTGTAATTACGCGGTTAGCTTTGGGCGACACCGAGATATTGACAGATTTGATACAATCCGGTCTGTATCGACTAAACTATCGATATTTTTGGCAATTATTTGGTACAATCCGGTCTGTATCGACTAAACTATCGATATTTTTGGCAATTATTAGGTTTGATACAATTAAATGAATTTTAGTATTTGTGAAGGCGATTTCCGCCAAATAGCCGATCTTAGTGACCGGCTGAAGCCGGAATAATATTCTGGTGCTTGACCACTTTTCCAAATGTCCAGTTAATCTGTCTAATCTACCTGACCATTAGATGGTATGTCGATTTTATAACTCTATCTAAAGGGATGCGGTAGAGAGAGAGCCCCCCCCCCCCCCATTCTCGCTACCCCATCTAGGTAGGGACTAGGGTATGTAGATCAAGATCGAGACTGTATAACAATAAACATTTTCATGTAAAAGCAAATTACACACAATTCTCATCTAAGATTCGTACGTGTAAACATCTCGTAGTTATGTATCGAGACGCACGTTTCAAACGTTCACGCTTCAAAAAAAAACGTACGAGTCAATTAGTGCATTTTTCATGTGTAGAAATACAGTTAAAAGAAAATACTATTTAAATTATAATTTTTTTGTATGTAATTCCCTTGTTATAGAAAACGAATTTCAGTGATGGTAATTGATTTTTAACTACGTAACTTCTTACCTTGCTTGGTAAATGGATGTATTACTGTAGATATACAGGCACATCTGCTTGCGGCCCTCAACTGTCATAGAAAAATCAAATCGTAACCCTTCCTTACTTTGTTTTGTCACTTTTTGGCCCTAGTCTGCTAAAACGTTGCCAACCCCTGCATTATGTAAACGTCCTCAAATCTCGGCAGTGGGCCTCCTCCATCCACATTTAATGCATATTAAATGTATATTCATAGAATATACATTACTTGGAAATAAATTTATTGATTGGCTTCTTGGTTTACTTTACCTCTTCAAAAAGTTTATGAATCTAAGCTGGTGTTTATCTTCGGATGTATTACCATAAAAGACATTTATTAAATTATTCAACTGATTACTTTGTTATACTTAAATAACAAAGTAATCAGTTGAATAAATCATATTGGCATTATAATTTAATACCTGTAATCATATCTTGCTGTCTTAAGTTCATGCGAATATTGCTCATTATAATAAAACTACTGCCACGGATTTTATCGCGGTTTATTTAATTGTTTAACTAGCCCGATGTTTTAGAAGCTTTACAGCAACCATGGTACGGGTGGACTGAAATGACAGATGTCCTGGTGTTGCAAATTATTAAAAGTAGGTCATTTAATTTTTTTAACTTAAATAAACCGTGATAAAATCCATAAAAGTAATTATATTGCAATTTTGAAGCATGTTTATCATCACCTCATATATGAGGTCGTGTGAAACACTTCTGCGGTGGTTTAGGCTTTGATGGACAACCGAAATATAAATTAGGACGGACGTATGTGAACGCGTTCCCGGGGACTACCATCGAGCTAATGAGAAAGAACACTGGTAGTGACCTATTGGGAATAACCACTGAACCACCGCCAGTGACTTCTAGAGTGATGCAAATCCCACATGGCCCTCGGGCATCCCCGCGCTCGTTGGTATGCGAGCCCGAGGGAATTCTAATAACTGTCTTGGGTTCCTTGGGGAAATGCAATCAGAAGAAAAATAGGAGTAGGATTTTTTTTTCAGTTTCTAAGATAATTACCATGCCGGTGCGTTGCCCTCTTTCCGCCCCCCAATGGACCACCAGCTACTCACAAATCGCACGAAACGCGACACTGAAGATCTCCAATTATGTTGCATAAGAGAAAGTAGTGCCATGCACATAGTACACGACACCACATGCTCCTATGCAACGGAATTGGGCCGGCACGACCGGGGAGGTACCTCTCGCTCACATAATACTGCCGTAAAATGACATCTTTAGTGTCGCGTTTCGTGCAATACAATGAGCAATAAGAAAACAAACCTTTACAAGTGGTTTTGGCTGTAGTCCACGTGGACTAAGTTGCGGGAAACAGCTAGTACAGAATAAGAGATACGAGTGAATAGTACACCAATCAAAATTAGAATAAACGTGAAACAAAAGAATATCACAAAGTGATGATTTTTTTATGTTGACGCGGAATCCACTCCATAAGCGATTACCACTTATGTTAATTAAAACTAAATTACACTAAACTTTTAACACATCATTCAAACTTTATTAAAATGAAAAATACCCAAAAATTGTGCGTGTCAGTTGAGACACGCAAGTGGCGTTTACCAGACCGAACATGATTCTTAAGTGAAGTGCGTAAGAGAGGTACACGTATAACGTGGCGATTAGTCCGCGTGTTACGTCAGAGGTCACGGGTTAGACTCCCGTCTAGGGCATGAATGTTTATCTTTGTATTATATGTACTTCCATAATAAAAAAATATATTTAAGATTTTTTATTATATAAGTATACATATACCTATAAATATATTTCCGTTGTCTAGTACCTGTAACACAAGCCCTTACGGTACTTAGCACAGGCAAACGCGACAGATTTATTACCCGATATTTTCTGATATTTTGCAAGTATGAGCTGCTTCCTATTCATTACAAAGAGATTACAATTTACGCTGAAAAAATTTGTAAAAGTTAGTGCCGCGTTGCATTTTACTTACCACAGGACTAGGCTAACGTGGTATGGTAAGTCCACAGATATTATGTTACTATTATTAGACGTAAGCGACGAACTTTGAAAGGCGTTACGCTTAACCGGTTACTACTTGCCACGATTGTACACATGCTTTAATGATAACATCTTGTAAATCGATAACGCTAGCTGTATGTATGAAAAAGTATGTCGCCAGTGTAACGTTCCGAGTCGTAGTAATGTTGAACGGGCGAAGCTTGCGAGCGAGAGAGGATAGCAAGTTGTCTCTTTCACTCCATCGCGCGATGCATTCGGTGTCACGTAAAATTATATCGTTCGTAAACCAATTTACATACAATCAATTTTTCATACTCGCAATTTCTTAAAAAGTATACTACGAAAAGGTGTACTTAACAGCTTATGGCGTGGAGAATCTCATAAAAGACCTTTGGAGACGTTTTAAATATTAATTTAATTCAAGAAACCCCGTAATTAAAAGATAAGATACGCTTACCCCTCTATCGCGAGGAAACAGGAAATGAAAAAGAAATAAAACCAATTGTGCGTTGTGATTTTTGACTGCTTAGAAGTTAACAGCGCCTCGCGGTTTCGCTCGCGAAACTCGTAGTGTTATGACATGCTGTAGCCGATAAACCTTTCTCATGAATGTCTCTATCATACACATTTAATGAAGTCGGACGTGAATTTCCGGTGTCGCAACAAACAAACAAACGAGGAAATTTCGCACCCATGATGGCACCGCACATTGTCAGCTACTCCGTCGCGTTTCGCGCGGTTAACGGTATGGAAATTTCCATTGGAGGAAAGGAGGACTGAGACAAACCAATTATGCGGATATTCCTAGACATGGGTAGTTTTTTTATGGGATAAGGGTCAAACGAGCAGGTGATGGGTATCGCCGCCCATTGATATCCGCATGACCCGAGGTTATGCAGGCACGTTCCCGTCCTTTAAGATGGGAGTAAGCTCTTTTCTCGAAGAACCCCATATCAAAAGGTATCGACTGTTCGTTTTCCTTATCAGCTATAAACTACTAGCAATCTGCCCCTGCTTCGCATGTGAATAAATTATACACTAAAACCTTCCTCGGAATTGTTCTATCCATAGGTGAGAACCGCATGAAAATCGTTCTGTAGATTTTGGAAAGAAACGATAATATACAGAGAGCCAGCTTAAGTATAGATATCGTCAGCAGCTAGGCTTCTGGCGGTGGTAATTGAATATCAGATTATTAAGAGAATGTTAATATATCTATTTGTTCATTTGATTTAAAGGTAAAATAAAATAAAGTTTGTGTGTACTTTTCAATTTATACAATATCAGTATAACAGTCCAACGGTAAGGGGGTGTTATAACGGTATACCTCTGAGGGGACGCTGACCTGTCTGACCTGTCTGCCTGTCCTTAAGTGCCTGACTGCCGGACTGTCCAGAATAGTGGAATCAGGAACCTACGCACCCACATGTGCACTATAAGATGTCCCGCGCGGTTATATGAGTCTTTATAAAGCTATTATCGCCTCTGTGGTGTAACGGTACGGGTGTCGCCCGTTAAGACCGTTAGCCGCGTGGGGTCCTGGGTTCGATCCCCAGGTCGGGCAACTTTTTTAAATTATTCTCAGCACGCATTACACTGTCCGGGAGTGGAATGTGTTTTTTTTTCTATAAAGCTGGCCGTTATAGCCAAACCTATACTAATCTTATAAAAAGAACACGGTTGTTTGTTTGTTTACATGAACAGTCTCCGGAACCGCTGGACCGATTTGAAAAAAAAAACTTTTACCGTTACATTACTTGTGAGGAACATAGGCTACATAACATTTTTGAAACGTTTTGATAATTATGAAACTTCTATGATGTAACCAAAGTTGTGATAGAAATATCCAAGTGAATCTCTATTTCACTGCAGAAATTATTGTCGGGCTGTTCAGACGGACGTTGTTCAGGCATAAGTTTAATTTATTGTCATTATCATGGCATCAAATCATCATTGCCATGAATTTATAATTTGAGATTTCTTGCCATTTTTCGTGTATTATTCTTTTTTTTAAGTATAGGAGGCCAAACGAGCTATCTAGCCTTTTCATGACTACCGTCACCGATGAATATCACCATAACACTATGCCGATGCGTTGCCCTCCTTATGACCTCCTTCCCAATGGGCCACCGACTACTCACAAACCCAACAAAACCCGACATCGGAGATGTCATTCTACGTACCAAGTGAGCGAGAGGTACCTCCCCGGTTGTGCCGGCCCTATTCCTCTGCAATTCAGCTTGGCACTACCGGCATGGTTAATACGAAGCAGTGGGACGGACTGCTGGTACGCTATAAAACAGTGTAGCACAACACTAGACAATTTAACAATTTGTATAGCGACAAACGATGCCCGTACTTAAAAGATCAGCTTGTTTTATTGACAATAACACTGGGGGTGGGCTGTAATCTTTCAGCCGCTGTGGCAGCTTTTGTAGTGCTGTTACATTGAAGTCTGTACGACAAATATGACCCACACTTTTACGTCCACGTTAACTGATTATCCGCGGATTTGTCTTTTTAATATTTTGTGCGGACATGTTGTCGTCCTATCCTACTCGCCTCTAATGGGCGATCTGAGACTCACAAGGCTCATGAGATGCGATAGCACAGCTGTCATTTTGCAGCTGCATAATGAAGGCAAGAGCGACATCTCCGTTAACGAACCTGTCTACTTCGGCTGCAATGCCGCATGACAACGGTACGGCTTGAGCATTTGAGGTTGTGTAGATGTTTAACAAGATGCCTACCAAAAGGCTTGCACGGCCCGTTTACCCCTTTAACTTATAAAAATAAAAGTAGGTAGCTTACAAAATTGAAGGCAGCGTGTTCTGATGAAGATATTGAATACCCTCATTCAATATTTTTTCACAACCTCCATAGTTCGTTAGTTTTTTGGTTAGAATTAGAGCAGCTTTGTACCGAGGACTGTTGCGGTCCATAATTAAATTCTCGATTGTTGACCTACAAGGACCAGGTTATCCTACTTTGCAATGTAAAAAAGTAAACCTTTTTGGGCAGCAACGAACATACATACATATACACCCAATATTTGAATATGGCGCGACGTGAAGTGATGGCTATATACTGTTTCACTGTGGTGTGCTTTGTGAGAGTTTGGCGGTCAGCAGAAGACCCGACTATATAATGCCTGATTGCGCTGATTCTACACTACGACCGTTTTCTTCCTTCTCATAATTTAAAAACGTCTATATATTTTCTGTTTAAAACTCGGAGATGACGTAAATGTGAATAGATTTACATAAAACTTCGCATGAAAGGAATACCTTAAATTCTTTCCAGCCCCTACGCTTCTATGAATAATTTGATGTAACATTGGGAATTTATTAAACACCGTAACTTATTAAACGATTTTGGAAGCAAACCATCCTTAATTGGGAAGCTCTGAATCTTACCTTGGGGCTCAGTAGTCCGGGTTCGACCCTGATCATAGAGTCGAGACCTTGAAAACATACGTCTTGTACTAAATTTCCTTTTACTTATAGAAAAACCATAACCTTTGTTGTCACAAATAGAAAAGTATACACTTTAAATTTATAGTATCATACCGACCGAACCCATCGTAATGACTTGTGGGTTACCACTCTCTGCGATAAGTCCGTATTTAACTCCCACTGTAGCGTGGCATAAATGGCTTGTTATTGCATGGTATTATAGAATTATTAATATGGACATAAAGTCGCACTTTACGCAGGTTTTATTTTATTTTACTATAATTTATATTCTATTTTGTTAAGGGAACGAAGGATTCCGCAGATTGTGAAGTTTTAAATATGACGCAGAAATAACAATTGATACTTGGTTTTGTAGAGACAGACTTATCGCACTCATGTTGAAAAATACGCATAGTTCAGTGGCTATTAATGCACGATGAAGATATAATTATGTTGAACACAAAAACATAAATTCAGTTACTTCAATAAATTCGTAAAGTGTTCCTATAGATCAAGTAAAATCTTAAAAGATACAAACCGAATTGAGGTTTTTACGTCGCGATGTTTGAATCAAGAATTGTGTAAGAACATCAATGGAGGTTAGAGTTGTAACAACTTAGTGTGTTTACAGAAGCGGCCGCGCAAACTTCCGCACGCAGAGATTGCTTCGCAAATACTAATAATGTACTGACCCCTAGGCGACGAGTGTTAAAGACCTTACATCAAAGTGCTGCGCCACTGCACGTTTTGTCTGTGCTATCATTAGTATGTTTTCTTTAATCCTTGTTAAGTAGAATTTTTTGCCTATATCAATTTTATTATTTAAAAACCGGCCAATATTTACTAAACAATCGCGAACTAAAGACGTATACTTTATAAAACAACTAAATAAAAATAAACGACTGAAGACGAGGCGGTATGGTGAAATGATCTAAGCCTGTCCGTAAGAACGAATCTTACAACAAACAAACAACCGGCCAGGTGCGAGTCGAACTCCACTCGCGCGTATTTTCTTATACAACTACATTGGCGCGAGCCTACACTCATTTTGTATGAAATTGAAAACGGTAACCTTATAATGGATTTTTAATTTTATATAATTTACCATTTGTCGGATTTCTTTCATTATTTTTACTATAAGTTCTAACTTCTTGCCGTATTTCATGATTCTAAGTCAATGGGAGTACCCTATAGGTCATGCTTACCGTGCTAGCGCATACAGCAACACTTATCGGCTGTATGTACTTCGACTTAGTATTTGCTATCTGTATAAATAAGAAGACTATGCTTATGCTCAGATGACGATCAGATTTTGTTGGTCTCAATATTTGACATGAATATGAGCTTCGACCTCCTTCGCGATCCTGTGAAAAAGGGGAACTGTCATACGAACAGGCATACATATGGGCAGAAACTACACAAACTATTAATTATTTTACTAGTCAGTAGTCAAAACCAGACCGTCGGTGTGCCCCTTAAAAAACACCATTCCTTTATAATCTATGTCTTATGAAGCTATATAGTAATTAAAGAAAGTGAGGAAATTGAAAGGTAAAGGAACAGTCAATTACAACGGGTAAGTGCTGCAATAAAATACATTTAATTAATCTGATCAGTTAAGACGATAGGAATGTTGGGAGAGAGATAATGGATACAGACAGCGCGGGGTAGATTAGCGGGAGATCGATCCACATACACACAATTCCATTTATTTGAACTTATACTTTCCTAGATTCGTTGCGATTTTGTGGACTTGTGTAACGCGAGCATAACGCCCACGTTACATTGACCACGACAATGAAACAAACAAATAAATTATGACGTGATAACATCTGGTAAATCGTTAAACGCTTTTTGCATGTACGAAAAAGTATGACGCCATGGAAACGTTCCAATACATGTAATGTTCTGAATGCACTGAACCTGCGAGTGAGAGAACGTAAAAAGTCGTTAATTCCAAACCAAGTGAACCTTCACCACGTAAAAGTAATGCTAAAAAACTATGCGTGTAATCATCGTCTTAATTTTCCGAATTTACTTATACAAATATAATTTGTTTGTATATTCTTTTTTATATCGCCGAATAATATAGGAATCGCAGAATTATTTTTGTACCTAGTGATCGCCCAGCATTCGAAATTTTAAAATCTTTTCGTGAAAGAAATATAAAGTTCAAATTATATTGTCTTACAGTTGACATTTGTAATCAGCGACAATGTAGTGAGCATACTGTTGTTGATTCGGATTGTATTAATTAATTAAAATAATTAATTCAATTTTAAAATAATACTTTTTTGCACATATCCTCCATATAATTTTCTTCAATTTTCAATTCGAAATTTGTTACAGTTGTGGATTCACGCAATTCTCTAAAAAAAGGATAGGATTTTTCTCTTCGCATATTAATGAAAATTAAATATAGACAGATTTTCCAAATTTTAAATTTCTCTTAAATTAAAAAAAGAAATGTTTTTTTTTTATTTACATTCGAATTTTAAATTTGTGTATTTGCGCGCTGCTCGTATTTTCTCGTTTACTTCGTGTCGTGTCCGATTTGATAATCATTAACATGTAAGTTGTAATAATATTAAAGTCTAACTTTTTTATATAGAATAGGGGTGCAAACGAGCAATCAGAGCCTTTTTACGACTACCGACGGCCATGAACATTCACATAATGACTATGTCGAGGCGTTGCCCTCCTTTGCACAAACTCACCGCAAGAAACGCAACACTGAAGATGTCACTTTACTACGGTATTATGTGAGCGAGAGGTACCTCCCCGGTCGTGCCGGCCTAATTTCGTTGCATAGGAGGATGTATAACAAGCACTATGCATAGCAATACCTCCACCTATGCAGCAAGGCACTAACTACGTCTTCCTAAAACTAAACTAAAACGAAACTTTATATTTGTAATAAAATTTTATGTAGTTTTATGATCGTGAATGATCACGTATTTTTTCTTTTTTTTTTAAAGTTTTTATTAGTTTTTCCCTTCATTTAGTTAAATCTCTTACATGACATGATTAACTTAGCTGCAAATGACTTTGCATTTATGCGACCTATAGACCCTAGTTATACAAACCTAACCCTGAATATATATCCCTTGACGTGTTTTATCTATAACGACGCAGCTTTTCATATCATACTAATTGCGTAATAAACTAGGAACACCCCGCGGCTTCACAACTGTGGTCCTATCACTTGTAGCTTCATGGTATATGGCCTTCCTCAATAAATGGGCTTTCCGACACAAAAAGCGCTTTTCAATTCGGCCATTAGTTCCTGATATTAGCCCGTTAATACAAAGCAACAAACTCTTCATATTATTAGTATAAGACATTAGGAGACGCGTAAAGTATACACTAATTTCTTTCAAATGTTACTTCTATATTTCTAATCCTTTTATAGTTTATCGGCTTCATATGAAATTGTGAGGTGTGACATGTAATTTGTAATAACAGTTGTGATAACCACTTCAATGAGTGTGCTGCTGGTGTCCTATTGAAGTAAATAAATAAAAATATTTTTGCTGGCTTATGTAAATAATTGATTACTCTTCTAAGATAACTCAAGGCAGCCGGAATTGTGTGGCTTAGTATGAATAGTACTAGTTACATTAAAAACTCTCTAAACCGTAAATATATTTCAAAGGTTTTTATCGATGAAAGGATCTCCCCATTTAGTAATGATACTCATTTTAAATATGCTGTGTATGTTTATTTATTAACAAACAATCCGCCCTCGGCTTTGCCCCCAAATCGTACACTAAAACCTTCCACGCGATCTCGACCTGTGTATTCAAAGGCGAAAATTAGCCGATTCGTTAGCGACGTAAGCGCGTTATAGCACTACGCTCTTATTTTTGTTTCTTTCAAGTTCGACCGGTTATTATTTCACATGATTTTACTATTTTTTTTTTCATATTGCGCCATAGATTTACAAAAACACCACGATTCACAGTAAGCTTCCACAAAACCATCCATGTAAAAGGTGTGCGCAATCTCAGATTGTGCACTGTTAAAAACTTAAAATCATGGGCATGAGGTGGACTTTCCAAAAATAATATGTTAATGTACATAAGCATATTAACGCTTTAGACTTACAGTTCAGTATGAAAGCGTGTATCTCGTATTTTTGTAAAATGTACTGCGTGCCTTAGATCGTTTCTTAAGAGCTAAGCACCAAAATGAGTGATGTCGAATGTATCTTCGATGCGTTGCCGATGGGCGGTAATCCTGACAGTTAGAAAAGAGCAGTGCGCAACAGTGGCACGAGCGTATAGTGTTAAGAAGCTTTAAGACTATCTACGCCTATAAACATCATCATAATTTGGTAGTACATTTTTTGTAGAATAGGGGGAGGGGGCAAACAAGAAATCGGAGCTTTTGTACGACTACTGACGCCCATGAACATCTACATAATTACTCCTTTCCCCACTAATACTCTACTCTCTAGTAACTCTACTCAAAAACCGCACCAAACGCGACACTGAAGTTGTCACTTTACGGCGGTATTATGTGAGCGAGAGGTACCTCCCTGGTCGTGCCGGCCCAATTCCGTTACATAGGAGGATGTAGTATCATGCACTATGCATGGCACTATCTCCTCCTATGCAGCATGACACTACCTCTTCCTAAAACATTCGATAATAGGAAAACCCGACGCCCATAATAACTATGAGGATATCTATGGGGGTTGGTAGACCACAAAAATTTCCTACAGCTCGCACTGTACCATCCCTTCCAATGGGCCAACAGGCTCTCACTATCTCACCTCACCTCATGTACCACCTTGTCTTTGTACGGATTTGTGGTTCCGGAGGAGGCTAAGAGGGTGGAGAAGTATACATATAATAATATCTCACACAGGGCGAGAGCCCGGGGCCGGAGCGGCGCAGCGGCGAGTCCAGAGACATGCCACCGCCGGACACGCCGCCCGATCCCGCCTCGCAGCAGCCTCCACCGGCCCAGCCACCGCCGCCCAACACTAACGTGAGTTTTTTTTTTACAATTTTTGTAGAATATAGGAAGTCTTGTGAGTAGTTGTAATCATATGATAACTACCGGAGAAGAAAAATTTATAGAGACGGTCTGTATTTCAAATTTAATCAAAAATTTCTTTCCTTTTTTTATTGTCATAGATCTAGACGATTGCTACAGATTTGACTCATAAGAATAAAATTAGAGAACAAGAGCAGCGAGAGTAACAAAGAAAAAAAAGATTTTTATTGGTCACAATATCATCATCACAATTATATGATCTAAAATCAATCTACAAGTACGTAATTAAAGTTATTTTAAATGATTTTCTAATTTTAATGTAGGCAGCATTACTTACTAGATAATTAAATTAGCAATTTCATTTTATGCTAATTTTATTACAAAAGATCTAATGAGCTTTATGAGTCATGCATTTTTGTGTTTTACAATTACTAATTGCGCTGTTAGGTGGTGAAGAGCCGATCTGTCGTGGTGTCACTGACGCCGGAGCGGCAGCGCGAGACGTGGGCAAAGAAGGCGGAGTTCCTGCTGGCGGTGGTGGGGTTCGCGGTGGACCTGGGGAATGTGTGGCGCTTCCCCTACATCTGCTACCAGAACGGCGGAGGTGAGATTCAAATATATTTGAAGCAATTCACCTAGCGAATTGGTGAGTAAAAAAAAGATTTTAAAGCCGCCCAGTGCGTTTAACGCTTAGCAATGTGTAACATAGCAATTACAATGTGGAATACAATTCACTAGACTCTTGGCGTCAAGCAAGTCGTAATATGAACGTTGGACGTTTTTTGATATGGAAATATTATGTTATGGGTTATCTTTGAAGAGTAATCAATTATTTACGTAAGCCAGTAAAAATATTTTTTTGCATTAACAAATGATGCTACGATCACGCGTAGCTATTGATAGTGGAGCTATGTATACGCGTAACACATGATAGTGGAATAATGTTCACGTGTAGCACATTATAGTGGAGATACGTTCACGTTTTCATTGCGTAGAATAAATACGATTCGGGAAACAGATAATAAGTAGACGCATCACCCAATACATAGCGACTACATAACATAATAATAAAAAAATAATTTCGGGTCCAGTTTTTAGTAAGAAGCAGTGCATGCCGCATTACAGCGGAATTAGGCCGGCAAAAGCGAGGAGGTACCTTCCACTCACATGATACCGGAGTAAAAGAATGAACACGAAGAGATGCGGTTTGTGAGTAGCTGGAGGCCCTTTAGGAGTGGGGGGGAAGGTGGGCAACGCCCGATACGTCGCCCTCCTTTCCGTGTAGTAATTATGCTGATGACGTATGAACGATTAGTGAACATGTGTGTATGTGCGCAAGTGCGCTCTCTATTCCCATGTCATCTTATTTGCATGGAACAATGATGACACGACCGAAGATTCCGGTGCAGGACTGAAGTCACTACGTCCAAGGCACGGGGGTGTTACTTCGCCAGTGTCCTGATTCCGGACTGTTAGGTCACAAAATTTTCTGACGGGTCTGGGAATCCAACTTAAACCTCTCTGCTCACTCGATCTACAGCCGAGTATCAGACTATGCTTGCCATTGGACCGCATAGTAGTCAATCTGGAACATATTCACGTCTTGGTAAAAATGTTTAGGTGCGTTTCTGATCCCGTACTGCGTGATGTTGGTGTTCGGTGGTCTGCCGCTGTTCTTCATGGAGCTGGCGCTGGGTCAGTACCATCGCTGCGGCTGCCTCACGCTCTGGAAGAGGATCTGTCCCGCCCTGAAAGGTAAGCCTACTATTTTGAGCTTTTTAGTGTCTTATTCACGGAAAACGATTTAGTGTTATGCTGTTAAACAGAGATAACAAAATGATCCTACAAAGATTCCGTTTTTACTTTTAATATTATCTCTCTAGGGAAACGAACATTAAAAGTACGCTGAATAATGAAAATGTTTATTATCAATGTCGTTTTCCTCCAATCAACGTAAACCATCAAATCGTCAACAAATCAAGGAATATTAGCGTCCTCCGGGAGCGCATTGTGTCAGAATCCTGTACCTCTATAGGGACTCGTACTGTATTAATATCCTTCGCCGATTAAAACTAGGAGCTTCTCCTATTCTACTTTTATTTATACTAGAAAAAGACAGGCCCATTAGGGGATGTGGAAAAGAGGGCAACCCATCTGCGTGAAAGATCTGCGGATGTCGAATATCTTTAGCATCGATAGTCGTGAAAAGGCTACTTATGCTCGAATACTATAAAGAAAATATAGATTATAGTTTGAGAGATATAGCACAAACAAAGCTTAATGACAACGGATGAAATACACAGACGCATAGATCTTATTGCAGGCGTGTTACCAAGCGCACTAAACGTGATATAGCTCTCACTTTGCGACGGTATCATCTGACCCTGAGTCAAGTATCTCCCCGGTTATGCTGGTCCTATTTGGTTTAATTGCAGCATTATCTCTTACCATTGCTGCATTGCGGCTGAATTAGGTCGACAGGTGGTGTTGCCTCGTTTATCGTGACAACTGCTGCAGGGCGTTTTGTATTAAGAAATGCACAATTGTTACTTAAACTCTTCAATCAAATATTCGAAGACTAAACTTCAACAATTTTTTAATTTAGCTTAGTCCTTTCTCTTTTTTTACATTCCTTTTACATTTTGTACTTTATTTACTCGATAATTTGCACATTTTCTCCAGAGTTTTTCTAACCAATCTAATAGTCTTTACGGTGTTAACATTAAAAAAGAGATTTGTAAGATTCTATTTAGTTTTATTTTAATGCAATTTATATTTATTGCAGTTAAAAAATCAATTTGATAAAATCCATAGAGTTCACAATTAATTTGCAGTGAAAAAAATGTCTAAAATCTTCCGATTTGTTTGTAAGAAGGAACTGAGGGTGGTTGGTTTTGTTGCTGGTGTATGGGCGCGCACCGCCGTGCCGGTAGTGAGCTTCAGATAATTTCACCGAGAGGTGGTTCTATGATCGAAGGGGAGATGTTATAAAAGGGAACCTTTTATATGAAAGTTCAATTCGGTTTCACCAGTAAAATTTTTTTCCTCGAATAATTTGTCCATTTGACAATTATTACCAAATTTTTATGAAATAGTAATCCATCGCCAGTGCCTTTGCACGGACACTTTACAAAATATGGCCAAAAATCAATTAGAATATAATAAATATTAGTATAGATATAGAAAATATATTTTTAACATCCCGCGAAAATTTAAATTTTTGTCTCTTCTTTTCTATCGCTATATCTTAAGTGGTTGACTGAAGATCATAGGCACATTTAACTCCTTATTACATGGCCTCGCGAACATTAATGTTTATATACTTAGTTATTTAACTGCGCCTATTCAGAACAGCGTATTGTCCATCTTTGGAAGTGAATTCTTTCTCTTCTTCTTTCAATTTCTCGAGGAGTACTAATGATGATGATACACGTGCAAATAAAGTTCAGTGGATACCAAGTGAAGAAATAGCGTGTTAAATCATTGTCCGGTTGTTCGTAATGCCTTATAAATATACAGCAGGCAATGCTTTTAGCGCGAGTGGTGAGCGATGCGAATTAAAATGTATGAAACTGACCCCGGCTCTTGGACTAGAGTGTACTTGTGCGTCATTTATACTCACACTTATTAGGCGCATTTACGAATCGAATCACAATGTTCGTTTTATTGTCTTTGTTGTGTATTGTTGTGTATATGAACGGGCGGCTGGCGCAGCGGTAACGTAGCTCGTATCGTGTACTTTGCTGAAGAAGTCGCGAGTGGAAATCTCGCCCAGACGATGGATGTTTATCTATTTATTATATTCTATAATACTTGTATACAAAATTCTCATGTCACAATGCTACCTTACTTCTCCGAAACGGCTTTACCGATTTGCACCAAATTTGTTATGCATGTCCAGTGTGTCTGAGAGAGAGAAAAGCTACTATCTATTTTTCACACCCCTAAGTGATAAGGATTCTTCACCCAATCCGTAAAATAACGTTTGCCGGGTCAATTAGTAATATAAACTTTAAATATATAAAATATCTTAAATTTATAAAATATATATCTATTGTCTTGTACCAGTAACACAAGTGATAAGTACACAGACATTATTATTTTTCACGATCGATTGGTGGCGTGTGCGCATTGCACAGAAACGGGTTCATATCCCGCTACAGTGACAGATGATGGATATAATTCCTGAACCTGGCGCACTGCATAATCTATACTAATGTTTCCTTGTATTTTTGTGCAGTAAAATCAATCTTGTTTCCATATGCAAACTTAATTGATATATATTATTGTTAGGCTCCATAACTAACTGGATAGATTTGAAACATTCTCAGAGTTGATTATTAATATTTTGTTAAAAAGATTCAAAAATACAAATATTTTATCATTACATTAATAGATATATCTAACGTTGCCTGTAACAAAAGTACCTTCGTTGGTACGGAGTTAGACTAGTGCTGTGATTCATACACAAATATTAATATTTCTATATCTCTATAAATATAAGCTAACATTTTCGGCGAAATCATCTTTGCACAATTACATTCCACTTTTTATACTTAAATAGAAATACTTCCACCATAAGCCGGAACATAGAAGTTCATAGATAGATCGAGTTTGCGTAAAGTTATCTGAACACGCTAATTTCAATGGAACTTTACTATACCCCGTTTTGTAATGTTAGATAATAGACGTAGGAAAAGTCTTAGAAATATTTTTTTCAATATTGGAACACGGGTCATTTCGTTTTGCAACAAGTCAACTTAAAGAATTGAATTCGCGAGAGGCCAGCCCTGCCGAGCGGCTGCACCAATATTTGACTTAGCGTTTAACGTTCAATGCTGGAACACTCTACAAGTCTAGTTTTATTGATTTCTACTTTTATTCTATTTGATATTACACTAGATTTCGCACAGACTTCACTTCACTTCTTCTTGTTCGCGTCAAATCTTTCGCAAAGGTAAATACATTTCCCGAGATAGAAGCATTCTATATGTGATGATAACATATAGACAGCTAATTATCACGAATATAATTATTGATCATGTTTGCGTGCAGTTACAAGTAGGACAGTGCACTTTTCTCGCTCCCCTATTCCACTGGAATGGCAATCCCATACGACCAGAGAGAAATCAGCATGACCGACTTCTTGGGGGACAAGACTTAACGGGAGTGAGATGCCGCCAACTTCTTGATTCCGGACATTTACAAAAATTGAAAGTTCCTGATAACACTTTTTGTTTGGCTCGATGAGTACCACCAGGGCAGCGAAACGAATTGAATTCTACAAAGATACGATATCGGTTTTACAGTTCTCTAGATATGCCGTAACAAACACAACTTGAGTTCGATAATGACAAGGACATGAGCCGACGTTATAGCTCTGTAATTTCCAACAATTTATAATTATAAACTTTTGAACCTCTTAATTAAATTAACTCCAGTATTGAGTCACCATAAGTTACTCAACATTCGTTTCCTTTACGTTTGAGTCTGTTAAAGATCTCTAATTATCACCATCAGGATAATTACGGAGCCCTTTTTTAAACGTTATCGAAGCATTGCAGGAAAATCTTGCCGCAAAATAACTGAGCCAGTGGTCCATGGAGGGGAGAACGAAAGGGGCCCCATGTATCTACTTGACAACAACAATGCAGATGTTTATGGGTGTGGTAACTGTCAACGGGCTTCGATTTCTCGTTTGCCACCTATAATATAAAAATATTACAAGGCGACGGTAATGAGCCTAATAAACATCTAGTGGTAGGGATGTTTGTGAACGTTGATACTATAAAATAGAAATACTGAAGTTGCCGAGTCGAGAAAGTGCAACATTGAGTAAATTTTGTTTTAAGTCTCACCGCAACTCTTTTTTTATATTTCACGGCAGTTACAAGACGAATCAATTATATAGATTTGTATAAAACACATATTTGATTGGGTGTAGGTAGGTGGATTTCGACCATCAGCACATTCCAGTGATGTATTTAGGACTATAAACAGATTTTCATTTTTTTAGAGGTAGCGTCATGCTGTATTGTTGCCGAATTGAGACGGATTAACTTTCGCTTATATATGTATATATAGGTGTTTTCAATCAAATATGTGTTTTATACAAAACTATACATCTTAACTATCTAAGGCGTTAAGGCGCAAGGGCATCTGTGTATGGACACAGTTAAGTAACAATGTTTGTGGTAAAAATAAGACCAAATTTGCAAAAAACGTATTTGTGTTGGTTTATATTTGACAATGTATGAAGTTATCACTGTGTAATCGGTCAAATTTCGACCACCGCAGGTCCAACGTGTGTGTGCACATCGTAATGACGAATATAGAACATATAAATAACTGCATGTTGTGTCGTGATTGAAGATCGTTTACGCGCGATCTCTTATCAGCAGCTTCTTCCTTATTACCCCATCAGCGCTTCCCGATGTGACTTACAGGGAAATATTACTGGGGGGGCGAGGGGGCAACAGAGATATGCAGGCAGAAACGAAACAACAAACTTGGCTTATTTCTTATGTTTATTCGAATGTCTCTGTAATAAAACTAGATTTAAATTTTAGACCACATATTTAAGCAATATTTTGCGATATTTAAATCTAATGAGGTGATAAAGGGAACAGAATTGCTGTGAACTGACACAACGCAAGTATGGAGCCAAATGCAATGTTTAAAACTCTCCATACGCCTGGTGTTAGTCAAATGTTTGTGCACCGGGCTGTTAATGGGTACAATGAGATTCCCTCTGTTTGTGACAGAGAAAGATATGACTGTCCACGGGAGGAATTAGAGGAAATCCTGTCCGAAAGCAAAAGATTTTATCTCGGGAAAAGAAGATTGCTCCTAGAATCATGTCACGTATTTTAAGAGAAGAGTTAGGACGTGCAGCCTATAAGATGCACACTGATCATTTCTGAACTGATAAAGATGCAAGGGGCGATAAGATCGAAACAAGTACCGAAGCGGTACACAAAGGGAGGCCACAGGAAAATTTTGTATACGGATGAGAAAATGTTTACAATCGAGTAACATTTTAACAAATAAAATGACTGTATTTATGTTCAAATCTCTAAGGAAGTTTACCATTCAGTCGAGAAAGTGCAACGTTTGCACTTTCCGACTTCACTGATGATTTGGTGGGGTGTTAGCTATGAAGTAGTGACTGAGACATATTTTTGTAAAAAAGTTATAGAAGCATCGGCACAAGTGTGTCTAGATACCATTCCTGAGAAGTTACTTAAGCCCCTTATTAACACTGTGTTCAACAATCTAGTATGGTCCTTCCAGCAAGACTCGGCGCCTGGTCATAAAGCTTGGACCATGCAGGCTTGGTTGGAAGCGAACATTTCGGACTTCATCAGAGTTAAAGAGCGGCCGTCGCCTAGTCTTAATCCGCTGGATTATTGTTTATAGTCAGTCTTAAAGAATAGAGCTTGCTCTAAACGCCATAATAATCCGGAATTTCTAAAATTATCCGTACTATTGGCAGTGAAGAATGTGCCCATGGAAAGAGTGCGTGCTTCCATTGATAACTGGCCTCAGCGGTTGGAGCCAATGGACACCGCTTTGAATGAGCTTTTTATGTATTTTTTTTATTTATTACTCTTAAACTAACACATTGTAAGAGTAATAAATGTTATTTGCATTTAAAACAATACTTTTTTCTTTGTTACAATATTTATGGCAAGACTAGACTATATAAAAAAATATTGTTTTGTTGTTTTTCGGTTTCGGTTTTTCTTTGGTACGGAAACAACGGTTAGTCTGCGTGTTGTCGTTACACTTCACGGATTTTTTATGAAGTGTCAATACGAAATATTTTTTTGGTTATATCATCTGTGAATAACCGACAAAACACACAACATAAAAATATATCACAGCATTTTCATTTCTGAGGATGAATATAAATCAAATTCTTCACACAACTCAATTTGCAAGTTTTGTATCGATACATAAATCAAGGCGTAAGTCGATTAGCGCTTCCGTCGCGATATCATTTCATTACCGACAGATGGCGCAGATTCTGAGATTCGACAACTTCGCTCCTCCCCTAATTCGTTTATAAACGTTCCGCCGATTTATTGTGAGCTTAACTAACTAATAAACTGTATACAAGATGCTCTTGGCGTTTAATTTTATTTGCGCTTTACATTTGTGTACGCTTACACGAATTATAGACAAGGGTTTTGAACAATGAATACATTGACAGAAGATTAACTGACACCGATGATACAGGCTTCGAAATATACAGACAGATCTCTGAACATAACAGACACATTGAAAGTAAAATTGCCTAGGGAAAGGCATTTCTATGCCACCGATTTTTTTAAACATTACTTCTGGAAAATAACATTGTCAAGTTCCTGTTAAAATCACGGTTAACTTCATAGGAACTTATTTTATTTTATTTGGTAAACTTACAGCTTCATATTTTACAACAACTCATTTTTTTTAATATAATCAGAAGCTATTTAACAGTTTCCACCTATAATTAGATACATATAAGCATTGACGCATACATAAATACATATGCATGCAAACGCGTACGCATGCATATATACACATATCCATACATATACAACACATATCACGCAAACAAATTTATGGTGATTTTTCAAAAATAGTAATAGTTTTTTGAAAATAGTAAGAGTACAAGTTTTACAAAAATATTCTTCCGAAAAAAAAAGAAAATAATAATTAGATGCAAAGTTCAAAAATTTAAAAAGAAATACAAATTATTGACTGTCAAAAAATAGGTCAGTTAGGATTCATTTTATGATCGTAGGTTTAGTAGTGAAGGGGTCTATGGCGATGTTGTTTTAAGCAATACATTAAATTTCGCACTCGATCTACAAATAAAAGAGTTTCGGCGTTAGTTAGTGTTACATAGTGCAACGTAAAAATGAGTGTATTTTCTAAGACGTCTATTGAATACACTAAATTTAATTTGGTTTAGTATGTTATTATGAATAAGTTTGCTTAGGTACGCAGTCTCTGAGATATTTCTGCGGGTATGTAATGGTAGAAAATGATAAGCTCTACATCGCGCTTCATAATATGATAGGGATCGGTTAATTTTGAATTGCAGGTCCCTAAGAAACCTCCTTGATTGACTCAATTCTGTTAATGTACACGTTATATTGATTCCGAACAGTTCGCACCAATGAACAATATAGAAATATAGAACTTTTATGGGTTTAAGATCAGTAAATCTAGTACACGATCTGATTATGATCTCAAGTGCTATAGATGCCTTCTTTATTATTACATCAACGTGAGAATCAAAAGTTAATTTACTATCAATAACAACTCCAAGATCCTTTATAATATTTACTTTAGTCAATGTGTGATTTATAAAATTATAACAAAATGGTACAATGTTACTTTTCCGACTAATTGTTATTAAGTGACACTTAGAAACATTTAAATCTAGTTTATTTTTTAGGGCAATAGTTTTCGAATTGAACAAGGTCGTTACACATACAACTGTAATAGATACAATCGTTAGTAGTTTTGATTTCTTTAAATATCTTTGTGTCATCTGCGCATAATACGATACCTGAGTTTAAGAAGCAGTCGGAAATATCATTAATAAATTTAGTGATGAGAAGTGGGTCAAGAATGGAACCTTGAGGTGCGCACTGGCATCCAAAAAGAGATGTAACCTTTTAGTGTAACTGCCTGAGAGCGTTTTTTATCTAAGATGAGAACCAACAAAATAGATTTCCATGAATACCTGCTAAGCACAATTTCTTAAGTAGGATTGAATGGTCTATGCGGTCAAATGCCTTTGTAAAGTCAATAAAGGTCATGTCGACTTGAGCACCCTCATCCATATTATAAATGAAAAAATTAAATGAGTGCAAGAGATTGGATAACGTCGAACGTTTCCTTAAGAACCCAAGTTTTTCTGGTGAAAATACGGATGATAACGATGCATAAACTTGTTATGTACCATACTTTCAAATATCTTAGCAAATATACACAATTTGGAGATTGGTCTGAATTTTCTGACTTCATTTCTATTACCATTTTTTGGACAGGTGTCATAAATGCTGACTTCCAGATTTTCTGGTACTAGACCTTCATCCATTGATCTTCTTAAAAATAATGCAAAGAGGTCTGGTCAAACTCTTGGCACATTTCGATATTAATACCCCCTCTGTATGAAGTCAGGTCCTGCACCTTTATTCAAATTGACAGATTCTAGTAACCTCAAGACCTCAGGTGGTCGTATCTCAACTTCTCCCATGTTGTTAAAAGAGAAGCCATCAAAAGCTTTATCAATAGAAGAAACAGTGTAAGTATTTGTGGGTCTAAGAAAATTTTATTGGAAGTAAGCAGCAAACATATTACATACCTTTTTACCTGTGACACGGTTTCATTATTGTAAGTCATCGCCGAAGGAACCTTACCATAAGCTTTGTTTGAATATTTTATGGAAGTCCAAAGTGATTAAGGAGTGTCTTGTGCCCTTTTGATATAAAGAGTGTAACAATCCTCTTCCATTGATTTAGCCCTTTTCTTAAGCAGGGAGAAGGTAAGATAGTTTTTCTGGTTGCTATAAGTTTTGTTCTACTGAAATTTATATTTTTCCTTTAAAACTTTTCTTAAAGGAATATTAATGGTAGAAATAGTTGATTCATTGACTTTAATAGACCTAACCGGTACATACGGAACATCAATGATTAAAGATCTATAGCGGGGAATATCTTCTGGGGCCAACGGATCATCACAAAGCGTAACACTAATTTTGTGATTAGAAAACACCAAATCTAAAACGTTATTATTATTATTACGAATATGACAGTATTGATCTAATTTACATTGTTGTAATGTGTCAAAAAACTCTAATTGATTTTGACTTATTATTCCTGTGGGAATAAAACAACCCTCATTAGGCGGCCAATCTACCCGAGGAAAGTTAAAATCCCCCAGAACCAGAAAGTGATCATATGGGCAGCTTATCACAATGACAAATAATTTATGTGAGAAGTATCCTGATTGGGTATTTAGGGAGTTGCCGTCATTCTCCCCACACAGATAAATAGCACACAAATTGATTTTTACTGAGTGTCTACTTCCGGGTGGTTTTAAAGTAACGGTTGTCCATAGGTCCTCAGCGGATGAATTCCAAACCGACATATTGCAGCAATCTCATGCCGAACTGCTATGAGAACACACACACACACACACACACACACACACACACACACACACACACCCACCTGTTAGTTTATAGTCTGTTTAGTCGAATTATAGTCACGATCACTTAAACATACCGATCGTCAAACAGCTGCTTATTTTTTATGAATTCGAGAAGCCAAGTTTCTGTAATCGCAATGACGTCATAACATGGCATATAAACCACAATTTACGGTTTCACAGGTTCCGCTTAGAAAAAAAAAAGTATTAGTAGGTCGAATGAAAATGATAAAAATAATTTGTCCCATGTGAAACTGGTTCTGAGTCTATTGCGTGTAAAAATAAAACCCGTATTTCAGAGATGCATGAAGTCGAAAACGCGTGCCAGTAAAATTTTATTGCTAATGAAGACACTGAAACTCTAGTGTTTTATATCCAGGTGTGGGCTACTGAAACTCTAGTGTTTTATGTCCAGGTGTGGGCTACTGAAACTCTAGTGTTTTATGTCCAGGTGTGGGCTACTGAAATTCTAGTGTTTTATATCCAGGTGTGGGCTACTGAAACTCTAGTGTTTTATGTCCAGGTGTGGGCTACTGAAACTCTAGTGTTTTATGTCCAGGTGTGGGTTACTGAAACTCTAGTGTTTTATGTCCAGGTGTGGGCTACTGAAACTCTAGTGTTTTATGTCCAGGTGTGGGCTACTGAAACTCTAGTGTTTTATGTACAGGTGTGGGCTACTGAAACTCTAGTGTTTTATGTCCAGGTGTGGGCTACTGAAACTCTAGTGTTTTATGTCCAGGTGTGGGTTACTGAAACTCTAGTGTTTTATGTCCAGGTGTGGGCTACTGAAACTCTAGTGTTTTATGTCCAGGTGAGGGCTACTGAAACTCTAGTGTTTTATGTCCAGGTGTGGGCTACTGAAACTCTAGTGTTTTATGTCCAGGTGTGGGCTACGCGATCTGCATGATCGACATCTACATGGGCATGTACTACAACACGATCATCGGCTGGGCGGTGTACTACCTGGTCGCCTCGCTGGCCTCCATCAGCTCCGTGCTGCCCTGGACCAGCTGCGACAACGAGTGGAACACGCCGCTGTGCGCGCCAGTCACCAGCCGTCAGGCCAACCACACCTCAACACCGGCCAAGGAGTTCTTTGAGTGAGTTGGTCTGCTGTAGTCTGTACGATGAGCATATTCAATGCAATGGAGAAGCGTGTCGGAGATGCCGCTACTTGCCCCTTCACTACCACCTCATTACCATACCAGTTAGTGTTGTGCAAGCGCTGGTGGTGTAGCGTACAGCAACTCGGTGTTATCCCGGACGAATTACGACAACCTGACAACCTCCTTGCTGTCGGTACCCCGCTCTGAGCGCCTGTCCTCAGCTGACAAACCAACCTCGCTTTCATGCCAACTAAAAGATTCTTTAAATTAATCAATCTAGTATTTAATAAGTGACAGTAATGCTCTTTTTGAATTGGGCCAGAAGAGTTAAACCCAGCTACACTCTCTCATACTTATTGTCTCCTCTCTATTATTTGCTATAAGTACTTCATTGCTGATGGGACATATGGAAACGAAGAGATAGTTTTTAGAGTTGATCGAATGAGCCCTATTTTTAACATTGAAAGGATGTTGCCGATGATGAGAGGAATATTGAAAGTCAAACTTTTGCTTCCATGCAGAAAATGTTACAAGAAGGCTTCAACGATCAATTCACTTAATTAAATATATACTAATACTACTGACATCATCGGATCATTAGATCATCGAATGCAAATGATAATTGACGGAATGATGGTAACTTGTTGGTCACCAGGCGAAACGTGCTGGAGCAACACAGATCCAACGGTCTAGACGACATGGGGCCCATCAAGCCGTCGCTAGCTCTCTGCGTATTCGGTGTCTTCGTGTTGGTTTATTTCTCGCTGTGGAAGGGGGTTAGGAGTGCTGGGAAGGTAAGTTAGCTGGGAAGGATCATTTGATGGCAAGCCAACAGACATCTCGTGAAGCTGGTCAGATAAAGTCGGAATTACATTTCGGTATCAAAAAAGAAAACGTAAAACAATGAATGTATCATATAATTACAACCGTTTAAAGTCTCGTCCGAAGAGTTCTAAAAGCTATGAGTAACTTATGTGCATACTGATTGCATATTTTGAATCAGAATTCCCACTTATATTATGACTTTGAGTTCCTTGGAAATCTCCCTGCTGAGACATCCAGACTTCACAAACCACACACAGAACCACTAAAAAGGGGGTGAGATTGCCCTAGACAGCAAGGCCAAGGTTACTTGAGACTTCTGTAATGGTACGCTACGTAGCTAATCTCAATACAAAATGGCTAATAAAACATTGTTTTATTGAACTTGAACTAGTACGTATAAAAATAATATATGTTAATAATGTACATATATACCAGGTGGTGTGGGTGACAGCGCTGGCCCCTTACGTTGTGCTGCTGATACTACTGGTCCGAGGAGTCACTCTCCCAGGGGCGACCGAGGGCATTCGATACTACCTTACACCAGAGTGGCACAAGCTACAGAATTCCAAGGTAAGTACTGCATTTTATAATATAGAAAAAAATTGGCCTTCGGACTCACACACCGCAGGTCTCCTAATAAATATAATCCTACAATTTCTTTTGAGGTTCGGAACTTTGATAGTTATAAAGTGACTAGTGCTACGATATGCCGAATGCCGGAAAACTGTGGAATAAAATAAAAACACCCAAGCATATGATCTTCCTTCTTTGATTGAACCTAAATAATTAACTCATGGCTTGCATTTATATAATAAAAGAGAACATTACAGGAATCGGATACATTACGTGACTACCAACGCTCAATAACATCCACAGCTTCAGATGCGCTGCCCTCCTTCCATGGGTCTTACAAACCGTACAGATTACCATAGCGATCATTTTTACTGTGGTATCATGAGTTCGAGGTGGAACTCCCTGCTCATGCCGAACCAATTCTTCTGCATTACACAGTGGCACACTTCTTATTAAACATTGTTGTTACACAAGATAACCCCTACAGGTGTGGATAGACGCAGCATCCCAGATATTCTTCTCACTGGGCCCCGGATTCGGTACACTGCTGGCGCTGTCCAGCTACAACAAGTTCAACAACAACTGCTATCGCGACGCGCTGCTCACCGCCTCCATCAACTGCCTCACCAGCTTCCTCGCTGGTTTTGTTATATTTTCAGTACTAGGGTGAGTTTGTATACACTCCTTGCTATATTGCAACTGAAACATAGTTCTTTTCTTGGTTTAGTTGAGAGCTAACCTGAGTTACCCTCTGGCCCCTTTGACTCGGGTTTATTCTTCAACCAAGAGTCATTCTTCAATTGCAAGAAAATTTCTTAACAGGCTACATTATGGTGTAGAATGAACTGGATCGAGCTGGAGTGACCGTGTATTTGCACTGGGTCAAAGTTCCAGTCAAAAGGCTCTCCACGGCTCATTTACCCCCTTATTGAGCACAAAACATCCTTGTAAGCACAAACTAAGACATTGTTGTGACTCTAGGTACATGGCACACGTACAGAATAAGAGCATAGAAGAAGTTGGCTTGGAAGGGCCCGGGCTGGTGTTCATCGTGTACCCAGAGGCGCTAGCCACCATGAGCGGCTCCGTCTTCTGGGCCGTCATCTTCTTCCTCATGCTCATCACGCTGGGGTTAGACAGCACCTTCGGAGGTACCTGATGTTCCAACACACATGGAATATTACACTTGAACTTTTACTGCTACTCAACTAAAATACACCCGACATAATCTTTAATCAACATTTGCACAAGGATCATAGCCATCGAGAGATTAATAGGCTATAGTTCAAATATGAGCAGGTAGGATATGGTATGTGTGTGGTATGTAATGTGATGTAGGTAGAGACCATTGTAGTCTCATGCAGGACAGGAATGGAGCAGTTTGTACAGGACTCCGATTCGAGACACGGCTGATGATTCCGAATGATAGTGATCTGGTAGTGTAGGTGTAGTGTCAAAACTGAAGCTATCGAAACTATTCCATTCCATATACGAGATATGGTAGTTCCACTGCTATATATTTTTTGCACGATATTCGGTGAGTCTGCTGCTGAGGACTGGTAGTGATGTTCCAGATTCAAACGTAACGCTGAATAGCATTATATAGTTTCCCATTCCACTTACGATAAATGGTGAGGCTGATGAGGTACTGGCCGCTACTTATAAGTCAGGTCAGGTTAAGGTCAGTAGCTCAGACGGCGCTGTGAACGACTTGTTTAAGCACTGTCAGTGGCGCACTATAGTATTATCTATGTATACTAATAATATAAAGCTGAAGAGTTTGTAGTTTGAACGCGCTAATGTCAGGAAATACTGGCCCAAATTGAAAATGATTTTTTTGTGTCGAACAGTTCATTTATGGAGGAAGGCTACGGGGTGATGAAGTTTAATTGTACACAGTGCGATGAGAGAGTGTTTTGTGGCAGGTCTGGAGGCGGTGACGACGGCACTCTGCGACGAGTACCCGCGCGCGCTCGGCCGCCACCGCGAGCTGTTCGTGGCCGGCCTGCTGCTGTTCATCTACATCTGCGCGCTGCCCACCACCACATACGTAAGCTACACGAGCACACGCGCCCTACATCAAATACCAACTGCCTTTATGTGCTTTTCTTTGTACCCGTACCTCATATGCGCGCGCACCGCTAGCTGATTTAATACCCGAGTCATTACATATACATACATGTGTTCTTCCACACACTGCTACGTGAGTATATACAAATGCGATAATCTTATTGAACATCTAGTCTTTGCATGTCTATATGTTTTATGGTGACGCGAAAATAATGTTACATAATAAGAATACATTAAACAATTCTTAAGTGAGGCTAGCTGGTCTCTACTAGTTGCTAGCTCAAAAATTAGAGACCCTTGCTTATCACAAATTAGCCTCCACCAAGACAAAAAAGTACGGTTGGCTTAAATTCCTCGCGAAACACATGTTTCCTCCTTGGCTTTTGATATATTGATGTTACACTGCATACCGCCTGCCTAAGGGTAGCAGAAGACTGTGGTCGGTAAAGGACTCCGTCTCCCTCTGTCCACTCTGGCAAACCGGATGGTTTTATAGTAGTACATAGAAAATGAAGACTACTGTTTAGATAGAGAAACGCCAACAGTTTAAACCATTCTCACTATTACTAATAACCTGTTGATGTCAACACTACGTGAGTATTCTTAAGGAGGTTAAATGATTAATAAAATATGAGAGAATGTGATTTGATTCTCGCTGAGTAGCACCCGTTGTCTAGGCCGGCTGGTCGGCGTCGTTACCGGGGAATTATTGTTTTATATACAGCATTTGTGGGTACGCAGATCACCTGTTGCACACCAACAGTATTATACAAGCTATATCTAATGGTCACATGGCTTGTAATTTCAAGCATAATAGTGCTTTACAATTAAAAAAAGAGCTTCTTTTTGCCACCAACTTTATTGCTGTTCTCTTTCGAGTACACAGAAAATATTTGTGAACCATATTAATCATTTACCTATTATAATTGTCAAAGATTGTATGTATGTTTGCTCTCATTACACGCAAGAACTAATGATAGTTTAGTTGCATTATGATTTGGCTGAATTTTGGTTCTCGAATAGATTACATTATTATGTAAAGTAACATAAAAAACAATAACATTATAAAGTTAAAATGATGCTACCGATCATCGAAACTTCTTCGTGTATTCCATCAACAAGGAAATAAATGTATATCTGAATTAAAGTTGATTTACATTAAAATGCTTGTGCAGAGAAAGTTACAAATTTAAAGAGACTATTTTAACGTCGCGAAACTGAATTAAATTTTAAAACCCCCGTGGCTCTCAACGAGATAATGAAAACATTTTTCTCGGCTTCAATCCATTTACTTAAGTGCCGGTATATATACTTTTATAAAAAGTACTGTCGTTGTTGCAATACTTTACAATGCTACAAATGAATGTGGCTATTACGACCGGGGGGGAAGTACCTCACGCTTATGTAACCTCAGTATTATGTAATACTGAGGTGAAAAAAGGCATAGCTTTTGTGGCACGCAGTCAGACAAATGTTTTAGGATATAGACATGTGCACACCCCTTTTCGCAACTAGCGATCCGCCCCGGTTTTGCCCGTGAATAACATGGGCTACCTTAACAAATTGTACTCTGAGAACTTTTCCCCGAGAATCTCGGCAACTGCTCTTCTCAGTACGTTTCGCGAAAATAGGTCACATACAAACCGACTTATTTTAGACTTTGTATTATATATAAGTAGATAAGAAGATTATTCTACCAATGATTTTAATACACATTTAACAACAAATGTCATCAAATGGCTCTCATCAATCTTGTTGAAAAAGGCGTTGGATATTAATATATTAATTACTAAGTAAACCACTAAAGCTTCCACATTAACGCGTGATGTAAAAATAGGGGCAGACATGTGTGGTGTTCGAATAGTCAGTGGTCATCCCCCTGAGTGGGCATGCATAATGCATGCGTGTAGATAGCGCCCACCATTTATCTTATGTGCTCTTTGTTTGTGTCTGTAGCAAGGAGGCGAGGGGGGTAGCGACGGGTAAGAAGGTATCACGGGGGAGAGGGTGTCGGGCCGATACGTATCTTTAATACAAGCATCATCACTCCAAAGATAATTCTTAAGCAAACCACATTAGGAAATCATTCTCGTTTTTATTGTATACGTATGTGTACACAGTGGTGACGTTATTAGGAATGGACACGACCACCTCGGAATCCTGGATTATATTTTATTCTGGATTATCTATGTATTTTATTATGTATTTTTATTACTCCTTTTTAGTGAGGAGTAGTGCTATGATGACTTGCAGCTCAATTTGGGCCGGCACAACCAGAGTAACTCGAGCTCATATAATACCTTAAAATGACGGCAGTGCTGTCGTGTTTCGTGCGGCTTGTGAGCAGCCGATGGGCAATTGGGAGGGACAGAGTGGGGAAGGGGCACGCATCTGCATGCTGTTCACAATGGGCACCTGCATGCGGTTCGTAATGGGCGTCTGCATGCGGTTGATAATGGCGTCGGTAGGCACCAAATGGCTCCGATTGCTCGTTGCCAATTACGGTTGTGGTTTCACTTACGTAAGTTTTGATGTCTTGGTAAAATCGGGATAAACCTGTTTGCTCAACCTTTTCAAACCTTTTGGTAGCTGTCGACGTCCAAGAAGTTCCGTACGTCAGTAGCGTATCGGGAATCGCATCTGCACTATCATGCGGATGTTCGACGTTGAACACCTCTAGTATGGTCCCGACTATAGTGCTGCACGATAGCAAAGCATTTGTTGGTTATGCAGATTGCAAGAGATACCAGTAATAGTAAAAATGTCGTCCTAGCCGAATTTCGACAATGGCGGCCATCTTTAGGGACACTAGATAACTGCGCAGGATATATTATGGTGCTCATGTGTGTGCGCAGGCAAAAGTGCACTCCATATATCGTCATTGCCGTTTCATCTGAAGAGGAGTCTTCAGATGAGACGGCAATCCTACACGACCGGAGAGAAATCTGGCGCAGGACTTACGGCTTAACGGACTCTCTCAGGCACGGGGTTGTAACACCGCCTTCGTCCTGACTCCGGACTGTTATTAGAAATAGAAAAAATGCAATTAATGCTTTAGCCCGGGATTTGACCCTAGTACAACTGTGGTTAATCGTGCATACCACTAGACTACGAGATAGACAAAACGAACTACTGGCAATGGTATCATGGTGAGTGAGAGACAACTCCTCGATCGTGCCCGCAGTACCTCTAAATGGTGACGATGTCGATGATGATGATGTTTTATAGGGGGGCGTGTACCTGGTGGATCTGCTGAACGTGTACGGGCCGGGGCTGGCGATACTGTTCGTGGTGTTCGCTGAAGCAGCGGGCGTGTGCTGGGTGTACGGCGTGGGACGCTTCTCGCGCGACGTGCGCGCCATGCTGGGCCAGGAGCCGGGCTGGTTCTGGCGCGCCTGCTGGTCGTACATCAGGTGAGGGAGGGTATATGTTGTATAATTTTACTTTAAAAAATATTTTAAGGCGGTATGAAAAGCCATGCTGCACTGAAAATTGAAACGCTAAATGAATATGAATGCGAAAAACAGCTCGTAATACATATTAATTTACTATCAATTATATATCGTTGTGAAGAAATATCAATATTCAACGATGTTTGGATTTTTTCACACGACACCATGACAGCCACGGTACCGTGGCTACGGCTGTCCTGCTGTTAACGACAACTTAAGTACACTTAGAATCCCGGGCTCGAGCTCGCATTATGCTCCCTAACGACTATAACGTGTCTCCCCTAGCCCCGTGTTCCTGCTGGTGCTGTTCGTTGTGTCGGTGCTGGCGCACGAGGAGATGCTGGGCGGCGAGTACTTGTACCCGCGCTGGTCCATTCGCCTCGGCTGGATCATGACCGGTGCAACTGTTTCATGCATACCGCTTTATATAATCTACAAGTTCCTCGTCACCCCAGGCACAATTGCCAATGTAAGTCTAACGTTTTTAAATGTTTTTTCGGTATGGCAAAGTTCGGTAAGAGAAATCTTAGTAGTAAACCTGAAGTGGATACGCCATGTGCAACGAACTCTTGCCATCGTACTCTGCGCTTGATTCTGCATCAGTTATATAACATGATACGCCGCTATAAAGGAAGAACCCTGCTTTGTTTTGATCGTGTTGTGTAGCACAGACAAGTGGAGCTACGATCCTTCGTAGCACAGCTACGAATGTGTGCTACACTACGAACTGTAGTTTACAGCATTTTATTGAGATTTTTAGCACTGCTACGCGTCTCTACGAGCGAGTTTAGCGCTATGTGAACTAGAGGTCCCTTAATTATTCATTATAAGTTTTCAATTCTAGTGTTAGCTATATGTGATATGTTATATATGATAGAGATTGGCGAAAACGGCGCGTGCGCGCGAGGCATTGGCTTATTAACGAATCCCTGTCTAAAAGTCCAAGCTATGCTGCTGTTGGTGAATTACCCAAATTTTATTTCATTACGACTTGGACGTCATCCACCGGGATGATATTATTTTCTACGTCTGCCAGACCACTAGTAAATGTATATAACATGAAAAGGTATGAGCATTTAGCCTGCAGATGTATGATATAAAACAATACCTGATGAGTAAGGAATGCTATTTTTTTATACTCAGCGTCTACGAGCCATGAAGAGACCGGAAGTGACGTCTGTCCCCCCGGCAGACCAGGCGCTGTGCACTCTGTGACCGACCGACCCCCTGACCCCCACGTACACCAAAACCAAACCTCCCACAATCGAATGGCTTGTATAAGGCTTTTCTCGTACAAATAGGATCCTATTATTAAAAAATATTGTAAAAATACAAAAAGAAATCAAAAAAAGAAATCTTAGAATAATTCCGTAAACACATTATTGTAGATTATAGATGTAGTTAAGTAATTCCCAATACTCGATAGCGCTGAGTAAAGACATATATTTATGTAATACTTTCTAATCTTTCTCGTTACTGTAATTGCATTTATCAACGTAATAGAAATTCTAGAATATAGTCCGTGTTAAGCGCACTAATAATCTAGTAAGACTTAGTATAAGCTATATTACTCGAGTAAACATGTAATAAAGTAAATCAAGTGTAACATATTTGCACGTAATATTCATTCTAGAAAATGTATTGACTTTAAAATTACTTAAATATATCAGTAATTTAAAACTTAGTTACATTCTATACAATTGTCGATATCTTCATACTTTAGTGATAATAAGATATATTTTAATCATTATATTCATTATTTTATAATAGAACTATATAATAAATTATTAAAAGCGTAGAAATAAAATATTAATAACTCGTAATAATATTTCAATGTTACTCAAAGTGTTCCTATAATGTAACCCGTAGAATTTTATTCGTAAGGATAACCAACAGAATCGTGCGGGCTTCAAGAAAGTCAGCTTTAAATACATTCTACTCCATTTATTGTAGAAGATTTATATAATGTCTATAGTCAAAAGTAGAGTAATATTAAAATAACACAAACATAGTTTAACATTAGAGATTATGTTAGTAAACTAAAACCAAAAATACACAATGGAAAACGTGTATGCTGTAGATATGCTTCAAGTGACACCGCATGTGTTAGCGGTGTGAAGTTAGCCGTGGTAGAACTTTTAAATATAACTCGTATTTACTGGACCTTAGGTATAGCAATTGTAACTTACGAGGCTTACTCAAGACCGATTTGTGGTAGGTACTCTAGTTATAGTGGAAAATTGCTGGAAGGACTATAAAAAGTAAATAATCTATTTGCTATAATATATTTTGCAATAAATATTACCTGTAGTCAAATATTAACATTTCTACATTTTAGGGCAATAAATGTAGAAATGTTAATGTCATGTTTTATATATTGAGAGGCTTGTAACAATATAGTGATAGTGATCTAGGAATAGAATATTGTTTAAGCAGTGTGGGCATTTTGAGGAAGGAAGGAAATATCACAAAGGCGATTTGTTATTTAGAAGTTTCGTATATATTCCTGCTTTTAAGTGTAACATTTTAAAAAATCGTAGCAAAAATATTTAGCGTCGTGAGCTGGTTTAGTCCTAATTGGTGTTTGTATTAAAAAAATGTAAAATTTAACTTTTTTGTTAAGTAACATAGAAGGGTGATTAAAGATTGAAAAAGTTCGTTGTTCGTATTTAAAGTAGTGCACATATATCGTTGTTAGTTTTTGTGACATATTTTCTCATGAGTGAACTTTACTGGACTCCGGGCGTTCGGTTTAATGTCTATATTCATGTGTTTATGGCTCCGAGGCCTGCTTTATGGCGTGTGCGACGGTGGAGCAAATTGGCACTACTATCCCTGGAAAGCTATCGTTAAATAGAATTTTCTTTAGAACTGACCTATTCACTTGGGAGATCGCTTCTGCTATTTTGATAAACATAAAATTGAAGACGCATAAAAGATTAATATACCATATATTACACGTTTTCTAAAGAAATTTGTGTGACAATAGACACGTATTTGAACACTTGCATGCATCGTGAAATATACAGTGTGAAGTTAGCCACAAATTCGATGCTATAATGTCAACTATACCTAACTTCATTCGCTATTATTTTTTAACTGTTTATTATAGCTCGAGTACTTTTCATCTAATATCAACTTTCTTTATGAAATAAAGCTGAGAACAGTAGACTATGGTATTATTCCGTCAGTCCGTCTGTGAAGAGTTTTTCTAAGGATGCTGAAATTCACTCCAAATATGTCTGCAACCTCTTTTTAACGTGCTTAAGTAATAGTTTGTATGTTAGATGTTTTTTATAAAAAAATGTTAAAACCAAGTTCATATACCCACAGTGACTGTTATTTCTATAGGTATAATGTGTGTAGCGGTCGATGTTGTGAATATACAAGTGGGCAGACGCGGCCTGCGTCAGCCATCGCAGATTCGTCTGCACATTTGATCACTTGTTTCATTTCTACCCCCACATTCCCTTTTTTGTTTATTTTGTTATTGATGTGGGACAAACACATTCACGCGCTAACTACGGCCCCACATACCACTGGAGCCCATCCAGTGGTGTGTGGGGCTCGCGGCACATTATAGCACCGAATGCCCACTAAAACCGCCGCATGTGCTATCAGTACCGCCTTTGGTGGACCCGTCAGGGATGATACCACCATCATGGACGAGCTGTCCCGCACTGCAGGACGTCTCCACTAGCTTTGGGACAGTGCAATGGGTTGAGGTTCCTCTCCGAATTCTCTCTCTCTTCTTTCGAGCAATAGCGCCTCCTCCCGCTCTTTAGTCCCCTCTTCTTAGGGTGTCTGGGTTCACCCCAGGCTACTGAGCCCCACCGCCCTGACAGGACTTAAACCACGGTGAGGAGTGACCTCACCCCCTTACATTGAAACTACTTATTTATTACGTTACCCCAGGATCTTGAAGATCTTTTGGACTCTTTTGATGAAACGATCTATGATTAATTAAAATAATAATAAAACTCGCCTGTAATGTAATACCCATTGGAGAACAAGAGAGAAACACGTCTGTATAACAATTATTAGATGTTTATGGGCATCGGTAGTCATCAAGTAGCTCGGACTGCTAGTTTATCTTATAACATAACAAAGCTTTACCGATCTACAGTAGAAGGTACGTAGTATTTCGAGATGACAATATAATTTAGTTAAAAATTATAAGAGGTAGCGGCATGCTGCGTTACACACGAAATGGGCCGGCATGACTGGGGACGTACCCCTCGCTCTAGCTATGCAATCGCGTTTTGTGCAGTCTTGAGTATCTGTCAGCCCAATGGGGGAGGATGGAAGATTGGTCGCCTAAATAACAATTATGCTGATGCTCCTTTGAATATACGTTAAAAAATGTGGCACAATGACGATGGCTCAAATGTTTGGCCATGACACGCTATAAGTCTATATACATAGGCACTCTGTAATCTCCCCGCGCTTTGTGTTTTAAAAGTAAATCCTTAACTGGATGTAACTTTTAATACTATATTCAGGTTTAAGACCTGTGGATTCTGTAATAAATTTAAAAGAAATATGTGTACACGCGATAGAAGTTATACTTCTTTGGCGTAACAGGAGGAAAAGTAAAACGTTGACTAGCTACCTTCAGGGTGTCGGTTTTTCGTGACAGTGTGTGCGCGCATCGTAAAAACTTACCCTCACATTTTTTTCCTAACGCACCAAAAGTTGTCTAATTTAAAAAAAAATACGTAATGATAGAGAAATGTGTATAGTCGTTTTACCAATTGAATTGCATCTAAGCCCCCTAGGCAATAAATTCTACTGTGCACTTCTACGAATTGTGCAATAACATGGACCGTTTAAGTATAATATTGAAGAATACACAATGGTTGAATGCAAGTTTGCAAGTTTTGGTCATTAGTTGCGTATTGTCATATAATTATATGTATTGATAACTGCCTTCTGGTCTAGTGGTGAGCACGATCGGCCACAGATATGAGGTGCCGGGTTCAAATCCCGGGTCGGACCATACAAAAAGTGCTGTGTGGATTTTTCTTATTCTAATAAATGTCCGGGTGTTAGGAAGTTCCGGCTGATTTGTTACCGGTCGTGTCGGACTCCCGTCCCATCGGAATAGTAGAACGAAGGTATAGAGAATGCACTTGTGTCTGCGCAAACACTTGAGCACTATAGCATATCCCGCGCAGATGACTCTTCTCGGTAGTGATGGCCGCTGCCGCCCTAATTCGGCTAGGAACACATTACTGTTATATGTGTTGTTGCGTTACGACAGGATCTTTGTACACCTCTTATAAGAAGAGGGGGCTTAAAGATCAGGAGGAGGAATCGCTCTCGGTACTCTTCTTATAAGAAGAGGGGAGCGAAGAGCAACAGGAGGCGGCGTTATTGCGCACGGGGTCAGGGGCGAGGGTGCGAACTTCACCCCATTGCACTGGCCCAAGGTCGATGGGGTTGTCCTATAGTGCAGGGCAACCCCATCTGTGGAGGTGGAGTTGGACACTTAGGGGGCTGACTAGCCGTCGAGGTGCCCTGATAATTGTTGTTCCGGGGCACCTCACCAAGGGCGGCACTGACGGCACTCGCGATGGTTTTTGTGGATATTCGGCACTGGACCACCCACCCAGGGCCGGTGAAGGCGCGTTGCGTTTCCCCGCGTCAACAATAAAAAAAGGATGATATATGGAGAGCTGCGTGACCATTCTGAGAGATGGACTCGGGGTGAGGAGTGTTACATGTACGATGGCAAGCCCGATTACATCACCGAGGTAACCTAAGGTGTCCTCACCTAATGCCCTTTGTGGCCGTACTGGATATTGTTTATATCTAACACAGGCATCAGCTGTCATCACAATACAGACTATGTAAGTATTTTGACAGATATGAAACACGCATATTGCGCAAATTAATTAATACTCTATGGCCGCTCAAATGACGTACGTAATGAATATTTAAAATAACGAGAACAAGGAGATTCTAGTAGAATAAAAACTCCGTACTTATCGCGACCGCGCAGATTTGTCACCGTTTTGACAGTCCAGTTGAAAATGCAATGCGTGCGGTGAATGATAAATTTTAGCGTGAAAATGTCTAGCGCGGCCTGGAGTAGCCGGCGGACGCATGGCGTGTAAAACTGTAAGGCTGAGCTTATTATTTCTAAGAAATACCACTACTGCAGTTCACCAGCTGCTCCTTCACCATTTGCGAAAGACACAGCTGGGACCTCCGATTGGTTGTCGCGTTTCGTATGAATATAATATATACGGAAATTCGAATTTCTGGTGTGCATTAGAGTGTAAAGGTCCACATCTGCTTCACTTTGTAAAATAATCACATTGGAATGTGTATAATGTCGGGACTGTGCCATAACAATAAGAAATTATAATTGTAGCTTCTTTCGGGGAGTCCTGTGACCAACTGGGCAAGTCCTGTGACCAACTGGGCAAGTCCTGTGACCAACTGGGCAAGTCCTGTGACCAACTGGGCAAGTCCTATGACCAACTGGGCAAGTCGTACGGATAGTGGTGAAATTATTCGCTCTCTGCTTACCTCATCATCATCATACACAATTATTGGGCATTACGTTTAGTTAATAGAACCCTTACTACCTGCACAACATACACTGAAAGTTCTGCTAAGTACTTTATTTTTTTTAATGTTTAGGTGGGCGAACGAGCTATTTGCTGAATACGGGCGCCCATTAATATGAATGAATCTGTATAACCATTAATCCTGAGGATATCCTCAGGATTAATGGTTATACAGATGCGTTGTCCTCCTTCACCTCATCTCCCCCAATAAACTACCGGCTACAAATGCGACCATAGACGCCATTTCACGGCGGGATAATGTGAGCGAGAGGTACCTCCCCGCTTGTGCCAGCCCGGTTCGTCTGTTGCAGTTTGAGTGGGAGTGCGAGTGGGAGGTGGTGACGCGCTGGCTGAGCTGCAACGGCGAGGCGTGGGGCGTGGGGCCCACGGCGGTGTTTGCGAGCGCCGCGGCACTGTTCCTACACCGCGAGCTGGAGGCAACGCTGGTGCCCGGCCCCACTGCTGTGTCGCTACTGGAGAGAACGCTGCTGGTACTTGTCCTATTATTCCATAGGGGAAACTACCAATAGTCATCTTATAACGTCAGCAATAAAATCTACTACCGGCGCCGCGGTCCTGCGTAGAAACTTCGCAAATGTGTTCGTTCTAAAGCACACCCACATAGAACGATCTGTTGTTAATTAAATGAGTCATAAAATAATGGTATATAGCCTAGAAACTTCCTCGTGAATGTAGCTACCTTACACAAATAGTATTTTTTCAAATCGTAGAAGCAGTTTCAGAGGTTAGCGCGTTCAAACAAATTGTGACAAATCACCGAGTGTAAACAGTAAATTAAAAAAAATTATAAATTCTATCGTAACGTTTGAATGAAATGATAAATGAATCAGCCTAGTGCCCTCCACTGTTGACCGCATCTCTCACCCATAGAGCTCCAACCATCCCGAGCCATCGTAAACTTTACTCAACACATCAATGTTATACTAAGTAGCAGTACATTGAATGTCATATTCTGCACTATTATTGAT
This sequence comes from Eumaeus atala, assembly GCA_017140195.1. Lineage (NCBI taxonomy): Eukaryota > Metazoa > Arthropoda > Insecta > Lepidoptera > Lycaenidae > Eumaeus > Eumaeus atala. The sequence goes on from JAFELO010000842.1 coordinate 528,439, forward strand.
GAAGAACAATAGAGAGAATTTATTTTATTTTAAATTTATTTTACACTTAAATGAATTGAAAAGAATTTAGACATAACAATTTTAGCAATTATCAGATAGTATTTAAAAAAACATTTTGTTAATTACTTACATATTTGCTTAAAAACACCAAGCTTTTACAATATATTACGAGATATATTTATAAGTTTCGCGACACGCGAAAGTTTTGTGAGTTATACTTTTTAATAAATTCAGTAATGAAACTACTTAAATTGCAATTAATTTTCATGACATGATTACGCCGCCTTAGAACCCAAGTAATGAATTGATAAGATATATTGCTCTTTGTAATTTACTAACACTCCTATGCACTTCCTATGTCAACGCTGATAACATACGAAGGGTGATTTCTAAGTATCCGAAACGATAAAGAAAATATTTAATAATCTATTTAAAACAACTTCATTTTTCTACGTTGTTTCCTTCTACCTCGATGCATTTAGTCCAGCGCGTCTCCAATGCTGTTACACCAGTTCGATAAAATATTTTCTCTAACCCCTCAAAATACTCATCTACGGTGACAATGACTTCATCATCTGATGAGATCTTCGGCCGCCTAACCATTTCTTAAGATCTCAGACCTGGGGATAGGGGGGATGCAGTAACAATTCGAACCGCAATTCATGGAGTTTGGCAACTGCAAACCTTAACGATTGCACAGGTGCGTTGTCGTGGTTGGAATAACTTTCTTTTAGCTAAATTTTTTTTGGATTTCTTCACAAAATTTTTGCAGCGAGCTTGCACAATACTCTCCATTTGTTGTTTTTCCTCTTTGCATGTAATCCACTATAATAATCTCTCGAGCATTCCAAAAAACAGTCGCCATCACTTTGCCGGCCGACAAAACCCTTTTTGCTTACTTCGGCGTAGGTTTCCCTGTAATTACTGTCACATAACGCCGCAAAAATTCGTTAGTATCACGTTTAAGCAGCGCGGACACTCCGACGAATCGTCCACACGACGTTGCTTTTGGTTAACAATGAGCAAACGCGGCACTTATCGCGCGCAAAGCTTTTTTATTCGCTAATGTTTGTTTAAAATAAATTTGTGGAAATAGTATAAACAGTATATTTTTATTTATTTAATTCATATTATAATATGAATTTCTAATGTTAAAAACGTGTTTTTTTTTTTGATCATGTCTGAATTCGTGACTTCAGTTGGACGGCCAGGCCTGTTAGCGTCTTCGCAGCTGTCTCCCACGTTTAAAATCAGTTACCCAGGTGTGAATTGTACTCAATGCAGGAGCAGTATTACTTAAAACACTGTCTAGCTTGACTGTAATCTGGGTTGCTGTTTATCCTTTTAATACATAAAACTAAACTAAAGCAGATAAAGTTCTAAGTCACAAATTCTATCCGTTCGAATAAATTTAAATTTGGCGTTCTATTTTTGAAAAGATGATAGAATATAATGTAATAAATTTTGATTGTCTATCTTTTTTTTTTAAGTTCGTCGTTTCGGCCAATTATCAATCAGTCCTGGTATACACAAGCCCATTTGTTTTATGATGTTATCTACTAATAAACAGTTTGTAATTTTGCCTAATACGATAAATAAAAAATATTTTTTTTTATTATAAAATGTTCAATAAATCAAATATTCAACTATACTGAAAGCAAAATGCATTTTATCGCAGCAATATTAAAAATAATGAGTTGAAGTTCAAGTGACTCCATCGTTGGTAAGCACGTCTTATGCCCGCGGGTAGCACCGTTCGCAACATTGTAAGTCTTCTAAGCCGAAGATACGCTCAATGTCAAATGGAATGTAGCGAATATACTTGTGGGCTAGTTTTATACTGAGAAATGTTCCCCGACTGAATATGTTTTTACTGTATAGTACGCACATTGGGATGGAGAGAGGGGAGGTGAAAAGGTGGGCAACGCATCGGCATGGTAATTATGCTGAAGTTCCTGCGCGTCGGTAGTCGTAGGAAGACTCCGATTTCTCGTGTCACTCTATACTATAAAAATACCCGATTTTTCCGTCGATCGCTCAAAATACACACTTTTCAGTGAAAGACAAAACGACCCTGCAACTCTCATACAACTTCAAACAAAGTTGATACTGCTCCTTCGCTTGTGCAAATATTTTGCACCTCACATTGCGTTATAGCAAAGAGGGACAAACGAACAGTTAAAGCCTTTTGATGACCACCGACGCCCATAAACATCCGCATTGTTGTCATGCCTTGCCTCCTCCCTTCCAAATGTTTACCGGCTACTCACAGAACACACGCAATGCTACAGCATAGTATCAAGTGAGCGAGAGGTAGGAAGTGGTAATGGCATGCATGGTGCATGACACTACACCCTCCTGTGCAACGGAATTGGGCCGGCACGACCGGGGAGGTAACTCTCGCTCACTTGATACCGGCATAAAGTTCGTTGCGTTCGTGCGATTTGTGAGTAGTCGGTGATCCATTGAGAGGGGGGGATGGTAGGAGGGCAACGCATCTGCGTAACAATCACACAACAACAAAAAAACTCCCCGGTTCCATCGACCTAATTCTGCTACAACGGCAGAACCTGTTACTGCCTATTTAATATTTAAGTCTTTATTTTGTAAGAAACATCACAGGGTACTTTTGTTCTAAAGCCTTTGCCACATTTTGTCTCAATCTGTTTAGTGAGAGGTATTGCCATGCTGCATTGCAGCCGCACTGAGCCGGTACGACCGGGACCGTACCTCCCACTCACACGATAACGCAAAATGCGAGTAGGAAAGCAGGACAAAACACCTGTTGTATGTAGATGGTTATAGCATCGATAGTTATGGAAAAACTCCAATTACACATTTGGCCCCTTATACTCTTTTAATGCGGCTGATCCACCGCTCCTTCCCACCGCTGTCCAGCCAGGAGTGACAGCGGCAGCCGCTTGTTATCAGCGAGCCCAAGGGAAAAACTAAACTGTCTTGGGACCAAGACGGAGAATTTTATCAGAACAAAATTGGAGGGGTGGGAATTAATTCCATTTTCCCTCTCTAGTCGAAGCGGAGACAGCACAAGACAGCCAAGAAATAGAAAGGGCAGTGTCGTTGCTTCCTTATACTATAAAAAAATCAATATGTTCAAGGTAACAAGACTGGCTGACGTGAATCTTTTTTCAGTCTTCGATGGTGCTGGGCATGCTCTCTCTCATGGTGCACCTGTGGGTCTGCTCGATGCTCTTCTTCCAGTACTACCTTGACACGCTCATCAGCGATGTAAGTTACCTGTCTACTGTAGTGGGCCACCACTAACTACTAAGTGTGTACAGTGAATAAACGTCCCAACATTATAAACTAGTTTTCCAAAGAACTTAACTTTCTTTCTTATCTATTAATATTATCTACCCACTAATATTATCTACCCACTAATATTATACCCACTAATATTATCTACCCACTAATATTATCTACCCACTAATATTATCTACCCACTAATATTATACCCACTAATATTAGAGCAAGGAAGTTTAGATGTATGTATGGATGTATGTTACTGAATCACTCCAAGAGTACTGAATGGATTTTGAAGAAAGCTAACATTTTAATATAACATGCATCAGATTTTATTATTTTAATTAAATTAATCGATACACTACTACACACACACAGTGCATTAATCCCTACAATACATAAAATGACTGACAAATTATTATGACGTTTAGTGCTTAAAATACACAAATCAAATTTTTGGGTAAAAAAAATGTTGCAGAGTCCGAGTATGCTTCTTGAAATGACCACTGTTGGTCTTTTGGGCGACAAAAAGGCGATGATGCCCATGGGACCTCTGACGCGATTCCTACGTCAGCAGCAGCCTCAGATCCACATCACCGTCTGCTGGTTCCTATCGCTGTGCTACGCGGATTACGTACGGAAGCACTGCTGCCAGGAATTCCACATGCCGTACTTGGAGCAGTGGTATGTCGATGCTCAATTACTTAATGCTTTTGCTTTAGCAGTCTTGGGCTCGTATGGCTGGGTTACCATAATGTCAGCGTATGGTGATGGTTATGCTGGGTTTCTCCGATTTATTAGAGTCCCTTGGCCTATTGAGGGGATGGGAAAAGGATTTTTATTGCTTATAAATGATGCAGGCTCACCTTAATGTGATTATACTTCCTGGTAAGTAGCGTGGCAAGGTTTTCGCATGTCTGAAACGGTTATGTATCGCGCAGAGCTTGAACCCATTTAACCAGGGTGTTCTGTTGCCAACAGATCATAGGACATCCAGCTTAAAGGTCCGCTGTTGCTTTGTGCAGACTGCAGTATCCGGCACATCATTTAGCACCCCTTGGGATATCAAGTGGTCGAACCTTGTTGAATAGACGTTAGAGGAACCAACAAGGGACAGATGTAAAGTGGTCACCGACCGGGGTAGCAGTGGTCAGTCCGACATCCTGAAGTGTAAAGTGGCAGGCAGGAGCAGCTCCGCGCACGCGCGTCTCACGGCTTCCAGCGCACCGTGCAGTGTGTCAGCAGCTTCGTGTCCGCCGTGCAGACGCAGCTGCGCACACGTTTGTCCAGCACATGCCCACAGGACGCATGCACGTACGTCAATTGTTGTCATGACGTTTCCTAACCACCGCGCGGACTCCACGTGGACAAACATAATCCTTGATCCTTACAAAGTAAAAAAAGCTCGTAAAACATAAGTATGGTACTGACAACCCATTATAATATAATTTTTAATAATTTTTAATATATATAATAGAGATCGGCCGTCTTAGCGTTCGTTAAAGGAGGCCTATGTCCAGCAGTGGACCAATAAGGGCTGATAATGATGATGATACAATAACCACGCATCTTCAAGCTAGTTCCCCAAAGAGAACGGAGCGCCACACATCACGGTCCTTACATACCTGTCTCATCTTTCCATTCATAACTCTCTTCATACAAACACGCCGGTTGCGAAGGCTCTTCTACCTGCGGACAGTGCCCGAACGATCTGATCACGGCATGTCAGTCCTGGACTACCTCCGACTTTTGACTTGTATTTATTTTTATCGGTGGCCTATGGGGTGGCGGGTCAGCCCAATGACATACATTAGGTACTTACATTTTATTAGCAAAGGGACGGGTCTCATCCGGTGATGACACGATCTTCCAACAGTTTTACTTAATTAGTTAAATGTTGATTTAACGATTTCCATGAATGCTATGTCATAATGAAGAAAGTTAAATCGCTGTTACATAAGCCTCATTTTCACTTATTTTTCCTTATTTTTCCTTTAGAGTCTTTTCTTCAGTAGTCTACGGATAATAATTTATTAAATAATGCCTCGTATACTTAGCTCTTTTTTTAGGCGACTGAATCAATTCTGGGAAAGCAAAGACAAACTATTACTGGGTCATCCGATGATCATCAGCGCACGTCGGGCGCCGAGACTACGGTCTTGCAGATGGCAAATATGCATCCCGATAAATATTTGTAATATACTGGCTAATCATTATTAACTTAGACGAAAATAGCGTAGCTTAGATGTGCCGTTGTGAACTAGAGTGGCGCGTCCATGCCGGCGTCGCAGACGGGCGGGGGCTGCTGCGGGAGGAGGGGGTGCGAGCATCAGGACAGCCAGATCCCGTCCACAAAAGAGGCGATTGAAAAATTACGCACCTTTATTAAGGTTTGTCCTACGCCCTAGTGTGACCAGAGATTATCTGATAAATTTCGCATCTCTTAAATGCATAGTAACATAATTTATATACTTCTTTAACAAATTTCCTAGGAAAACAGTCTTTTAGAAGCATATATTATGTAAATAGACAAGCTTAAAACAATCTAAAACTGTTAGTTAGTAATGAGGATGTCTCTGATCGTCGGTAGCCATTACTACGCTCCGAATTCTCGTTTGCCTCCTTTTAATATAAAAAACGTATTAAAGTAAAAAAAATACTCGTGATATTTTTTATTTTTCTTTATCTTCGGGCAAACGTTAATCCGGGTTACGTAATGATACCAAAGCCTACTACTACTAGGCCATACAATTGCATTGGCCCCTTGGACAGTGGGGCCATTCACATTTGTTGATACACATATGTATGCTCGCTGCACCGCAATGTATTTCAAAGACTATGTGTGACTGTGTTCTAAAATAGACTAGACAGATCACAAATTGGTCCCGGGTTCGAGCCATAGGTAGGACCAAATGTTGGACAATAAATGAATAGATACTGCACTTGTGCCCTCGCACGCGTTTGTGCTTTATAGACTTCACAATATGTCCCGCTCTATAGACATGGCCGAAATTCGGTATCCTAGATCCTAGTAGATAGATAGATAGTATCCTAATACTATCATTATTTGAAAATTTTTGCAGGAAACCAGATGCATCTGCTCCGATGGTGCTGAGAACAGAATCTGCTCATCTTCCTCCCAGCAGTAAGCGAGAAATAGTGGAATGTCTTTGTAAAGAAGATTTTTTTAAAAATGTTTTGATTTTTATAAAAATATATTTTTATTATGTGCAGTCTCTTTGTTGTTTGCTTCAACCTGTTAACATTAACAATAAACACTTATGGTATCATTTTATATCGAGTACTGAACGTGAGGTCTCGTTTCGGGAGCTAGCACGGATGGTATACAAGACTTCTGGACAGCTCTGAAACCAGCCTTGCAGTATGTAATGTTCTCAGATAGAAGAGGCTGATAAATAAACGTGACGAGTTAGCCTGGTGGCGTGCCAAGCTGAGCACACCCAACTACTAAAAGGCTAATTTAAGTGACCGCAGAGCTAAATCATACTCGATATGTTGACACCAAGTATTCCCATACTCATACCGAAACTTCAGGCAGCTCGACTTTCTACACAAGTTGGTTCCTACACTCGTTGACGCGTTCCCGGGAAATGTGCAAAAAGCGTCTTCTGTGGTATCAACCGCATAGCTGGCAAAAACTAGAGATCCAATCGTATAATTTGCCAGGAAGCCAAACCCGATCAAAGACCTTTGCTGCATGTATGCCAACCGCCAAAGCCTCCTTTGTGGATTCACCTCCGCTCACCGGAGTGTTAAAAAGATAAAAAAGGTCTCCAGCAGAAGGTCTTCAAGGGAAGCATTACAGGACACAAATAAGTTAATGTTCCTTGAAATAACGCAGAAGCTACCAGTTAATTATGGATTTTTTGTTCACATGTAATAATCTTGGAAAACGAGGGAGTTATTCCGATAGGTAGTTTTATGGATTAGAACGGTCGTGTTTTAAGGGATCGCGTGAACCAAAGGCGTATTCCAAGATACACTTAGGACGACGGTGACAACGCTAGAGCACAAAACCGCAGGACGACAGGTCCACTTGACTTCATGGATCGACAAGGAAAACGCACTGAATTCTAGGGGAAAATAATTTCCGGCCTTGAGTATTCACATCGAGGTATGCTAGGCGGCGCCGGCGGCGGAGTTTCTTCATCATCCAAAATTAGATTTGGTCACGTACAGGGCGCAGCCAGGCATCCAAGTTTAGTATCAGGGCCTGAGCCTGGGAGGGGTACTACCAGAGCTCTCACGAATCGATTGAATCGTGACGTAGACAGAGTCAGTTTACCTCCTCACTTACTCAGAGTCATGTGAAGGAGAGGTCATTCCCCGGCCCAAACTGTAAACCAGGTGAGGCGCCGCGTGGCTCTACGTGTATAAATCGTGATAACGTGTACTCGGTGTGTCTAGGCGCCGTAACCTGCATTTTGGGAACCATACAGAATTGGTTTCAGTAATAAATATTAGATCCATTTTGTGGGATTTAAGTGAATTCCTAATGAGGATTACGTTAAACTAGCGATCCGCTGGGCTTTGCCTGTGATTAACAGATGCTGGATTGCTACCGACCTAAATTATACACTAAAACTTTATTATAGAATCGTGAAAACCCAGTAAGATTTTGAAAATATCAAGGGATTTTGAAAAATCACAGGCAGATAAACAGGGGACTTCGGGGATTTGTTTTATTATATGTATAAATAAATAAATAAAAACTTTATTTGTACCAAATAACAATAACAAAAATTTAAAGTAGGTTCTAGAAACAGGCACAAAAATGCGGTCTTACCGCCACAAGCGGTCTTTTCCAGACAACCAGAAATGTTTAGATATACTATTGGTATAATTATAGCATGTGTTCATAGAGATTTTCACTCCAGATCAGTGTTATAATGTCAGCTTGGATGAAATTTGACATAACATGAAAATTTTGTCAACATTTCAATATAAATCTAAAATAAATGTACTTTGCAGATCAACATGAGCTGAAGGTCAATATTTAACAAATAAGCTACAACACACATGCGACCACTTTACAACATCATCGCCCCGACGCCAGCCGGTCATGGTTCTAACTTTTCTAGTCCACTACGCGCGGAACAATCTAATCCTGGTAGGTTAATGCTTGATTTAGTTCAAAAATGACTCTAAGAATTCACAGTGGTTTCTTTTTTTTTCTATGATAGCTGGCGCACCGCCTACAAAGAAGTTGATTTGGCGTGCGCACAATATTCGTAATAGACACGCCATTCGACATACAGACAGAGGTTATAAACTTTGGATTTACTGAGAATTTACACAATGAATACAAAAAGAAATAAAATATAACATACAATAAAAGAAACAGTAACCAGAAGGTCAATGTAATAATTGTTTATACTTTCGGCAAGTCTGACGATATTTTCGGCAGTGGCTCACAAAAAAATGAACGAGAATTAAGTCTGGACTATTGTCCAGACATATTATATGATATTCGAGTTATTCATTTTGGCAGCAATAAGAGAAATGCTAAAGTAAAATAATTGCGAGTAAATTACAAAATACAAATGCATTTAAAAAATATACACTGAACAAACGTATCTACATATTTTAATATACTTGACAACCGGCTCAGTTGGTAATGTGACGGTTTCCGCGTGTTACGCCAGAGGTCGCGGGTTCTAATCCCGCCTAGGTCATGGATGTTTATGTATGTATTATATGTATTTTTACATTTTAAGCATAAAAAAATTATAAAATTTATAAAGTAATTTCCGTTTAACGGAAATAACATAAGGACTCTTGTTAAAGCTTACAAGTGTGGGCATAACTACGTACGTACTAACATATAACATGTAAGTACGTACGTAGCCCAAGGCTAGGCTAATGTGGTCTGATCAGTCCACAGATATTATGATTACTATAAGTAATAGTTGGTTGGGAAACTTTCTTCAATTCTCTTTTGGGGCCACAGGCAACCATAGCAGTTGAATGAATGTACATAAAACGCTCACAGGCACACTTCATGCCAACTACAACATCCACTCAATGGCACCAACAGATATTATGAAATTATACACGGCAAATATTTATAGCTATTCGAGTGGTCCAAATGTGGTGACAGCAACTTTACAATCGTGCCGACCATCCTGTGGGCGATCGGAGCTGCGGCCCTCGCTCATCGGCTGATCACGAGCGTGTTCAAGCGGTTCCTATTTCGTCGAGTGCCTCCGTGGGAAATTGTACTACAGGTACGGGAACTACAACAACACATCTTAACGCCAGTTCACTAACGGGGAACAACACTAACATTCAGTCAACGCCAGTTCACTAACGGCGAAGGCCGAGTGTCATATTCCATACTGCTGCCTCCTACGTAAGTCTCTTCAGACAGACACGCCGGTTGCGACTCTCAACACTATCTGCGGACAGTACCCGATACATCTCATCTTCATATGTCAATGTTACAATATTATAAATACCAACAAAGTGCTTGATTTACAAAACAGTAAATCAACAGAAGTCGTATAAATTTGAAGTCCATTGAAGGGGCAATGGTCTGACCTCATACCCAGAAGAACAGATAGAACCGATCCCAAACTCAAACTTTCAAACAAAAAGTTCTTAGACGAAGGAATTAATTACAAATTTTATCTATCAAGCACACACAACATGCATTGTGGCGCGTTCACCAACGGCAGACTTGCTAACCCATATCCAAAAAGTATCTCTCTCGTATTGGTTGAAAACTCTAGTCTTCCAACTCTGCCTCCTCTACCACTGTTTTTTGTTGTAATGAATAGATAGGAGAGTTATTGAATCATTTGAAAAAGTGTGGTACACACATCAATAAATATTTATAATTTTCAGCGCCTGGTGTATGTATGGATGATAACCTACGGTCTGCACTTCTGGGCCCTTCTAGTGAGGATCATTAAATATTTTGTTGAGAGCATTTACAAAACTGTAAGTCCTTTTTATTGCTTGAAGCTAGCAATCGTTTCATTAGTAATTATGCCTGCCAATTAATTGGTAGATACTTAGATATACTTGCATTAGTGCATTGGATAAACTAGCAGACATAAAAGTCTTCGCTAATCCTATGAACTGTAGGGACGAATGCAATATCATCCCCAAAGATAGTATGTCCCTCCGTAAAAAATAGTATGTCCCTCCGTAAAAAATAGTATGTCCCTCCGTAAAAAATAGTATGTCCCTCCGTAAAAAATAGTATGTCCCTCCGTAAAAAACCTCCCGTCCCCTGTTTTCTCCGTTACCCATAAGAACTCTTACAGGAGAGTATCAAAATTTTTGAATCACTCATTTTTGACAATGTGACTCATTTTAGTTAGCGGTTGTGCATTGCAGCCGAATTGGCCCGGCACGACTGGAGAGGTACTCCAGTCACTAGTAGTACGTAGCCAGAGGCACGTTGGAGAGGAGAAGGAAAGGATGACAACACACTACAATAATGCTCAAAGTCTAAAAGTGGTTCAGGTGGCCCTGCAGTGTGGGACAACCCCATCTGTGGAGGTGGTGCCGGTACCTTTGAGGCTGACTAGCCGACGAGGTGCCCTGATGATTTGTTGTTCCGGGGTACCCAAAAAATCATTTTTTTTATAGTGCCCAAACTAAACATTATAGTGCCGAATACTCACAAAAAAAAACAATTTCTTTTTTGAGTATATTTGAGTGCCGCGAGCACACACCACTTGATCACAATCACAACACACCATTGGACCCCACCCAGGGCCAGTGAAGGCGCGTAAATGCGTTTCCCCGCGTCAACAAAAAAAGAAAAAAAAGGAACATGAGACTACATTTAGTCCATCAAATATTCGCGGAAATAGGTTCTAGCCAAGAAGGAAAGCAGAACACTAACTTGACCTATGTTTCGCGACTCTCTTAACATAAGCGCGCTGGCGCACCGACCATTGTTACCAACCTGTATCAGAGCCTAAGCATCTTTAACCGTCTTAAACATTTAGTTAATTATTCTTGTAACCTCCAGGACGGCGTGCTACGGAGCGCGGACGCCATGAGCTGTGCTGTAACGGAGCAGTTGCTGATCTGGGCGTGCGGCGTGACACCCATCGCCTTATACATACACATACGACCCAAGATACTGCCACAGCCTGTCATGATTTGGTACCCTATACTATTACTACTTACATAGGGGGGCGCAGGAACCCAAAATGGGTATTGGCCTTCATCAAGTCTCATTTGCATTGTGTGGTGTGCTACCTCCTTCCCACTCTTTCAGGCCATTCTTCTCAGGCGCAGGAACCCAAAATGGGTTTTGGCCTCCATCAACAAGAGTCTCCATTGCATCCTGTGGTGTTACCACTTGCCGACTCTTTCAGGTCTTTTTTCTCGCCGCAGTATCGGCCTCCATATACACGAGTTTCGTTGAGACAGCAGTCCGACACGACCAGAGAGATATCTGATGCTGGACCGAAGTCTTAATATCTGAAGACTTAGATTAATTCACATGATCGAGACTCCCTACATTTATCACTCACGATGTGTCCGCACGGACCCTCAGCACATGGCACAGGCTCAAAGCAATTTAAAGGGGGACTCCCTTATCAATTATCTTTATCAAAAAAAAATAACTGGAGAGAAGACTTCAAAGAAAGTACCTTTTCTATGGACAATGTGTCTACCGCTCGAAGGTACTAAAGTAATCCTTACCTTCGTAGGTAATAAATGTATAGCTAAGGTATTTCTGTAGGGTGACCACAAATCCTTGGCATCGGCGCGAGATGGGCGCCTACGAGTACTACCTCAGCCGGCCGCTGCAGCTGGAGACCTCGCCTGTACATCAAGTAGTGCTGAGGAGGACTTACAGCGACTCCAGAACATTGGTCAAGGAGCGACCGACAAAGCGACGGATGTCTAAATCGATTTAATAAATTTTAGTTTCAATGGCTAGTATTTTAATGTAGATGCGATATAATTATATCGGTTGTTGGTAGAGATCCAATGAAGCCTTGGAATTTCCGCATCAGATCGTGATACAGACCTTTTAGTTGAAGTTACGGCCCAGGGAACATATAATAATAATATCGTCCTACCCGAAATTCGGCCCCGGCAGCCATCTCTATAGACACTTTAGACTAACCAGTTGGCTAAATATATACTGCGCAGTATATATTATAGCGCACAAGTGTGTGCATGGGCACAAGTGCACTCCTTGTTCCCTCATTCTCCTATTCCCATCGGACGGCAATCAATACAACGGGAGAGAAATCGGTCAACGTGCTCTGCGAGGCACGAGGGTGTGGCACCGCCAATTTCCAACTTTGGACTGTTACTAGAAATTGAAAAATTCCAATAACTGACGTATTTTGAATCCGGAGTAGGATGTACTTTTCACTTAGCGCAAGGCAACGGACATACAATTCCATAGATAGTTTAAGTATTTTATCTAATAACATCAATTAAAACCTAATCGGAAATATGACGTCACGACTTTAATTTTAAATTCCGAATTTTAAATTCATTGAACCCTTTCGTTCAGAAACCGTTTATAAACATTATTTACTTTTCAAGAGTAGGTACGTACTTAATAATATTTTTCAATTTATACATTTGTAGTTTGCTTGTCATAATTTAATTTTAAAAATTTATATTATTATTCCTATTCATTATTTTTATTTACAGATATACCTATTAATATATTTTCATATTGATAATAGATGTCACTGCTCATTTAATTAGATCACGATATGAAAAATATTATCGCGGTGGTATATAAAGGAATGCACTCGTGTCAGATGCATACTAACCTGACGTAGAGTGTACCGTGATCACGAAGGCGGTTGCTCCGGGCAGACGCCAACCATTGCACAGCGGTTGGAGGTAAAGTCTGTTCGTGACTATCTTTTCTAAGATTAGTCGTGCGTATAATTTTTGGTAGTTGGACTTGCGTACCGCGCGGTCCATAAGATAATCTAAAGGGTCAGTATAAAAGTGCGCACGATCCTCAATTGCCACCTAACTTTAATATTGTGTAGGCGCTTGGCTTTATATTATAGTACGGAAAAAATCCTAGATTATTATAATATATTGGCCCTTCGTCAGGGCGGCAAGGGGCGCGAAACCATCCTTGGACCCTATCGTCCCTACCGGCCTGCTAGGCTGCCGCATATATACATAATCGGGGAAATTTCAAACGGAAGGTTTGTGGAATCTTATTTCGTAATGTGGGTACACAACTAACGACGAAACGTTGCCCTCCATGCCCCCCCCCCTCTAATGGGGTACGGTGGTATTATGTGGACATGTGAGGATGCAGGTGGTATTACGTGGGCATGGGAGGATGCTGCAAGCCTGTGCAGCATGGCAGTAACTCTTTCTACAGGGGCTACACGAACAAATAACTCAATACTCGTGATTCAGTATTTATTGTGAACAGTTAACATATACACAACACAGACACATCTGCGTGTACTAACTCTCCGCAGTCTCTGCGGCTGGTGACTTCAGGTTCTTCAGCTCGAAACTCTTCAGCGGGTCGCTCTGGCGGGCCTGCAATTTTATTTTTAAATTTACAACAACACATCTTCACGCCAGATCCCTCAAAACCTAGTCACGATCCTTACATATATGTCTGTCTTCCTCAACATTTATTAGTAATATTTTTTACCAACGCCATTTTTAATCTATCTGATGAATGTCGCATTACACCCGCTCACACTTTGACGTAGCAGATGATATACATAACAGTTAACATCGCTCCCCTCACCTAGTCTTATAGTTTGAACTTGTCATGCATGTTTAATATAAAAGTTTCACTTGCACCATGCCTTCATAAAATCACATTTCGTGTTAAGTGATAACATCTTGTAAACTGGTGCTGCTGGCCGCATGTATTAAAAATAGTAATGTTGCCAATGGGCGCAGCCTGTGAGCGAGAGAACGTAACAAATCGTCTCTTTCACTCCATCGAGCGATGCATTCCCAAGACAATTAGAGAACCGTTGTCACGTAAAATTATAACGTCCGTAAACCGACTTTTGGCTTATTAATTTACGTAAGGCGTATATGTAATACAAAGTACTTACTTGGTACTTATGTCGCTTGGCGCTCTTGAAAGTCTCCCTGGGCTTCTGTTTCCTCTTCTTGGTCTCTGGCTGGTCCACCTCGCCCTCGGGCTCCTCACTACGTAACGCGGCCGGCAGGAGGTACTCCGGCACGTGCGCCAGCTGCGCCTGGTGGCGCACCGTGTGTAGAGCCTTGTCTCGCTTCAGCGCCGCCAGGTCGGTGGGGTTCTCTTCGAAGTAGCCCTGTACATTGATGGAGTTAGCAACCATTTGGCGTGAGGCTTCTGATGCGTTAACGTGGTTGATTCAGAGAGAAGATTAGTCGTTCATCAATGTGTTATGTTCGTATTTCTTCATCATTTGAATATATAAATAGATATAGTAGCAATAACAACTAGTTTTGGTTTCGTGGAGAAATGTGATTTGCGCACTGCCAAAGGGCCTACGTGGGATACGATGGGGTGTGTGTGACTCGTAACTGAAGCGAATACACACTAAAAACCCGCTGGGACCATAGGATGCCTGTCTTGAGACCACTACATGTCAGGTCACCTTGAGCCGCTGGTAGGCGAGCAGGTCTCTGCGGATCTCGCCGAGCCGCGCCTCGCGCACGGCCACGCTCGTCACGGCGCGCCACGCGTCGCGCGAGCGGTAGCGGAACCCCTCCACCTCCGACAGACACTACATGTCAGGTCACCTTGAGCCGCTGGCAGGCGAGCAGGTCTCTGCGGATCTCGCCGAGCCGCGCCTCGCGCACGACCACGCGCGTCACGGCGCGCCACGCGTCGCGCGAGCGGTAGCGGAACCCCTCCACCTCCGACAGACACTACATGTCAGGTCACCTTGAGCCGCTGGCAGGCGAGCAGGTCTCTGCGGATCTCGCCGAGCCGCGCCTCGCGCACAGCCACGCGCGTCACGGCGCGCCACGCGTCGCGCGAGCGGTAGCGGAACCCCTCCACCTCCGACAGCGCAAACGAGTACTTCCTGTGAACACAATACAGCTGCACTACAAGTTATAGGAGCCCTATTATATTTGATTTGGTGACGAAGTGCACTTACGCACTACTACCGGCCCTGGGAACTGGGTGGGACTAGCAGATGGTCTAGTTACGTTTACAGAATTATGTATGACAAGGACACTAATGGATACAATTACACCCAAACAAACATTACTCACTGCAGAACCGTCTGCCCGTTGAATCCTTTGGACAAGTGTTCCTCCACTGCGTCCATCAGTGGCTTTTCCTTTATGGCTACGAACGATAACACTGACCCCTACAAACAAACAACATGTTAATGTAATACATAATAATTCATTTAAAAAAATATGCTACAAGCAGCTATTGTCAGCCCCAGAAATTCTATAGCTTTTTTCCACACGGAAAAATGGAATTTTAGAATTATATGCCTTTGGGTGTGGGTTCAGGATTGAAATAGGGATCGAAAATTTCAGGGGTTATGTGTAAGAGACCAAATGGTACAACTAAACTTGTAGGGATTTGTTCCTAAATAAACAGTAAATTATTAATTTATTATTAAGGTGCATTTTTAGGGATTAGTGTTTGACCAGGCAGGCTGTTTAAAAAGAAACTTGACTAAGCCACCGAGTCTTTGGCCACCTGGTGGGGTGTCCCGGAGCTGTGACCTACAGGTCCCCACAACAAGTACCTCAGGATCAGTACTAATTGTATAGGGAGCCACTGACACCTTTTTTTTTTGTTTACGCGGGGAAACGCATTTACGCGTCTTCATTGGCCCTGGGTGGGGTCCAGTGGTGTGTGGGGCTCGCGACACATTACATAGTGCAGAATACCCACAAAGACCACCGCGAATGCCACCAGTGCCGCCTTTGGTGAGGTACCCCAGATAAGCAAATCATCAGGGCACCTAGACGGCAAGTCAGCCCCCGAAGGGACCGACACCACCTCCACAGATGAACCACGGGACAACCCGACCGACTTTGGGACGGTGCAATGGGGTGACGTTTCCATCCTCGTCCCTTGCCCTGTGCGCAAAAGCGCACAAGCTTTTCCTATGAAAGGGGTACAAAGAGAGGCACCTCCTCCTGATCTTTAGAAGAGGGGTCTTCTTATAGGAGGGGTACTGGGGTCTCGTATCACCCCAGGCTACTGAGCCCCACCGCCACGACAAGGCTTGAACCATGGTGGGAGAACACTGACACCTAGGGCAATCCCTATATGCTGAAGGCATTGGCTGATGTAGCTTAATGACTGCCACTTACCTGGTTGTTGCCCCTGGCCGTGCGACCTGCTCTGTGTACGTACGACGTAACGTCCAGTGGGAAATCAAAATTGATAACATTTGACACGTGCTGGAAATCTATACCACGAGACATTCCAGATTCCTTATCTCTTTTACGTTTTGATCTTGGCTGTAAAATAAGTCATAGATAATTTTCCGTGTGGAACATGGTTTGTTGCTGTGTAATTTAGGATGGAATGGCCCTTGAACATTTGCATTATTACTATGCAGATTCATTGTCCTTCTTTCCTCCTCCCCTCTAATGGGCCATTTCTGGATTTTCTTGTATAGTGTAATAATATCTGTGGACTTATCACACCAGATCAGCCAAGCCCTGTGCTATATACCATAAGGGCTTGTGTTACAGGTACTAAGACAATGGAAATATATTTAATATCTTTATATATTTAAGAAATCTTATATATTTAAGATTTTTATTATAGAAATACATATAACATACTTCAAATTCAACTGCAATGTGTCAATTGTAATATATTTAAGCAAAATAAGATGTAAAATAATATGTATATAAAATTTACCTTCTTCTTCATCACAATTTCTTCTCCACTGAGTAAGCCACCATCAGGCTTCTCCAATGCTTTCTCATCGGATGCAATGATGATCTGATACTTGCCCTTGTTAAACTGGTTTACAGACAAAACCCTCACGGCAGCGGGCAGTTCAGAGTTCAATACACAAGAACTGATTTTAAACTGTTCCAAATACAACTTTAATCTGAAATTGATTTGACATTAAATTAATTATTTCATGGTCAACAGTGCCACCCGAAAAAAGCGACACAGCATATTAAGTAGCAAATTTTGCAAGACACAGGGGTATCTGCCATCTTGGTGTGTTAAACATACCAACTATCAGATAAGGGGAAAATGCAAATTATGATATGCTAGACTACAAAAAACTGAAACAATTAAGGTACATTGGATCCATTAAAGGCATCAAGCCTATATTGCTTAATTTACATAGTGGTGTCAGAACATCATGCAGTCAAAGGAAACTAATTAATGTACAAAAGCTACTGGACTGGTTTTAGTATGTGAAACATCAATCAATTCCTGTGAAGTAATCTGCTAAAATTTGCAACATTTTTAATTTTGAAGAACCAAACTCTGATGTTATATAATATCAATTAAGTCATGTAAATGGTTGATAATTTCAAACTGTTATCATAGACTTATCTAGAACTGTTCCCTATCCATCTACAAATTATACTTTATATAAGTATATCACACATTTTTTTTTACTTTATATTTTTTTTACATTTGGCAGATAAAAAATAAAGAGATTATTATAGGACATTATAATACATGCCACATATGTCAAATATACTGGAAACAAAATAGGATTAAAATATATCAGATAATACTTACTTATAGCATCTATCAACAGTTCTGACAAATATAATACTTTTGCCCCTTATAAGGTTTAACTTTAAAAGTGCATAAAGTATTGCGGCTTTGTCATCCTCCTCTGCAAACAGGTGGTAGTGTTGGAGCTGTGAAGATGGTGCAAGCTCGGGCTCTTCTAGTTTTAATGTCACAGGATTGCGAAGTACTATTTTTTTGAGACTGAGAACATCGTCTGACAGTGTCGCCGATGCTAGGACTGCTTGATATATTTTTGGCAAGTGCCTGTAATTAACAATCATATTATTTCTAACATAAATACACAATGGAACTATTAATGTTATCGAAAACCCTTAAGTTTACAAGGAAGTTAAGTTTCTTTTCGGGCCATGTCCATATGTATATAATATAGCAAGTGATACCACATAACCTCTTTGTTAATAAATCTATGCTTAAAGTTATGTATTGTATTTTCTTATATACTATTATACATTTTATATATGTAGGCTGTGTGGAGGCGTACCCTCAATCTAAGCCCTGAGTGACGTAAGAGTTGTCAAAGGGCACTAGTCTCTTAACAAAGAGGCTTCTGCCAGCTGATTGGTGGTTTTTAATTTTGTCCTTCAGCGGGGTGTACCTCCCAAGGCATGACATGGAAGTGACATTGTTTTGTTTTTTAAGAACAACAATTCAAACAAAACAAACAACAAATCAATACTCCAAAATTACAGACCAATTTCACTTCTTGGCCATATTTACAAGTTGTTCTCAGGAGTCTTGATGAATGGTCTCACCACAAAGCTTGACTAATTTCTGTGCTAAAATTGTGGTGAAAATGTGGTCACAAGGCAAGTTGTACGAAAGACAGATGAGTACAATCAGCCTCTGTACCTTGCCTTTGTGGGCTTTCACGTCGCATATACCGCAGAGCTTGAAGATGGAAGTCCTCAAACAAAGCGTTCTCCCCGTGATGACCTACAGGTCCAAAACATGGCCCCCTAATTTAGGACTGGTCTGCAAGTTCGCGGTAGCTGAATGGGCTGCTGAATGTGCTATGTTTAGTGTTTCTCTGTCCGACAGAATTCGTAAAGAAGCCATAAGGCAGAGAATTAAAGTATCCGATATCACGCGACGAATAAACTGAAGTGGCAATGCGCTGGTCACAAACTCAGAAGAACAAATGGCAGATGGGCCAGTAAGGTTCTGGAGTCGAGGCCGCGTTTAGGAAAACGACGTGTTGGTCGACCGTTCACTAGGTGGGCGGACGATCTCCGTGCAGTAGCCGGTCTGGGATGGATGCGAGTAGCAGGAGAACAAACGTCTCGGCGTCATTGAGAGAGGCCTATGTCCAGCAGTGGACCGAAAAGGACTGTTAATGATGTTGATGAATGACAATGTATCTTTCTAGCACCGGCAATTTCAATTATGTAAGCATGTTTTTGACTTTATCATAAAAAAAACAATAAGTAGCAATACACACCCAAGTAGTTCCTTAATTTCGACTTCATAACCAAAGGAAAATACCAAATCAGCCTCATCAACAACCAGTACTGCCAAATCATCCTTTAACCTCATACTGTTAGCCTTCAAGTGTGCCAGCACTCTGGATGGAGTCGCTACCACTATATCTGGTTTGTCAGCCAACAAAGACTTTTGAATGTTCATATCCCCATTTGGCGAGATGTCTATACATCGCACTTCCCTTGCACATTTTATAGTGAGTTCTTTAAGAACTGATGCAATCTGGAATAAAAATCTTATTATTCTTCCATAAATTTTGTAAAATATGCAAGATTTTTTTATCACTGGATAAAAAGAACTATTTTTTTACAATTTCCACTATTTGTTAAGTATAATTTGTACATTCTCAACCATTTTAGATTTCTTATCATCAGGCATATGATTTTATCATAACACGTTTTTTAAATATAAGTCAAACAAGCAGTTGTATCCTTTTTACTTGTCGAGTATGTGCTATTCTCTGTCATTTTAAAGCATGCTTGGGCAGGGAGCTGCTGGATACTAGTGGCTCATGGACATGACCTATAGCGCTCTATGACGGACGTCGTCCTGCTGATGACGGAGATGAAGCACGTTTAGTAGTTAAACTCACCTGTCCACACAGCTCTTTACTAGGCGAAAGAATTAAAGCTTTAATAGATTGATGTGCGGTAGTATTTTTTAAATTTAATATTTTCTGTATCACGGGTATTGTGAATGCAGCTGTTTTCCCCGAGCCAGTTCTGGCCCGCATAAGTACATCTTTACCTTCCAACAATAGAGGTATAGCTGTCTCCTGTATTAGAGTTGGATTTGGCCAGCCGAGTTGAGATATCGCCTGAAACAAGCTACAAAATGAATAATAGTTAATACATATACATAGATTAACACAATATGAATTAATGCGCAATGTTGACAATCCTAACACGTGGGTCGTGTTAACTTAAACATTTATATTTTACATATTTCTTTATATTTAAGTTTGATAAACCGAGGTAGATAATACAAATATCATGCTTACTTTTAAAATGCGATCGTCCAATTCCATTTCATGAAACATAACCTTTTCGTCGCTCATTTTTCTTGTGTTTACAATGTGAATTTTGAACAAGTGTTATCCGATATATTACCACTTATTCTATTTCGGACGATTTCAATAGATAAAATATCATATTCTTTAAATATTACACAATATTTAAAGAAAATAGTAAAAGCTTACTATAAAAATTATTTTATTACGCAGAAAAACAATTTACATTTCACAATTTTAAACATCCGATGAACCAAGTATCACTTCCACAGAATAAAGTAAATAGGGTCACTTCACAAACATTATGGCCTATCTATCTACAGTCTATGTAAGCTTTGATAGACAATACTTGCCGTGGATTTTTTCTCTGTAGACGTTTTTTTTTTAAATCAATGCCATGGACAGAAAAAATATAATTCCCATGAGCAACAGCGAGAAAACTTCCACTGCTCTTCTCTCTGAGGGAGGACTATATTCAAATCTCCTCCAGGGAACGCCACAAGTCACGGTTACAAGCTGCTTGCATTTTGTGACTTCCTCGATCCCGACCAATCGATGGCTGGGAGGCCATCCAACACTGCGCCTTTCAGTACAGGGCCGCATACAACAGTATTATGTAGACCTATCACACCACGCTAGTCTGTCCTCATTCCATTGCACTGTCCTAAAGTTGGTGGGGTTTTCCTGTGGTGCGGTACACTTGCCTTCGATGTGGCCTGAAGATTCGTTGACCCGGGTCACCCCACCAATGGCAGCCCTGTTTTGTACTCACAAAACAGTGCTGAAATTGGTGTACAAGGCACAGTGTAGTGCCGAATACTCATTCGGCACTACACTGTGCCGCGAGCTCCACACACCACTGGATTCCACCTTGGGCCAGGCGTGTAAATGCGTAAGATACAAACAAATGTAAGATCTGAAAAAAAAATACACAAATTTTATATTTACGGGTAAGACATTTATTTTCTCAAAAGATTTACAAAAATCACTTACAGAGAAAAATACAATAGTATATTGCAATGTAGTCGCTTAACTTAATGGGTTTTTATTAGCAATATTGTTGAATAATAATACGATTACGATTAATGGTACGAAAAAAATTACGTCCAAATGAAACAGCAATTAATGAAAGAGTTATTATTAGGGTAGTTAGAGAAATCATGTTTACTTCGCATCGAACGAAGACGTTGCGGATTGTTAACCAAGCTCTAACGCCCATGGGACATTAAACCTTTAATTTCTTATTCATCTTCAAATATTCATATTGAATTCTTAAAGCATTCAATTTATTAGTAATCTGTGTTAAATTTGATGTGTTATTATTATGTTGAGATATTTTTTCCTTCTTTGGTTTTACAAACAAAAAAGGATTTCTTGATATTTGAAGTTGGTATGTGGCAGTTAAAGTTACAACAACATTTCATTTTTTTAATTATATATTATTTATTATTATAAGTTTTAGACGATATATTTATGGCGCAAAAAATATACAATAATAAAACTTCAAAAGATAAAAATTACCATTTACCAGAAAATTGTGAATTTTTTTGCTCTAGTAATACTAAGAAATGGCCGTACTATTTCTGCAATGCTCTATTATTATTTTATATTGATGAAAATTAAATTGATAAATTTGTGTTTATTTTCCGAACAAATATTTTGATTTGATTATTTTACTTTTCGATATTCACGCTCGATGGAGCAGTGCTGACAGTCAACCATAATGATTAACCGCGGATGCGTTACGAACCGCAGTTCATTGCCTTATGTAAAACTGGAAATGGTGTTTCTTCCGTGAGTGACCGAAATATACAGTGACTTATGTGTATAGTGAAATTGTCGATGTGACTTGTGGATTAGCGAAAATGTCTAATTCAACGGCTCAAGTGTTAATGAAAAAAGGGAAAAGAGGTGCTGCGGCATACATACATGCGGACTGCGCTGGCGGTTCCCCACAGCACCTTGGTCCTCTTCTGGATGTGTTGCTGAACCCCAGCAAGGCTATAGACGAATGGGAGACAATAGACTGGTGCAGATGGCTGTTGGCGGGCGGGAGAACCCCCGACGAGTTCGCAGCGATCGGTAAGTAAATGTACCATAACTGTACTTTTTAATTATATGTCATAGTTATTTCTAGGTTATGAGAAATAATGTAGTTATGATATCGAATATATTTAGACGTTATTAAGCTCTGTGCACCTCATTAATACTATTATATTTTATTAATACTCCTCTGTAATTTAATAACAACCTTTGAGATATTTGGCTCACATATCTTCATACAAGCAATTACTTTAAGAAATAACTGTTGTTTTTTAGGATACTATTATTCAATGAGTTCAGAAATACAAGTATTTTTCTGCTGAACCTATTTGTCAACCATGTCCAACTGTTAAAACTAATCAGGTTCATTGTACTACAACTTGCAATGAACTTGACATAAAATAATGTTAGGGTACTTAAAAAAGAATAACCATATACTGAAAAAGGTGGCATAAGATTATTATTTACTTTGTCCTGTAAAGTTATTCTCTTTATTTATCATGACTACAAATTACTTTTATCACAATAATGTCTAATGTTAGATGATACAATGATACATACATAAAGAAATTATATTTTGTCAAAGGAAATATACAATTGTACGTAACCATCTTTTTGATTGTGCACAAACAAACTTTAAGTTACAGGTAGTAAATTTTGTTATGTTAAATTTGAATAGGCCTACTGAATTATGTAGGCTAAATATAAGCTACATATGTTCTGATTAGACATGTTCTTTTTAAATTGTTAATAAACAGATGCTATTAAAAATACTTGTATTAGGTAAGGGTGTTAAATTTGTAAACCAATATTAAATTGTAACATTTATATGTTTATTGCAAATTTTCATGCATTTTGTAGGGTGCCACCATCATCAAAACACATAAAATGATGCATGTTGATTGATTTGATTTAAGTCCGCTATGTAAGAAACCAATTACATTGAGCAATATATTACCAATTAATTTACAGTAATATTTGGGATTATAGGAAAATATGGTACAATGGGGACCTCTATACACTAGTATCATCCTGTGGTTTCAGTCATAGAACTCCAGTCATTACAATAAAACTACTTTCACGGATTTTATTGTGATTTATTAAATTATTTATGTAGCCCGATGTTGCAGAAGCTTTACAGCAACCATGGTCACGAGTGGACTGAGTCCATCTGTGACCATGGTTGCGTGTAAGTAAACCGCGATAAAATCCATAAAAGTAGTTTTATTGTAATGACGAACATTCGCATAAAATTAAGACATCAACTTTAGTTCTATTAGTCATGTGTCATAGTATGTAGTTGTCCTTGATAAATGGACTATTCAACACAAAAATATTTTTTCAAATTCGGGCCAGGGCTGAGATTAGCGAGTTAGATTCAAGCAAACAAATAAACATACTGTTCAGTTTCTATTATAAGTATAGATATTATAAAACAAAGTCCCCATAATTTCTTTTAAGCAGGTGGTACTGTCATGCTGCATTGCAATTGGGCTGGCACATCCGTAGATGTATCTCTTGATCACATAATAATGTTGTAAAGTGACATCTTCAGTGTCGTGTTTCGTGCGGTTTGTGGCTAACCGTTGGCCCATTTGGGGAGGGGGGGGGAGACGATGACGAAGAAGGGCAACACATGTACAGAGTAATTATGTGGAGGTTCATGGGCATTGGTAGTAGCATAAAGGCTCCGATTGCTCGTTTGTCCCCCCAACAAAATCGTTAGGGTAACAATTTCGCCAGTGTTATTCATGACCAATATCTGACACCTGACAACTTGAAATCATATGATATTAAAATATACACATATTGTAATTTCATATAATACAAAATTCCAGAACAATCTGGAGTAAGAAAAGAGCTTTTGCAAAAGAAACAAAAGTGTCATACAGGCAATAGCATGAAGTATGTCAACTCTTTATAAAAATAGTACATGTGTGTCCACAACCTTTCCACTTAAATGCTGATAAAATATATGTTATATCTCTCTGTTACGATATTAGCTGATTTAGTGCATTTTCGTGTTTGATTTTTGGCATTGAAATAAAAATGTTGCTGTTTTTATTGTGGTATGTTAAGTGTGACCATAGTAGCTGGAAAGCTTCTGAAATGTTGTTATTGTAAAATACTTAATAAACGACAGTAAGTACTGGATAAAAAAGTAGTTTAGGTCAGTTAGCTTTTTATACTGAAAATATTTTAATATTTAAACACGACATGTTCAATATCAGTAGTTGAAAAATTAAAAAAAATCTTTAAAAAAAGAACTTGGTAATAATATTATATTGCTGCCAGGGGTGGCTACACACACACATACACACACACACACATTCAGTATTCGTCTTGTGACTTCATTTAAATTTACTTGGTAAAGTTAAAGAAGTTATTATTTTGCGTTTAAGTGTTTATTGCTACCTGAAATTTGTCACCCCTTAAATCTTAACAAATATTATATAATGCTAAAGGTAAGTAAAGTATGGACCAATTTGCCTAAATTTGATATTTAAAATCTTCTCTTAATTCTCTTGAGTAATTATTTTGACATTTAGGTAAGTAATTTGTAAGTGAAAACTTATTTAGGCGCAATAATCACTTTTTGGGTAATTCATTTTTGAAAAGATCTGATCCCTAATAAATTGGATCTTGTATTGAAGAAGTCTATGAGTAATATTTATGTGTAGCCTCGTGTATGTAATTTACAATCAATCAATAGATTAATATCTTACTTATAGTAACTTTTTCATACTTTAGGGAGACAAATGAGAATTTGAAGCCTTTCAATGACTACTGACACCCATGAACATCAGCATAATTATGCCGATGCGTTGCCCTCCTTTTCGCCCCTCCCCCATGGGCCACCGGCTACTCACAAACCGCACGAAACCCGACATACCCGACCCCCATAGGTGTCAGTTTACGGCGGTATAAAGTGAGCGAGAGGTACTCCGGTCGTGCCGGCTTAATTCCGTTGCATAGGAGGATGTAGTGTCATGCACCATTCAAAGCACTACCTCATATGTAGCATGGCACTACCTATTACAAAAACATTTGTACACATTGGCAATTACTTCTTTTTATTATTTAGAATACAAAAATTCTTGTTTCTTTATTATTTATGTAGTACAATAAGGCAAACAAGAAGTTGGAGCCCATTGGTAATTAACATTTATGGCCATAGAAAACAACATAATTGTTATGCAGAAGCGTTTTTCCTCCAATGGGTCACAAACTACAGAAAATGTGTGTGTGAAAGTTTGCATACCCCTTTCCATTTGCACCAGCGGCTCAAATTGAGCTACAATTAATGACTGCCTCTACTAGTTACTACCTGTGACAAAATATAAGAATATATACAGAGTTCTATGGACAGTATAAGGAGTCCACGAATTGATTAATCCAACGGCTAAATAAAATTCTACACTAGTTTAGATATAGCGTTATATCAACATGATCACATTGTGTGTACGTGCTGGCGTACACAACTCTATATCATATATGACAGGCAAACCTGGACTCTAGTATTATGATATTTCCAAATGTTGAGAATAATCTGTTTGGAATGTGAATATAGCAGCATATGGGCTGCTTTATTGCTAAGTAGAGCAGTAACTTCAGTCACTTGTATTCTTTTAGGAACTTCGTATTTAGAAGTGCATATATATACTACTCAAAACAAAATAAGGGCCACTAAGATTTTTTGATGTACCATGAAAATAATAAAGACATCAACTTGTTTAACTTATGTAACTACAAAATAATAAAGTACTTCGTGCAATCGATTACGTATAGTTTGATACCCGTTTGTACCCGTTGTCAGCCGTAGGTGGTGCTGTAACTTACGGAACGTTACTGTACGATCACGACGAGCACGTAGTTGGATGTACCGATCCTCATGAGTCGTTGTTATGCGAACCCTACCTGTACCAGGTCTCCTGGCAACAGTGCCAGTGTCTTGGAAGTGATTCCATACATTTGGATAGCTATTCGAGAAAAACCCAACTGCAAACCCACGTAACGCTGAGAACGTCCTTCTTGAATCATAGTTACGGCTCTGGTTGCTGTAATTGTATCCATGTGGCTTCGTACTCGTGGCATTATTAACGCGAGATGATCAATGAATGAATTAAAATTGAAAAAGTAATACTTTTTCCTAAAATAACCGAAATAAGTTAAGAAGACAATCAAAGAAAAACATAAGAATAACATCCAATTATTTTTTTCTGAAAATAATGGCCAATACTTTCAAATTAGAAACATGAACCCATAAAATAAAAAAGGCATAAAAGGGATCAAACACCAAAGAGTTCGTAATATGAATATAATGCTACTTATCAGTTACTTCCAGTTTGCTAAATTGCACTTAGATGTGAATAAACTGGTGGCCCTTATTTTGTTTGTACAGTATAACATTGCAAGAGCTACAGGTGGAAGCACATTCTAAAGCTCGTTCATATGAATTTTTTTTGTGCACTCCCTATAGCTAGGTTCGCTATGATAGTGTGAGTGACACTAGGTATATTATATAATAGATAACACGCTTTGCTAATAAATAAATTAAAATAATTATACAAGAATAATGTCTCGATTTATTATGAGGTTTGAAGACCCAGCTTTAGATAATGCATTGAGTGACTTTGTTTATACATTTATTTGAATGTTGCTTGATCAAAACCAAATACCATGTCTATTTAAGTTAAAATCAAATATAAGAACCGTAACTCTCTGTTTCTCTTTCTATTTTCACTCTCAAATTGCGTCGACCTCGTTCTCGTAACCCTCTAGTCGTGCAATTCATCCAGCTTACTCCCCAAGACAAGCGTTCGGGTCGTTTGACAACATTATTATATTGTAGAGTGCGGAGCGTAGGCCGGAACTGGCGGCGCGAGGTGAGTTCAGCTGTTTGCAGACACCGCCGCTCACTCTGTCCATGTATGCACTGTCAATGTCACAGCAGATGCGGGGCAGCCTCGCGTGCGGACCACCGGCCGCCTGTGACTCACACGACCTTAACAAATTGTTCTAGAATATTGCAAAGCTATAAGCACAAACGCTCAAACCTAACGAATCTGGCATTGAATTGTTAGGTTTACCCGAACGTTTCAATAAGATCATCGCGGTCACGAGGCAGTCTCGTGACCGCAGCAGTAGTAGGGAAGCGAAACCTTTTTTGTTTGTAGTATAGAGGGGGGGGGGGGGCAACCGTGAAGTTGTGACCTTTTGATGTCTCTACCAACGCCCACCAACATATGGGATGGGACATACACAGATGTTTCCTCTCGTTCCCCTCCATATCACTCTACTCGAAAGCCATACACCGCATGAAACATACATACATAATATATATACAACTTTACGGCGAAATGAGTGAGAGGTACCTCCCCGGGCGTGCCGGCCCAATTTGGCTGCAATGCAGCGCTGCACTTCCTTATGCAAAAAATGCACAAAGAACCAAAATGAATACAAGATGTCTCACACGAAAACCCAATCTAACTGGTTCAAAATAAACAGTAGAATCGAATGAAAGAATACAATGCATTAATCTTATTATCACAAAAGTTATCACCACAGTGTTACTGAAGCAAATTTTATTTATAACAACAACGACACGTCTTCACGCCAGGTCCCGAATGGGGTAGGCAGAGTGGTCTATCTATATTATTACATATTTGTTATTGATACATATCCCGCTAAAATGTCGTAATTTTTTTGTGATGATGGACAATAAGATGTTCGGACAGTGTCAGAGGACAATTTATATAATATTGAGCCACTACCTTGAGACATTTACAGCTGATGTATTAATTCTATTACAACTATTTGAGTCTTTTCGTTGCCCTACTTTTAACATGTCATTGAATGTAAGAATATTAAGAATTAACGCAAGGACATATTATATAAGAACATATTTTACAAGATCATACACAAAAATGAAATGAATAATATGATACTAGCCGTTGATTGTGACTGTGGCCTTTCTTAGGGGCAAACTAAAAGAACTCGCGTTAAAGAACATATTGCTGATATGAAACACCGACGTGTTACAAACTCTGCGGTCTGTGAGCATACCCAAGTTGGCCCCTGCCATTACATTAGATTTGATAAAGCGCAAATCCTCACTACATAACACCGATTCCTGCCAAGGATGATCCGTGAGGCTATTGAAATTAAAAAAACATCCAAATTTCAATAGAGAAGATGGCTGGGTTCTTCCCTCTACTTGGGACTCAGTGGTGAACATAATCAAGTCAATTACTCAACACCTTAAGACAGCAAGATATAATAAGTACTGTTTGCGTTAACCGGAAGAACTAAAAATTATAATTCTTCGAGTAATTTTAATGACTTATAAATCATCTCAGTCCACCCGTGACCGTGAAAACGCGTTGTCCTCCTTTTCTCATCCTCTCCGGTCCTGCCAGCACAATTGCTCTGCAATACATCATGCATACCTCCTACTAAAATAAAATAAAATAATCGCTAACAATATTATAATTAGAATATATACTAGAATGAAATATGAAGTACTCTGTGAATGTCGATTAATTACTACCGGTTCAACCCTAGCCCTGACCTGTATAGTAAGAACAGCCCACGTGTTTTCGAGCAAAAGTAGATCTCTAGAATCTTCTTCGCTCTAACGCAGAATCGTAAAACGTTCTGTGGGTAGTTAAATTAATAAATCCGTCTATTCCATGGTCCACCCGTGACCATGGTTGCTGTAAAGCGCCTGAAAGGTTGGGCTACATAAATAATTAGATAAATCGCGATAAAATCCGTAAAAGTAGTTTTATTGTAATGACTAACATTCGCGTAAACTTAAGACATCAATACGTTAGCAATTTTCTCATTTGCTGTGTGTAGCGAGTAGTAGTGAATTAAAGGCCGGAATGAGCCGACGTTATTTGTAGATTATCAAATGATATCACAGAATTCTTCTGTTTGTAAAACATATTAATACGTTTCAATTATAGACCAGGCGCCAGTTCCGCTCGAAACACAATATCACAGTCGAAATCTATTTATCTATCTATATAAAGTGTTGGTAAGCGCATAACTTCAGAACAACATTACCCAATTTGATAATAATGTTGTGTCTAGTTACAGATGGCACGGCATAGTTTTTTTTTTATGTAAGAGTGTGTTTGGAATATTGTACGTAAATCATTAAAAGTGAGTTAGAAAATATATATGTTGCAGAGTAAGATGGGGGGGTTTGAGAGTTTGGCCACATAACATAACACATTACCATGACAGGACAACGTCTTTTCTTTTTTTTTGTTTCTCGAATGGACCTATTACTGGTTGGCGGCGCTATTGCTTCCGCCTTAACTGTTCTACGGACTAGCGAAGACTTTTGTGTATTCAGGTTTAGAGAGACGATAGGAGGACAGACCCCCTCTTTCCCACAGATGGAAAAAGAACAGGACAACGCCTGTTGGGACAGCTAGTATATAATAACTGTAAACTTACGAATCTAGTACGACTAGGCCCGCTTCATAGGTTATTTTGACTCCTAAAAATCCATACTTAACAGGTCAATACGATAGGGGGAGGTACCATTTAAACTGGCTTATAATTGTTTGATTGGCAAACGGAACCACCACATAAATGCTTAATGCTAATTACTTCTAACCGGAACCTGTCAAATCGAATCGATTTCACAGGTACTAATAGGCCGACAGTCACTTTGATAGGACCCTGTAAAATCTGCCCATACTTGGTTCCTCTACTTGTTTTCGGACTTGAACTTATGCTGTGTAAGCGAAGAAAAGCCCAATACAGCATAATGAGCGCTAGTCTGGCGACGAGACTAGGTTTAAGGTTAGGTCAAGGGGGACCGACCGCACACTCTTCCGCAGATGGGAAAGATGCATCCAGATACGAGAATATTTATAATAGCTAGTTTAACTATTATTATCATGGCCAGAGAGACCGCGGGGCCCCTCATCCACCGACTTTGAATCCCGATATCCACGACACCGAAAGTGGCCTCGGCACTGACGTAAATGAATGGCTCATGGATAGGATAATGATCGGGGGGCCCGTACCCTCTTTGATCACATCAAAATCACTATGTCGCGCGCGGTGGTCTCGGAATACCTAACCGGTACGGCGGTATAATCTGAGCTAGGCAAATAGCGAATAGTATTGGAATTAACCACTACTCTGAAGGTGTCTTTTGGACTGTTGGTAGTCGAACGTATGTGCTGTTGTCTGGCATGACGTGTGTCTGGGTTGTAGTGCACGTTTCGTAACTGTCCTCTGGTTCCTCTGTTTAATATTCAGATTCTTAGGCTGACTGTTGAAAGTATTATTGTCAGCAGTGTTTTGTCTTTTTCTTTTATTAATTACTTTTTTAATAGCATAGAGGGGCTGGAGCCTCCGATGTAATTAATGTAAATGTAGAATTGTAATGCCGACGTGTTGTCCTCCTACGTTTTCCTCCAAGAGACCACTGGCTACTCACAAAACGCAACCAAACGGGATAGCATAGATTTCAGTTTACGGCGGTGTTTAAGCGATAGGACCTTCCATTTTGTGCTTGCCCAATTCGCCTGCAATACATCATGGCACTACCTTCTACTTTAATTTATTATAATCCAACCCATAAAATATATTTTATACAATTTCACATCAAACGACAAGAATATATATTAAACGCTCATAATGCATACGAATTCACTCCCGCTAAACCTGTTTACCGAGAACCTGCAACAAGAATTTTCCTCGAGGTCCGCGGAAGTGATGACCTTCATAATTCTTAATTTTTCGCTCATTTTCGACAACCCGTCCTAATTGTGAAACAACAATGTGGTAGCCCCGGGTGCAATGACTGCCGCCTCTTCGTACTGTGGTGTTCGCGCGTGCGTTGAACCTCAACAGCTGATCGCTACACGTGCCTTCCCTCCCCCTATAAGAGGGGACTAATTGGATGTATAGGACCTTTTTGCTCGTATGAGTAAATGTGTCCGTCTTGATAGTATATTGTTTTTAACTAGTCGCTCGGCGAAGCGTCACCGTTTTTAGACGAGTTGGAGGATTTCCAGGATTAGCTTGGCTTAGTTATGGATAAAGTTCTGTTTAATATTAGTTTTGCACTTATTAATTGTGTCTAAAAATAATAGACGCGATTAATGTGATGATTTTATATAATAGTACTTAGCGATGTTATTCATGGGGTGCGCGTGTGCCTATGGCACTAGTGGTTTTTTTATTGTTATTACTCTTTGCTATAATCCCACGTTATTATACGAAGTGCATTCGTGGGTACCACCAACTTGTGTGTGGATATAAAGCACCTAAGCTATATACATATTATAAAATAAAGGCTCTAAAACTCTCTGTGTACGCGGTGGATTTTCTCAAAGTCTACTGAACTAATTTTCATGTGTTCCTTCACCAATGTATAGAGGGAATGCAGAGGAACACCGGTGAGAAGGGGGCGTATCCTAGTCATTAGTAAGTGGTGTCGCGAAACGCGCGGCTCATCTGTACAGTGCTGGAACGGATCTGTCCATGGCTTGTATATGATATAATAAGAATAACGCCGGAGTGCATCTATATATATTAGTATCTAGGCTGCATCATGTGGTCGACAATTACTCGAACTGCGTACTCAACCGGCAGTTTCAGGGCAGTTAAGGCCGGGCCGGTTCGAGGACCAGGCGCAATCCCGACTCAAGTGCAGTTAGTCAAAGTCACGTGCTCTGCGGTGAAGAACAATAACCTGCAACTGATGATATTTTTCGGTAAAAGTCCGAAGCATATGTGAAATATTACTTCTGGTCTTTACTATGGTGAAACATTTTACGTACAGCGTAACGCTTTACCGTGCTTACGTATCTTGGGCACTTTTCAATTCAGAATTATGTTCGTTCCTAAGGAATAAACTCCAGTTGTGTTGTTTTACAGCGTACAGGGTGAAGATTATTTATCATACTTTGAATCATTAATTTATCTGTCTTCTTCTTCTTATGTATAAAACAGTGACCCGATAAGCTGTCTGTCTGTATGTGATCCATTTATTCATAGATTTTGAGAATAACTGAACGGATTTTCATGCAGTTTTTACCCTTGAACAGAGCGATTCCCGAAATCTTGAGTGTCATTCACGGGCGAAACCGGAGTGGATCACTAGTTTATTGTAATTGATTATCGAACTCGTAACAGTGCGAAGAAATAATTTATGAGAAATATTTATAAAAAGGAAGGTATTTTATTTTAAGTGCCCCGTGTCACGGGAGAGCACGGGTTGGTCCTGCGCGTGATTTCTCTCCGGTCGTATCGGATTGCTGAATAGGATAATGAGAGAATAAAGAATGCACCTGTGCCATATAATATGTGCCGCGCTGATGTTTAGCCGTTGTAGCCTAAATACGCCTAGGACCACATTATTATTCGTCTTTAAAGTATGCTCCTTACGTTGGAAGACAGTAATAGCAAAACGGTGTGGAGTTCGTTTTTGTAATCAACAACTTTCCTTCCACATTTTGTATAAAATAAACTACAAATATATGTTGTTTTTTAACGATTTTATTTATTTGGCCTGTAAGTTCGTACTTGCCAAATTTCGTAATTCTAGACAAACCCTAAACCCCAAATGGGATGTAGGCACACTATATGCTTTAGTTTTTCACAGTGCGATTTCTTATAAAATATGCGCATAAACGGATGTGTTTATTTAGAGGTAATGCCATGCTCTGGAGGTACCCGAAACTGCCATAAAGTGACGTTTCGCACGGTTTGCGAGCACCCGGTGCCACTTAGGTGGGAGGAGGAGAAGAAATCTGCATAACAATTATGCCGATGTTCGTGGGCGCCGATAGTTCTTAAAAGGCTCCGACTGTCCGATTGTCACTCTATAATATAAAAAGATATAATTAAAATATTTGCTATTGGCCTTATACACCTGTACACGTAACAATGATTAATTATCAGGCGGGCGGCGGGATGCCCTTACCGGCGCGCTCCTAATCGGGACGCGTGTCTGCACAAGAAGTAGGAACTCTTGTTACATGGTGCCCCCTCGGCTCGTAGTAGGGTTGCCATCCGTAAATTCCATAGGATTTGCCGTAGAGATACCCAGAACAATTCAGCTGGAAAATAGGTACGCTGTAGAGGTGCTAGTAGGTTAAATTAATTGTTTTTAATGATTGCTGGCTATATCCTCTTATATAAAAACGCGGTAAAGTGATCGAGAAGTCATCATCATCAGCCAGATTACGTTGCCTGGCGGGTGTAGGTCTCCGCTATAGAGCGTCATAGGTCACCGTCACGAGTCATTGGCATCCAGCAGCACCGCGCCACCCTAACCGAGTCAGTTCACATCACAGTCAGTATCGAACATCTGTGCGAATAAGAATATTTAGAGAAAATTATATAACTTGAAGTTCCACTGGACACGCGCTTCGGTATGAGAGGTGTTCACAACAGCAAGTGATTTTAATGGGCAAAATATCAGGAGCGAGGAAAGAAGCCGTGGCAACAGCCGACATAATATCGCAAGTGCTGCGGAACGGTTCAACTGGAGAGAAAGAGATGCTGAGCTGACTTCTAACATGCACTAGTTGGAGACGCACCTTTGGAAGACAACAGGCACCTCAAAAGTCTGTTGCAGAGAATAGAATAGAATATAAAAACTTTATTTTAGAATTTGAGGTACACTAATATACATTTTTTTAACAATAATTAAATTGACAAACAAAATAATAATATATACATACAATCAACCTATAACCAATATACACCTTTATCAAATAATAACACATACACAACAATAACAACAAGAGTTTTCGACTAACTTTCAGACGTTATTACCAAGGAAAAATGCACAACAGTGTAACACAACTCTTAAAAAGGATACCACTCAGTTAATGAACTATGGTTTCCTTTATAGATAACCACAGGCCTGGTATTATGTGGTCCCAGAAAATGTGTGACGACACGGTTTATACACAGAGATTAACATAATAGGTTAATTATTGTCTTAACTATTCTATCACAATATATGTATACATATATACAAATATATAGAAAGTTATCCACGACATTCCAGAACACTACATAAACTAGGGCAGGTGGAAATACAGGACCGGTTGGCAACCCTAGGTCGCCGTTACGTAATTGGTCGGTGCTAGGGTGCACATAATCATTACAGCGCAATGTCGTTACAATATACGGACCTGCTTCTTGTGTGTGCTGGAGTTTAGTCACAAATGTGTACGTGTATTCTTACGTCTTGGTGTTAGTGGACGGAAGCCCTTCCGGCAGTAATAGAATAGGGGTTGATAATGATGATGATCTATCTGAGGGCTACCGTGGCAACCCAGTGAAGTGTTTTGGAGACACTGTTGTTCATTTCTCTTTTTATATTATTGAAAGAAATAAAGTTCAGCACTTTTAGATGGGCATAAATAATTTTAGTTTAGATGGGCATAAATCTGAGGATAATTTGCCACTCTTGCCGTCGCTTTCCCTTTAGGCATAGAAACTGCAAGTGTATTGAACGATACAACGGAGACATATAGGTACATAGATAGAAAACTGTAGAAACATAATTTAAAAAATACCAACACTAACGTTAGTGTTACAGAATTATTGTGAAAGTGCTACCTTTATGAAGGTGTTTTTGAGCCCCTAGTTTCATCATTATCAGTACCTATCAACGGGATGAGTTGGGACATCGACGCACGTATCCTTTGGGTCAACCTGAGACTATGTATTTTATAGTATATAAATGTTTACATTTAAGATTACATAATAGGCCACAACTAATAGCGTAACGCCTACTACACCTGCCACGTTAACAACTGAGCCAATATAATATATTGAGAAGTGGACCGGTAAATTATTTTTTTAAGTATAGGGGGCAAACGAGATTGCTCGAGCTCGAGCTTTTTACGACTATCGACGCCCAGGAATATCCGCACAATTACTATGCCGATGCGTTGCCCTCCTTTCCTCCTCCCCTCCAATGGGCCACCGTCTACTCACAAAACGCATGAAACGCGACACCGAAGATGTTCCGCAATACAGCATGTCCCTACCTCTTACTAAAGTGATATGATGATAATGAACCATGTAGAATGCAGCCGGGTGTGTCTGTGGGTGCGACGTGGGAGTGTCAGAAGGTCCTCGATAGCCGATACACTCTCGGCTGGAGACCGCCCGCGCTGTGCAGTGATTACACGCTCGGGTTACATGTCGTTAAACTGACTTCAATTACATTAACCGGATGGCTTATGTGCTGTATGCTGAGAGAGTCCGCATAGTGTGATTTATCGATTTGGGCTTCTTTTTTTTTTAACGTGATCTGTTTGCCTCTTATAAAAGGTGCAATGCACTTGACTTGGGCGCTTATGATTGAGGAGGTGTCGCGTTCGTGTCGTTCGTGAATATGGGGCGAGGGAGGGGGGCAGCAGCATAATTGCGGAACAATTATGTTGCTGTCTATGGCTATATGATGAATATGAGTGCTGTAGAGTAGCTGTATGTGAAAAATGATGAATGTGAGTCCTCTAGAGTATAGTTATAAATACTCTCTCTTATAATCTTCTATCTACCTCTCAACTCCCGTTGGCTTCGTTTTCGTAACGCTCTCGTCACATATTCACCAGGTCTCTCTGCATGTCAAGCTTGCGTATGGAAGTTTTATTTCACAAAAGACCTTTGTATACGACGTGGAAGATGAGATCGCGTCGCTCATCAGAATGTACGAACTCTTCACGACCAGTTCCATTTATATCTCGTCGCGGAGGCGTTATTAATTTACAGTGACTTGTGATACTCCCCGACGGCACATTAAACAGAGGACCCCCGACGAACGATCGTTTTGGGTTCGATCTTGTTGAATTTAATGTTATTTAGAATCTTTGTTATCTGTAACAAGATGAAAGGAAAAAACGTAAGGACAGAGTCCCATTGTATATATTCTTCATAGTCCCTACGGACGTAAATTCCTGTTGCCTGTGCTAAAGCAGGTGTCATAGAGAGTGTTTTTAGCAATTGCGAGGCGAGGACACCATGTCAAGTGTAAACAGAATAAGTCATGCATGTCTAAAGTAGAACCCTTTGATTCTTTGTTTTTCACCCAAGAATCTTAGCGAATCTTCTCTGTAAGGGGGAAGTCGGCAAAATGATCAGAAGCTAATTAACAATGATCAGACGACGCGCAGGCGGTGGGCGCACCGCTAATTGCGAGTCGCGTGCGCAACAGCGTGCACGGCGCTACGTGCGTGCGGGCTTGTCGATCGTGAGCGTGGTTATTGCCCCGCTATCACGCCACCGCCGTCACCGCTGACGGCAGCTATCCGATTTCACTCCACACTGTTGCGCAGAAGTCGTTATCAAATATCATTAATAAGTGGCAGCGTCTCGCGGTTTCACCTGCATAATCCGCGTACTCGAAGATTACCGCGTTCAGGCAAACATACTCTTAATATAGGCAGTAATCACTGATCATTCTATTGCAGCCGGTTCAGGTGGATGCGAATAGCTTGAAATCTTGACGTTAATTGTTAGAGGGAATCCACCTCATAAAGTGACAAAATATTTGCGATTCGGCGTATTTAAGTTTATCGATAGTTGATTATTATGAAGATGATAAATGTCTATAACGTTCTCGGGGCCATTCGATTGAGGGTGTTTTGGTTCAAATGGAATAGGTTGTCTTCTATACTATATGTCTGTATCTAAGCTTGCTGGTAGCTGGTAGCGTATCGACAAGCCATGTGCCACTTTTTGAACGCATAAAGCAAAGCATAAGGGAGGCAAACAAGAAAACAGAGCCTACCGGCGCCATCTAATTATCAAGCAGATGTGTTACCCCATTTAGATCTTCCCAATGGGCCACCATATACTCACGAACCGCACGTAACGCGATAGCTAGCAATAGCGCTCTTTTGGGCCCAGACCTAGTCTCATCGCCAGACGAGCACTCATAGCATTCCGTTAAAGCTGAATTAGGCTGCTATTCGCTTCCACAGCATATTTTCAGATCCGAAGAATAGTAGAATGTATATATAGAAGTTGGGTCTAGAACCTACACACACACACACCCACCCACACACAAACACACCCACCCACACACAAACACACAAACACACACACACACACACACACACACACACACACAGACACACACACACACACGTTGATGAAAACCAGCACAAAGGAATCGTGTAAGTACCACACATGATTCATCGCATCGTTTTAGTACCAGCTCCTGTGGTTTTACCTGAACAATCTTTCATAATTCCACAATTTCGTCGTTTTGAAACCCCCAGTTCACCCAAGTAGAAATTATTTTTTTAAAAATAAGCTTCTTGTGAGGCACGCGAACATTGTGTCGGTCAGCATCGCAGCTCAGAGAGAGAGCTTAGGCGGAAATCTTTTTTAACAGTACCTCTCGCTCGCCTGATGCCGACTAAAGCGAACCTTGTCGCGATTCATGCGGTTTGTGAGTAGTCGGTGGCCCATGGGAAGGGAGGAAGGCAGGACGGTAACGCAATGACAATATGTATATGGAATCGGTAGTCATCAATAGGCTCCGATTGTTCCTTTGCCCCCCTATACTATAAAAAGTAATTACGCCAACCTTCGTCCTCTACCAAGTGCTTAGGGTTATTGACGACGATGTAGGTTACTGGATTATGTTATCTGGTATAACTATGTTTTGCGTCGCATTTTATCTATTTATACAGCTCTAGCTGTTGTTTTTTTGCTCACGAAGCGCGCGCGCCGGTCCAACAGCAGTTTGATCTCGGGCCAAATTTAAAATTAACGATATTACATTATCCTATAAAATATACTTGACAG
The DNA here is from genome assembly GCA_017140195.1 of Eumaeus atala. Lineage (NCBI taxonomy): Eukaryota > Metazoa > Arthropoda > Insecta > Lepidoptera > Lycaenidae > Eumaeus > Eumaeus atala. The sequence continues at coordinate 566,763 of JAFELO010000842.1, forward strand.
AGATTGTGATTGATTATTTTTGGGTTCCCTGGCGAGATTGGCAGTTTCTATTAATAAGAAATCCAGAAAATGATCAAATCCAAAGAAAAGCTAAATAAACATTTATAAAAACTGGTAAATTAAAATAAAACTCTTAAAGAGCCTTTGTGTATAAAGGCTATTTATTACAAAGTAATGGAATTTATTTGCTCTCTTCGAATCGTAAAAATGTATGTTTGACTACTACCGGCGGCTATAGACATTCGCATAATTATTCATGCTGATGCGTTGCCCTCCGTACCTGTAGCCCTAGAAAGGGCCACCAGCTGGTCACAAATCGCATGGAACGCGACAGTTTAGTAGTCACTAAGTCACGTGCGGGCTCAATTCAACATGCCACTACCTCTTACACAAGCTCGCTACTTAAGGCCACTTTGAAATACGACATTATTTTCTGGCGAGTAATGTCTAGTTTTCTCTAGCTCCGACACGATGCGGCGGCAATGGCGAACTGACATTATAGCATTCTAATATATTTACTATCATCTCAGTATTCTGATATTTCATACAGTCTAAGGCAGACAAAAAGAGTATGTCTGTACTTATGTACACGCGTTAGAACTTATCTAGTCTTGCCATAAATATTGTAACAAAGAATGTTTTTTTATTAATTGCAAATAATATTTATTACTTTATAACTTAAATAAAAAATGTATTGTTTATACTATTTCCACAAATTTATTGATTTAAAGTACATTACTACTATCGGTTTCGTGTAATTCATCATCAGGTATGCAATAATTAACATGAGGGTAGTTAAATAAAAAATGTCTAAAACAAACTAAACCATCATTCTACTTATGGTAATGGTTTATCTATGAATTATAATGTTAAATATTATTAATTATTTTGCAAAAACGTGTCACTCAAATTTACAATATGTTAGTAAGTTGATTATAATAATACAATTACACATGTTAGACATTAGGTACTATTCTTAATTTTGAAATATTTCAAAGTAATGAAATATATGTTAAACAAATTTTTACAGTTAATTAAATCTATTGATAAATAAATTATTGTTTTATATCCAGATATTAAAATAATAAATAATAAAACTTAACGTTGAAATTATAAATTGCTTTAAATATGCTTAGTACCTATTATAAATAGTAAAGTAGTTTAATATTATAAATATTTATCTAAAATACACGAGTGTGATAAACACTATTGATCATTAGTGAGAATTATTGTTTTTTTTTAACTACGAGGGTGGACCTAAAAGTTCTAAGCCCGACCAAGAAAAAGAAAGAAAAGTGGATCTAAATTTATTTTTATTTTTTGGCATAGTCTCCATCTAGTTCAACACACTTCTTCTACCTGACCTACAACTTGTTTATCCCCTCGAAAAAAAAGATTCCGGAAGGTCTGCGAAATAATCGTTTACTGCGACTATCACCTCATCTTTGGTCAAAAATTTCGAGCCACCTAAATGTTTTTTTTAATTTGGAAGTAAATGATAATCCGAGGGGGCTAAATCCGGCGAATAAGGTGGGTGGGGCAGCAATTCGTAGCCACAATCATGGATTACAGACATTGTTTCAACCGAAGTAAAGTCCTCGGGATCAGTCTCAAAAAAATTCCAAACAGTCTCGCGAAGTTGTGTATCGAACTCGTTTTTGTTCAGCTGAAAGCAACCTCGGGACCCAGCGAGCAGAAACCTTATGGAACCCCAACTCGTCCGTTATTCATTATGTGTTGCATCCGGCCATAACTAACCCCCCCCCCCCCGATATATTTTCAAAATCCGAGTACTAGTTCCTGAGATTAGCGTGTTCAGCGTTCAAACAACCAAACTCTGCAGATTTATAATATTATAAAATTAAATGAAAATATTTTGTTCTCATAAGTATTTTTTTCCAAATTATAATAAAAAAACGTATAAATTCTACAATTAGTATTGAGTAAATAAATGTTGTTAATCACGTGACTTGCACACGATGACTTGCCGGTTGATCTATCTCAATTTAAGATCCGCTTGAGAATGAATCACACGTGCGCTTGACTCTCGGACGATGTGTCGAACGTACACATTATACAGGGTGGCCAAATGAATCGAATTAAAATCGTCTCCTTTTACCGAAATACTTTGCAATCCACCATGTGAATACATCAGCATAACAAGCTTGGCCTGTCACTCGTTCCTCTCGTCTCAACTCCTGTGTCGCCAGCGGCCACCGCTATGGCCTATATATGATCGCATGTTGCTCAGGGAAAAGCTACAATTTTCTTATCATAATATGAATTTAATGGGCAGAAAATAGTAGAAGGTAGCAGTGATACCAATTAACTCTCCCCGGGCAAGTAGAGAGACAAACCTAGTTGGGTTCGATATCGACCACTCATGTTATGCATCGTGTCATCAATACGATAGTTTTCGATATCCTCGGACTGAGTTAGTTAGCGCTCCTTGGACTATAGACTGTTTATCTGTGGTAGGTTGGTCGGGTCTCTAACGATCGGATATTAACGATCAGCATCTGCATACTGTATGAAGATGTAAGTTCTGGGTAAGCTATCGGTGGATTGGGGTATAGCCTGCTGGGACTTATAGCGCAGGATAACGATACGTTTGGGATCATGTTGCCCGTACGACAAATGAATTGTGTAACCCTCATAGATTCCTTTCACTAAATATAGTAGAAATTGTGTGACCCTCATAGATTCCTTTCACTAAATATAGTAGAAATTGTGTAACCCTCATAGATTCCTTTCACTAAATATAGTAGAAATTGTGTATCCTCATAGATTCCTTTCCCTAAATATAGTAGAAATTGTGTAACCCTCATAGATTCCTTTCACTAAATATAGTAGAAATTGTGTAACCCTCATAGATTCCTTTCACTAAATATAGTAGAAATTGTGTAACCCTCATATAGATTCCTTTCACTAAATATAGTAGAAATAGTGTAACCCTCATAGATTCCTTTCCCTAAATATAGTAGTAATTGTGTAACCCTCATAGATTCCTTTCACTAAATATAGTAGAAATTGTGTAACCCTCATAGATTCCTTTCACTAAATATAGTAGAAATTGTGTAACCCTCATAGATTCCTTTCACTAAGTATAGTAGAAATTGTGTAACCCTCATAGATTCCTTTCACTAAATATAGTAGAAATTGCCGATGATTCTGTAATATATAATAGATAAGTATTTGCTATAGTTGCCACCAGTCCTGTGTAAAACCCGATGAGTGTATGGGATACGCGCATAAACTAAGAGCCTACACTAAGGTTCCCCGGATCAGTCGACAACAGGTCACTTCGTCGACTGGCCATTCCATCGTGAGGCACTGGACTCCTCTATAAGGAGGGCTGATCCTACGATCTATATTTGTCCCTCCGGTGTCGAGTAATGGGGTCAGGTTCCATGAGGGCATAGGTTGTACTTCAAGAAACGAAGCTCTTGCCAAAAACAAAGCTAGCTGTTGCCATATTATATCGACATAACAGTTGCAAAAGCGAACACGTTGCTATGACCCCACACTAGTGCCATATGAGCGAGATACTTCCCAGACAGCGCCTACCTAATACGGATGCAATGAATCGATGCCGCTACTTGTCAACCAAATACCAGCACGCCATACATGTATCAAATAGTTTCATGAAGGTCTCTCATTCAAATTAGATCTCGCTAGAATTAGTAGTGATATGAGTAGAATATTATAGATGTAGTCACGGATAAATTGGAATGTTCGATGAGTGATATGGACAAATATAAAGGTACTCGCGTGGGCGATGTGTCATGTTGCTTATAATAACCGGCGAGCAGGTGGACATCATAACGATCGACAACACAACACACGCGTACGCCCACTGCGACGAACGGGGATACACGACGATGGTCTTAACTACGATCTGTGAGCAAACACATCGTGATAGCTGAGGCCCGTCTAGGTACGGACTTGTGTGCCAGACGAGGGAAGAAGTCGAACGGAAAACATTCCACAATATATATATATATTTGAATTGGCTAGTTTTCACGTACTATATTTGTTCAATCATTTTACCCGTCGTCTATCTTCTATAGTCTCCACGTAGAGTGCAATGTTAAATTTGAATGTATTTTTGTTACGCAAGGGCTAAAACGACCGACTGGCTTTTGAAAAAAAAAAATGATACATGTATCTTTAAGTACTAATAACATAAAGCTGAAGAGTTCGTTTGTTAGTTTGTTTGAATGCGCTAATCACAGGTATTAATAGCCCGAATTGAAAAAGTATTTTTGTGGTGAATAGTCCATTTATCGACGAATTTTATAGGTTATATACCATGAACCTACGTCTAATAGGACCGGAGTTTCTCGTGTGAAACCACGTGGTGGTGCTAGTAATATACTAGGATTAACGTTGTGTTGTGTGTCTACAGTTCGGAGCTACGACAAGCACGACAAATGCGGGCTCGTGTGGATACCGCGCGTGGTGGCGTACCGCTGCCGCACGTGCGGCATCTCCCCGTGCATGTCCATCTGCCGCGAGTGCTTCCACCGCGGCGACCACTCCACGCACGACTTCAACATGTTCCTGTCGCAGGCGGGCGGCGCATGCGACTGCGGCGACAAGTCGGTCATGAAGGAGGCCGGGTGAGTTCTCACTGTGTCCAACCCTCTATCCCGCTGCAGAAAGTGACGTAGTACAGGTTACAGACAGGTGCGCTTGTATGGATCTCGCGCATGATCGCGTACCGCTACCGCACGTGCTGTACATCTATCTGCCACGACCGCTATTGCCGCGACAAGCAATCCCCGCCGACATGAACATGTTACTGCGATGTTGTCTTTAACACGTCTTCTGCAGTGGCGTAGTGCAGACTAACTGCTCTATATAAAATGGATAGCGGAAACATTTAGGAACTTCGCTATACGACATTCTTTGTTTTATTTGATCATAGTAAGGAACTTTGGGCTACTATGCCTATGGTAAATGTACTTTGATGTGAATTTAGTCAACTTTCTGCATGGGGATCAATTTTCATGGTGAATAATGAGCATTTAACTAGGCGGAATGGCTAAGGTGCGCATGTCGTCATTTCACATAATCCCCATAACGGGATGCTGCCTACGCATCTATACAAATACGCAATGTTGGTTTACATATTAACTGCGCAGAACATACCGCTTGTACTTGCGTAACTCAGACTTTATGTTTTCAATTGGATAGTCGGACCAATACTTCGACTTATTAAACTTACTGTGGTCTCCTTTCCAAAAACTTCTTACAATCTATCCTCGTAAGACCGATGAGATACTTCATGTTCACATAATACTTCCGTAGAGTGTCAATTTTCGTGTGTGTGAGTAGTAGGTGGCCCAATGGAAGCGAAGAAGAATGAAGGCAGACGCATCTGCAAAACGATTATGCGGATGTCTGCGGGCGTCGATTGTCACTAAAATGATCCGACTGCTCGTATGTCAGCTTATATATATTATATGTACCTATATATGAAAAAAAACGAACTGTCGATTTTTATATAATGTAATATATAATAATAATAGCTGTGGACTTGTCACACCACGTCAGCCTAGCCCCGTGCCGAGTACCGTAAGGACTTGTGTTACAGGTACTGGACAACGGAAATATATTTCATATTTATATAAATTTAGGAAATTGTATATATTTTAGATTTTTATCATAGGAATACATATAATACATATATAAACATCCATGACCTTGGCGGGATTCGAACCCGCAACCTCTAGCGTAACACGCTAACCGCCACGTTACCTACTGAGCCAGCCGGTCGTCAAATATTTGATATAACTAGCTTGATATCGGCTACTTTAGTGGTCTGGGGACTTCTCTAAGATATGATCCTCTGATACCCAACACCCTGCGCTCTGTGATATTGGTACACTTGCTGTTTCAAGTGTATCGTGGCTGATTAATCATGGGAGCTGCCTGCAACGTCAGTCGGGGGAGGAGTGACTTCTGGGGTCCCTCTGGTCATTATAATAATAGTTAAATTAACTATTACAACCACTTTCATATCAGGATACATCATTCCCATTACGAGTAGGAGGGGACAGACAGTCTCTTTGGACATCCAAACGTAGTCTCGTCGCGCGACGGAGAATCATAGCACACCGATGTATATGTGTTGGTCTTCTCTTCTCTTCTACAGAATAAATTCAGATCAAAAAAATGTCTAAACTACTAGCGCGACCTATCCGCTAGCGTCGGTGAGAAGTGATAGAACTTTAGAGTAACTGAACAGCTCGTCCTGTCCGTCTACACGGCCGACTATATAGAGTTGTCGTTGTGGTGTGTAAATCACGCGGTCCATCTGCAGTGCTCGTGCGCGGAGATCGGGCGGGAGGGCCGGCGGTGTCGAGAGGCCGTAATGCGTGTGGCCCTCCGTATCAGATTAAAAAATAAGGCGCTTTTTTTAAATCTCTGCCCACCCCATTAGGGAACTGACCGAAAGATGTATGTATTTCTTTCAATTCTAATATCACATTACAAATATGCTCTAGATATCCCGTTTCACATAGGACAATATGTGGTTTTTCAAAAAATCATGTTTAAGTGTTGCATACACATATACTCTAGCGTATTGCTATAGTAATCCTGTAGCCCATTTCGTCATTCAGCATTCCGAGTTTACTTGTGGTACTTTAGGAGTGCTAGAAAGATAGCATAGATACTTTTTAACATATTTCTCTGATGTAATAGTAAACCACCTCAGACAATCTGATTAATTCCCTAATACACTAATTAAAGAATTTTTATATGCTCTTTTCACGGCGGTTTTAGTACTGTGTGGTGGATGTTATGTGATATGGGTAGAAAAGTAGGAACACACTTTTAGTTTATTTGCAAGTAAAGTCTGAAAGTTGAACAATTCGGTTAAAGCGGGACGTATTGTCATCGTGCTAATACGTTAAATGTGTGTTAGTACTTCGTAGCTATGTTGATTATGGCTTTAGGATTTTATTGTTTTTGTCAAGTAGGTACTGTACCTACAATAACCACCTAGTAAATGTCATACGTAAAGAAACAACAATATTATCATTTATTGTTGTGTACTTTTCGCACACTATCGTCGGAATTCGCCCTCGTTATTTTTTATGGCTACTACAACCATGTTTGTACATCTGTGTACGTACGTCGCAGTGTCCCAATGTCCGAAAAGTTTGATAGACAGCGCGCCTGTTGTCACGTATCACGTGTTAGTGTGAGTGAGCGAGTGACGTACAGCTGTGTGGCACGCCGCCCGCCGCGACCTCAGGGTCAGACGAATTAGCGAATATGGAGCTAATTATTGAGACCAGTGGAACACGAGGCGAATTAGGTGTTGCCATTGTTCGTCAGCATCATAGAGAGAGAATCACTGTTTATATCTCTCTCTTGCTTGCTCCCTCTGCCACTCGCTAAAACACGGGTTTTAGCTAGTCTTGCGCTCTCAATTGACATCTCTTTCTCTCGCACTAATTCTAGCGCGGTCTAACTTTCGCATCGTGGATAATTAATTATGTTATAGTATAAGAAGCTAAACTAACATTTCTACATACACCCGCACTATTGTTATACTGATAGATTGTTCTCTTTTTGTCTACCTCTGCAACGCATAAATCGCACGAAGCTATAACTTCGTGTCGGTATTATGTAAACGAAGTGTACATCCCCTGCCGTACTGGCCCAATTCGGCTGTAATGCATCGCGTCTGTACCCTTTACTTGTCTTGCCTATTGCTGGTTGTCATTTTAAGTCGTGGCAAACATTGAATGTTTCGTTCTGTTTCCAGGTTTTGCAGTAACCACGGCAACAAGTACCCTCGGCCGGGTACCGCGCCCGCGGAGCTCATGTGCGTCGCTGAAGCAATGATGCCGAGGCTTATACTGAGGTTACTGCAGCACTTCAGAGAGAACAGGTGAGTGTTTAAAGGAGAAGAGGGGGATGACCTTCCTAAGGTCGGTCCTGCTTTCGTCGATGGGGTCGGTTACTGGAACATCACCGAAGTGAAACTACTGACAAAAAATGTCACGAAGCAAATCGTATCACATCTCAGGTTGCTGCTATTTGGTGGAAACTTTTTGAGCAAACTTGTCACCAGTGCTAGTCTTGGTCATTTAATCCACTGATCTCTAAAACTAGATAGCTTATCATGTATCATCCCATCTGGTTCTGACGAATGATCTAAAATATAGGATACGCGTGTATGTACGTGCATACGTGTCCACCAGTGCTTACAGTTCATATTGACGATTACATGACGCATGTGTCATTTTGGTTTGGTCCGCGTAAGTTTAGTACTGAGTTACCCCATAAAATAAAAAATCAAAATGTCGTTATTTTACTGCAAGCAGTTCAACCCTAACCCTGATCTGAGAAGCTCCGGCAAAAGAAACTCAGCAGGTCTGATGACTCGTTAGCGGGACTAATATGACTGGAATATTTTTTCTAACTGTTGTATTTATTTTCAGCACACTGTCGAGCTCTGACAACTACCGCGTGGCGATCCTGGAGTGCGAGGGCTACGTGCAGATGCTCATGGAGTTCAACAACATGGGCGACCTCATGCGCGGCGCCATGACCAAGGCGCTCATCAACCCGCAGGTATGTTCTCACTACACCGGGCAATCTTCACACTATACTGTGTTCACGTTAAGAATGCCGTGACGTCAGCGCTGTCAGTAGCTTGACCTAACACTTGTGACCAGTACCTGCCCGGACGTGTCAGCCAAATTGTTTTTCTTGTTTGCATAAATGCGTGTAACGTTCTTATATTTAATATACACTACAGGCACTTAAATTAAATTATAACATCCTTAAAGCAAACCTAGAAGAAATCATAGTGTTGACATTCGTAATTAAATAACATGCTTTTATAATGTTCCTACATTGTATCCTCTATAACTCTGCATTTCGAGGAACCAGCATCTCCATTTCGAAGTTAATCATATATGACGCCTTACCTGGTATTTCCGGGACACGTAAAGAAAAAATTATAGTTTTGACCATATGAAAGACATTGCTGGGTACAGTTGGTTACATCTGGTTGGTTGCAGATGTACCGCAACCTCGTGGAGCCGCCGTTCCCCGACACGGAGTATGGCGCCTACATGTACGAGTCCAAGAACATGTACGAGAAGGCGCTCGACTCCTTCCCCGCGCCCGAGCCGCCCGACGAGTGAGTACCATCCATACCACGCTTACAGATCGAGGACCAAGGGGCTCAAGCCCAACAAGCACAAATCACCTATGACAATGTGGAAGACGACAGATTTTGAACCCAATTTTATAATATGTGTACTCGACTACTATTTCATAAATAACATTATTTCAGTAATTAAACGAGTGTTAGTGCAAAATATTGCATTTTCTGCAAACTACTTTATAGTGTGGTGCCAAAGTGCTCGTAAGTGGCAGGGCGTGAAGTTGACGCGAGGCTCATGTCATTTCGATGGAAATGCAACAAGTTTGAACTAAACGACTATTTTTACCGAATTGTGACGTCGTATGCTATGATTCCGGTTTTTCTATAGAATAGTGAGGCAAACAAGACACCGGAGCCAGTTCGCGACTACCGACGCTCAGGAACATCCACATAATTAACATGTTGATGCTGACGAACCGCACGGAATGCGACGCCGAAGATGTCACTTTACGGCGGTATTATGTGAGTGAGAGGACCGGTCATGCTCTATTTTAATCTTTGTACCAGCCACCTTCTCTGTGTGCCAGCCTCCTCAGTTAGCCAGCCCCGTGTAAGCGATAACACTGATCCGTCGCAGGTACCGGCACCTGCCCGCGCTCGCGCCGCGCCTCACGCACAACACGCTGCTGGACGAGTTTCTGTTCTGGACGTTCAAGTACGAGTTCCCGCAGAACGTGGTGTGCTTCCTACTCAACATGCTGCGCGACCAGGACTATAAGGTAAGCAGCGAAAACAGGCCATTCGAGAAGGGACACGCACACAAAAGGGATCTCCTGGAACCGAAAAGTCATTTATTTATAAAAAATAATCAAGGATCGATTTCACATGTTTTAATTATAGTCTTGATTAACTTATTGTGAATACAATTATCAAATGAATTACGAATTTCTATTCTTTCCAAACTGTCTTAATTCACTATTGGTAGTAAATTAATCAATATTTCGACGCGATAAAGGGACGATGCCATTACTTCAATTTTATATAATGAATGACAAAGTCTCAAAAAAGTTCTTTTTTTTTTTTCAATTTCAGCCATGTATCGACTAGCTAGTTCGCATGAATGGTAATGCGCAAAGGCAGCCCTAAGTGTAATAAAAAAATTTGCCTTAACCATGTTAGACCCTTAGAACGGAAGGTCTATCAAAATACTTGAGATGACACTACTGAATATGTTATCTCCTTCGTTAGGAGCACCTGACGCGAACCTTCGTGTTGCACTACGCGCGCATGCCGCTAGTGCTAGAGAGCTCCGCGGACCCCGAGACGCTGTCCAACCGTGTGGTGCACATGTCCGTGCAGCTGTTCAGCAACGAAGCGCTGGCGCTGCGCTGCGTGCAGCAGCTGCACCTGCTGCACGTAATGGTGCTGTCGCTGCAGCTGATGATGGGCCGCGTGCTCGTCCGCAGCACGCTGCACCACCCGCACAACGAGCATCGCGTCATCGACTGCACCAAGCGCGTCATGAAGGAGCACTGCTACTGGCCGCTCGTGTCCGACTTCAACAACGTGCTGTCGCACCGCAGCGTCGCGCTGCTGTTCCTGGGGGACGCTGCGCTGGTGGACATGTGGTTCGACTTCCTGTCCATGCTCCAGGTGGGCCACTGCTCTATTTGACTTCTTATGTATTGTGCTGTTGCACGGCACGGCCGGCGATACACCTCTCGTTTGAATGATACCACCGCCAAATGACAGCTATGCTGCTCCATTTCGAGTTATCTGTAAGTTTTATAGGCGGGAAGGAGGAAATGGAGGCACATCTGCATAACGCTTAGTGGATATCTATGTGCGTCCAACTGCCCCTTTGTGACTTATATTAGATTAAAAATGTCATGATGCTGTCGCTGCGACCCTTCAGATCACGTGCTCATCCGCATAAGGACCATAGTAATTCGTAGTGTAAAAGTGAAAAATTAAATAATGGGCACTGCACACGGAATGAGGAAGAGTCTATGTTAATGGTGTTCATATAATATCAGTATGCTGTGTACATCAGCATGTGACGCAGACCCGTAAGATTTACTTCCATAATCTTCCCACTGCTGGTTATAGGCGTATCTTTCTCTCACACACATTTCTCTATCACGCCATTCTCTCTTTGCAAGAAAATTGGATAAGGTATGCCTTATCCAATTTTGTTGATATATACATACATAAGATTTACTGCTACTTGATTCAAAGCGTCTACCGTTGCTCAAGATGATTTTCCTTGAAAACCATTCTATGACTTATAAATATGTACCTTCTGATTTCAGGGCATGAACGTAAATGTGCGCGAGACGGGCGGACACATCGAGTTCGAGCCGTCCTCGTACTACGCAGCCTTCTCGTGCGAGCTGGAAGCAGCCGCGTACCCCATGTGGTCCGTGCTGGCGCACCTCGGCACCCCGGCGCTCGCGGGCGCCGCGCGAGGCGTGGTGGCCGCAGCGCTGCGCCACTTGCGAGCCTGGTTGCGTGCAGCGCACTATGATGCGCAGGTATTTATTTTATGAGGAACTTAAAACATCTTGATTATTTCTTACATTTCTTTTCGTACCTTTAGAAAAAACCTAGTTTGCCCAAAGATAATGAAATGGCAAGAAAGGCAAAGCACATTTTTATTCCAATCTTTAACCCTTATTAGTTGTAACAGATGTTGACCCTAACAAACAGATATTTCACTCATTATTGTATAGATATTCCAGTATATGTTAACAATTTATATAGTTTAGTATTTATTTACACTACCATTGGTTTCCTGTTTGCGCGGGGAAACGCATTTTTCGCGCCCTCGAGGGCCCTGGGCCCACCGAATATGGCTCGAACCCGTTTCGCGGCATATTGGGTGGGCCCCAGGTATGCGGTATATTATAGTGCTGAATATTCACAAAAACCTCCGCGAGTGCCATCAGTGCCGCCTTTGGTGAGGTGCTCCGATACAACAACGGCTATTCAATCACCTCCACAGATGGGGTTGTCCCGCACCACAGGACAACTCCACTAACTTTGGGGCAGTGCAATAGGGTGAGGTTCCCATCCTCGTCCCTAGACCCGTGCGCAAAAGCGCCGTCTTCTTTTTCACTTTTGTCCTCTCTTATAAGAGTGGTACAAAGAGCAACACCCGACTGAACTTTGTTCAATTGGCTTCGCCCGAGGTATTATGGGTCTTGAATCTGGTGACTGTGCGCAGACGCCGCCGGACACCCACCACGCGAGTTTCCACTTCCCGTTGCACCGCTACCTGGCGGCCTTCCTGTGTGCCGCCGTGCGCTGCCTCGGCGAGCGCGCAGCCGACCTGCTGCCGCCGCCGCGTGCGCTCGCGGCGCTGGCGTACCATCCGCTGCGCGTGCAGGTACGTGCCTACTGACTACAACGGGGTTGGCCAATAAGAGCTAAGGTCTTTTTTTACCGTGGAAATTTCTAATGAAAACTATGAATTATTCAGGTGATTATACGTTTCAGTCTACGATCAATCGCGTTGGACCAGTTGGCCAACCATATCCTACACTTATTATCTGTACTAATAATAATATAACATACAGAGTAGGATAATTCTGAATTAGTCCTGGTCGTGATGCACGGTACCGAGTCGACGTGCGTCAGACACAGAACCCCTGCTGTTCTATCAGCTGCGTAGCTACGCGTAGGTAAAGGCGGTCCACACGAATTAATTCCTTTGAGAAACAACTAACTAACTTTGGACTTTTTAACAACTGAAAAACCATCTCTGCTATGACTGTCCTCGGCAGCTACATCACATTGATCGTTTTATTTTGACATATACTTCACATTCTCGGCTCCATAAATTTACTCGTGTATATAAGTGATACGTGAAGGAAAAAATGCGCGAATGAAGGATTGGCTTCGGGACTATTTAGCCATGGAGTTTACTCCTTAATTATTTTTTTTGGATTTTGCGATTTGAGGAGTATGGTACTAATTGATTTTAAAAAATAGGACCGGCGTGCCTTTGGCTTCAGGAAGTAGATAACAATGCCTTGCGTAACAATATTGCAATGCGTTGTGCGCACTCGACTGCGTCTGAAGGAGTGTAATGATATCTGAGCGTGTGTATGTTTGTAAGTCTCTATTCCCTGCCAAGGCTTCTGTTTTAGGAGAGGTAGTGACATGCTGCAAAAGAGAAGGAGCCATGCATGATGCATGACACTAAATCCTGCTATGCGACGTAATTGGTCCGGTTCGACCGGGGAAGTACATCTCGCTCACTTGATACAGGCGTAAAGTGACAGCGTCGCTGTCGCGTTTCGTGCTGTTTGTGAGTGGCTGGTGGCCCATTGGTTGGGGGGCGATGATTAGAGGGCGTCGGTAGTCATCGAAAGGCTCCGATTGCTTATGCTATTAAAAAAACACCGCGGAACGTAATTTCGTATAAGGTGCCGTTAAATACGTTATAATAACACGAGTGACACGCATTAAAATATCTTTGTTTGATGTTGGCTAACTGGCTGTCCCGACAGACTTGTTCTGTCATAAATTGAATTTGTTGTCATTTTAACGTGTGAACATTAAAAATGTGTTAAGGGTGAACAACCCTCATCACGTGGGGGTATGAAAAATAGATATTATCCGATTCTCAGACCTACTGAATATGCATATAAAATTTGATAAGAATCGGTAAAGCCGTTTCGGAGGAGTGAGCTAATTAACGTTGTGATACGAGGATTTAATGTATAACTTAAATGTTAGGTTATTTGCTATTAAAAACAATGTTCACAAAAGTCTCGTCATGCAATCGATAACCCTTGTCACTGGTCACCTCTGTTCTGTCAACAATTACCGTTCATAATCTCGGAATATGTTAATATTGCGTTCGTTTATTTGAATTTTGTTTTTTAGGGTTCCGTACCCAAAGGGTGAAAAACGAAACCCTAACCTTGTTACTGAGACTCCGTTGTCTGTCTCACACCGGGCAGTATCTCGTGAACCGTGATAGCTAGAGAGCTGAAGTTCGTGCAGATGATGTAAAAAAAAAACGCTCTGAATACGCATGATACCATAAAAAGTACCTAGGCGTGACGTCGAACGCTACGATGCGTATTCGGTAAACATGGTCATTTATTTAAATGAAAACGCTATTTTAGGAAACATAACATTTAATTCATGACATTTTTCTCTATCAATGCAACTCTATCTTATGTCTAATTTATTTCGATTCTTATTTTCGTACCTAACATTCTAAAAAGAATGTTCATAGTGTAGAATCCTTTTCGTGGACGCGTCGCAGTATCCACGAGAACTGCATCATGGCGTATGCCTTGACCTCCGTGAGTGATACGGCGTTGTACACAAATTTATGAATATGTGTGGATGAAAATTAGGAGAGCGTGTGTGTGCTAGCGTGTACGGGGCACTGAGAAATGACTTTGAAAGTTTCATCACTAAGGGGCTGCGATAGGGGACAATTTTGATGGAAGAAACTTCTGCCGGAGAGACCAATTATAGTTGATGCTAATAAGCTCGACCGCGCCAGAGAGGACGTTTTTCTAGTGTATCACTGATGTTATATTCACTATTATTATAAATGGGAAAGTTTCTACGTTAAAACCATTTTTTTACATATTCAGAATCGTATATGATTCATTACGGAAGGATGATATTTCAACATGACAAAAAATAACAAGATTACTCTATATCTAAAACATGGAACTAAATTATGCATTAAAAGCTGAGTTAAAACTATATATGTAGCTATAGTCACCAATGTTTCTTTTAAAATTATTTAATGTAAAGGGACGGAAATTACCAAATCTTTGGCCAGAACGAGGAACCGTAAATGATATTTTTTCCAATAACATGAACAGTGTAAAAGGTCTCTCAGAATATTAAAAGGAATTTTTTTTGCCCAACGACGTTTTCTAGACTATGTATTTTGAAACAAGTTAAACTAGCTGAATAACGATCTTCCTCTAATTTATTATTACATATAGAGTACATAGTTTTGTATAATTATGCTTTCGATGAAACTTTATCAGTTTACACCTACAAATGTTTCATTGAAGTTTATTTAACTTAGTCCAAATAAGAATTTCATTCAGATGTTGCAACTGATTTAAATCATCTAAATTTCTTATAATTTTGTACACTTCAAAGTCTTCAGCAAACAATAAAAACCGAGTATTGCCTTATGTTGGCGCTCAGATCGCCTATAAATAACAATACGGGACCCAAAAAAGATCCATGAGGAGCTCTTGAATTGACATTAAAACTAAATGACTAATGTCCGCCGACTACACCCTTGGAATCTACAGACAACATGCAAAAAAGACAAGATATGTCCAAGTGGAAAAAAACGGATCGAACAGGTCCTTAGCGAGATGCGTTACGAAGGACGTCGGTTATCTATATACTAACATTATAACACTGAAGAGTTTGTATGCTTGAACACGTTAATCTCAGCTCCGATGATAAAATTATTTAGGTGTAAAAAAAAGTATTGTTGATTCAATCAGGGTGCCCCAAATCTTAGTTTATTTTGTACACGCCATTGAAGTTCTACGAGATATCTCCGCAAAAATTTTGCTACGAGATATCTCGTACCTGGCATTCAATGTGTTAATTAAATAAACCATTTATCGAGGCAGGTTATAAGCTATATACTACCACGTTATTACAAAGACCGGAGTATGCGGGTAAAAACGTAGGGCGCTACTAATTATTTATAAACTAATGCACACCACTTAAGTGTAACAATCATGGGAATTCGTCACGACATAGGGACTTTTTAAATAACTTTAGAAGGGTTCTGAACACGTCGCCATGCTCCAGCACGATGGTCAGTTATTCGACGGTGATGGCAACTGAGTTGTCCGGGTCTAAGAGCACTCGCTCCGCCAGGTCCAGCCACAGTCGCACCGGCGCCGGCACCGCCCCCGGCTGCGCCTGACGCCGGATGAAACTCCTCAAACAGTTTTTGGCAAAAAAGGCCTTTGTTAGTTCCATGTCCCCTCCGAGTCCAACGGACTTCCAGTCCAGGCTAGTTACGTCCTCCAGAGGGCATGCTCTAGTGTGTAAAAGTCTGGTCTACCGCGCCGATGTCCGCGGCGCAGGCGGCCGCTAGCAGCACTAGCAGCGCTGCGCACCTCATCGTGAGTGATCGAACACGCTGCCAGTATAGGGGTGTGCCGACATGTTATCGTTTAGAAAAAGAATAGGAGCACAATTTGCTTGGTACCTCTGATTTTGGATGATGTGAATTTTACACAACATTTCGAAAAATAGTTCATATAAATAATAAGTGAATATGTTTAAAAATGTTTAGTCGGCTGGTGCACGAAATATCTAAAAAAAATGCAGATTTCGCTCGAGGATGATGGCTTTTTGTGTAGATACTTCTGTGTTAGTAATAATAAAAATACCTTATTCTGTACCAAATATTTTACTATAACTTATTCTAGAACTGAGAACTATGCACAAGCACAAAAACGCGGTCTTACACTAACTACAAGTGGTCTCTTTCAGACTATTTAAAAGGAGACAGAAAATACTACCTAAGTACATGATCATAATATATACATACACACACACACACACACACACACACACACACATACACACACATATATATATATATATATATATATATATATATATATATGTGTGGCTTTATTGATGTCGCAATAGCACACATCACGATATATGTGCTAAGGAAATTTTGGTAGGAATCGGGAGAAATTTACTCAAGCGTCTTAAAGCAGCTGCATCACCAAATATTCTTTCTCGCAACTCCTGGATTTGTACATGCCACGAAAGGCTTTGGTCTAAATGGATACCTAAACTATTGACAGATTTGCTTATGGTAATTATAGATCCCCCGATAGAAATCTTCGGAAGCTTCTCCCAATCAATTTTGGCAATTAATTGTCGGTTACCAATAATAATGCTTTGGAGTTTTCTCGGAATTCACATGCAGACCATAGCTCTTACTCCACTGTAGTAAGCCGTCAAGATCGTCATTTGTTTGTGAAATAGCACTTGAGATCGATAACAGAGAAGTGTGTCTGTAAATCTGCAAATCGTCTGCATACATATGGCAGGGAGAACATATTTTAATGGAGATAGTTTCTAAAGATAGAAAAAAGAAGAGGTGATAGCCTTGAGGAACTCTCTCGAACTAAATGCCCCGGGAGATATATTAATGGACCTGAGTGTTGTGATACTATTACACATCTCTACGCCATCTCGATAAACTGTTAATAAGTGCATGTAGACATGTACACTTCGCTGCTTAATTGCTCTAAATCAGTTACTTGCGCCAGATATTTTCTTTCTCACATTACCTCATATTGTCTTATAGTGTCGATCCAGCTTATTAAAACGTACAACACAAAAGAATTAATTCGGTTCGAGCTTCGTTTGAGTAATACAAAAAAAAACTGCTCGTACTGCCTCTGTGTACGCGAAGCCAGCGAAACTTCTTAGCGTTACTTCACTACAACTACACACGTACTAGACGTCGTACGTACAAAATGTTGCAATTGGCGGAACACACCACAAAAGGCGACAATTCACAATATACAATATCTGTTTAATAAAATAATAACATTAATATAAACATTAAAGGCTAAAATAATAACACCATAATGATATTTAATTTTATTTTAAGATATTTATCTCTAATTAAAAGTAACTGAGTAAAACCCCGTTCTCTTCTTGAGCCGTCCAGGATCCGCCGTACCCGTTCCACTTAACTTCTTCTACACACTTAAAATCTTGTATTTAAAACAAGCTTCACTTATATTCAAATTTACATTTTAGTTTTTAAATTATTTCCTACAAAATTGGCAACCCTAGAATAAAAACTATACACGTCTCTTGCTATGCGGATACTGTGTGTGCGAGTTGCGTGCAAATCCAGATGTGATGCGACGCGCCGCTGCGTGCACACTTGATCGGCTTACGTACTGGGGGCGAGGCCTAGATCGATATCGGCGTCTTCCTCCTCGCGCGGCGGCGGCTGCGCGCGCACATGCCGTGACTGGTCGTAGCTCAACACCTTCAGCGCTATAAAACCACCGTTGTTGGGCGCGCCGCGGTGAATAACACCCGCGCCGCTTAGCAGGGCCGCTCCTAAAAATACATAAGGCGCACGCGTGTAATAATACGTCTATTTATTTTTTTATTCACATAAATATATATTATTTCTTTACTATATTATACAGCGCTTTCAAAGTATATATATAATATAGCTTGGTTAGCAAATAAAAGTTATTATTTATCAAGTTTGAATAAGGCTCAAGTTTTGCACAACTATGAATTAGTAGATGGCGTTTACCCTTCACGGGCTGCAGTGGTTGTATGTCGATAAATGGCACTGTGCTCTGCGCAGCGTCCGCGTCAAGGTCGCTGTTGGTGAACTCCACGTACTGATCATGTTTGGAGTCCACGTATAGTGGATGCAAGCTACGTGTAGGAATGTCAGGCTTCACCAGCTCCAACTTTACTCTGAAATGAATAAACATTATTGTTAGATCAATCATATTGAGACTTCTAATTATACTTTAAAATACTCAATTTAACAAGTAGAAGAACGAAGAAAATTCTTTAAAATAGTTACAATTTGAAGCCAAAATTCATTACTACAAAGAGACGGATATACATTAATTCTTCCGTATAGTACAATTCTTAAATTTCATTATTAACCTTGTGTGAATTACACACAATTATTTTTTTAACACTGAGCGATAATTCCGCATTTGATACCCGCTACAGCGTGAGTTAAATGAGTTTCTTGCTATTGCCCAGTATTATATTACTGTAAGCAGAGCGTGGCGTAATCACACCCAACTCACCTTGCAGTATCATAATGTATTATTATGCTTATATATTAATACTATTTTAATAAATGTTTCAAAATATAACGTACCTTGGTGTTTCGCCGCCGTCGGTGTTGTCATTACTGATCCACTCGCTCCTTTCCGGCGACAGGCGGCCGGTCGTGTAGTTGAACATCGTAGCGTAGATCTCGAAGTGCAAATGTGCACCGAGCATACGGAATCTGAAACATAAAACGTCACTTTATTTGTTGAAGTAGTGCCAACTATAACGCAGCCGGTGTGATGCTCCCGAACAGTATAAGTAATAGAAAAATGTAGCAATGCACACTTTGTCATCAATCATGAACCATATTTATAACGCTAGTATATGACAACCTTGACTTACGTTGCAAGTTTTGGAGAGTGTGGATGAGGCTTTGGTGGTGCCTGCCAAAGATTTTGTAGTTCAGTAGGTTTGCCAATCTCTTACAAATATACCGCCTCATACTCGCTTGCAAAAAAACAGTCACCTGACTCCGGTCAACACGTGTCCTGGGGGCGAGTCCAACTCGTCCAGATCGATGGCTCTCTTCTCATACGTGAGTGTATGGTAGTCCTCTCCCTCCCTGATGCCCGCGTCATATACGCCAAATTTCTGCACCGGCACCCAGCCGCTCGGTGTCACGTTCCCTCGGGCACCCAGTAAACCTTCGCTGACCTGGAGGTGGAACACTTGTCCATGTTTGATAAGTCGAACTCCGGTGACAATCCTGGAAGTAGTAACGATAGATTGTAGTTGACAAAAACTAGATTGACCAGATTGTATCATTACAAAATCACCTATGAAATGCTATAAAGGAGAGGAATTTGGCAGATGTAACGCGTAAACTTGTATCGTTACCCAATCAGGCCGCGTTAAATAGGAAATGCCTCGCATAATACCAGCGTACAGTGATGGCTTGCTGATGGATTTCGTCCATTATGTGAGGCTGTGGGTAAAATAGGGTGACATCGTTGCGCATCCTTTACTTGGGACCATATTTATGAGCGTCGGATCGCCACGAGAATCACTTTGTCTCTTATGCTGTAAAATAAGTAAATAATAGATTACGAAGAACTCATCTATAAGAGATTATGGTTAAATGATTGTACAATCTATTAGTAAAATATGAAAAAGACACCCGCACACCCATGCGATAAGAAGCCCATGAGAGTTAGATGAAATAATCCAGTCTGGTGAGACCTACAGCGCTACAGTACTGACTTGTTTTCTCGAGTATCGGCCAGCGCTTCGCGTAAGCTGAAGTAACGCTCCGAAGTTTCACTCGCTTCGCATAGACACAGGCAGTACGAGCAGTGGTTTAGCCCTCGCCACCAAGAGTCCACCTTGGGAGAAAACTACATTTAGACATGTGTAACTCAGTGTTACCTCAGCGTGCGCCGGCCCTTTGCGTTAATTTAAAATTCTGCCAAACCGGCCGCGCAAATGTAACTATTCATTACATATACAAAACTCGGACCGAATTGAGTTTTCTTGTTGTTCTTTGAGTAAGTGCCTTTTGCGTAACACGTTTTAATAATCCGGACCTGCGCTATAGGGCAATATGAGACAATGTGAGAAAACGCAAGCAATTTAGAGCAATTATGCAGCGCAATGTTACACATGTCTACACGAATTTATTGACAATTAAGTTCTACTCTCTATGACTCTTGCTCTGGTTGTGCGGGTGTCCAGGAATTCATGGGACTAACTTGTTGTTCTTGACGTCGGACGTGGCGGACCAAAGACTGAAGTATCGGTCGGAGGTCGGGCCTGACTCGTCACAGAGGCACATGCAGTAGGAGCAGTGCCAGAACACCCAACGCCACCAAGAGTCCACCTTAGGATCAGAGGACATTTAGACATGTGTAACTCAGTAAGTGGCCAGAGTACTGCGCTGTCTCTGTGCTAACTCATAACTACAACCAGATTGACGCGATAACAAAACGCCACGCTCAAATTTTCACAAATTAGGCTTATTGTTGACTCAGAAATTCAAGCTCTTTTTGCGCAATGTTATACACTGACTGAGTGAGTTACCACATCGGGTGCGTCTTATTTCGACTCTCCAGATGTTAATCGGTACGATTGTGCGGGTGTCCCAGTATGTTTGGGACTAACTTGTTGTTTTTGACGTCGGATGTTGCGCTCCAAAGGCTAAAATATCGGTCGGAGGTTGGGCCTGAGTCGTCACAGAGGCACATGCAGTAGGAGCAGTGCACGAACCAACGCCACCAAGAATCCACCTTGGGAGAATACACCAATAAATTGTTGATCAGTGAACGGTATCTGCATATCTTCTGGTTTCGGGGATTTTTATATACTTCAATATCTGGCAGTCGCGCTGACATCCTTTGTCGGTTGTGAAATTTAAAAAGAGTTTTTTTTAATTCTTCAAATTTCGTTTACTCGGTATTCCGAATATCTTGTTGGAGCGTTGCTGAAGTATAACGTGTTTTTTTTACCTTGGTAGTGCCGAGCTTGCAGTGGCCCTGTTTGCCTAGGACACGATGGTTTTCATACTCGATGTACTCGTACCGGCGCGAACTCGATCTGCTCTGAAATCGTTTTAATAACACTTCTTAGAATACAAAATATAAACAATAACAATTGAAGTAAGAAAGTACAGTGTGACTAGGCTCCGACGAATTGGTTCGGCATAAGCTATTTAATCATACAATAATAATAGTAATCAGTGTAATACTTACGGCTGGACAGATCCACATATCCGAATCGATGTACTGGCAGTTGATGACCCTACCCCTGCACTGGGTCTGCTTGGTGCACAGGCCGTTGGGGTCGTAGCAGCCCTTGTGCGTCGCGAGCGTGTAGTACGCGCAGTTCTCGCGGCAGGTACCGTCGCCGTTGAGGTCCACCTCGTTCTCTACGTAGCCCTGCAGTAGGCGGGTCACCTCAGCATAGGTCACGCCTGGAAGTTGCGTTTCGCATTTGTTAATTTAGCGAATATTACGCAATATGTTCCACCGAAACGGTAGTGTTAAGTAAGAGCATTTCCTGTGCGCTTAATACGCCACGTAAGAGAAGCAAAGTCTTATATTTAGTTAATTCGTTATACACATTCATTATGTTGTATGACGGGGCCTAAACTATAAAAAAGTATATCCGTAAATCCGCTTGCAACTGGTATGTTAAACATGTGACCCACCTGGCTTGTGCTCTGTCGGGTAACACCGGTACACGTCTCTGCTGGCCTGGCTGAGCGCCTCGCGCGCGGCTACCGCGGTGCGAGAGGTCCTCTCGGCGTACCTCTTGCGCGTTAGACTTGCCTCCTGTGTGTAGTTACCTGAAAATATATGCGTAGGGCTGTTAAAGTATTGAATATTTTGACAATGGATAAAGTAATAAGTAACACTTATTGGTAAAATTTGCACCTTCATCCCAAAACGGTTCTTCCTGTACTTAACATTAAATGTATACCATAGAAGGGTTTCCCCCGTTGCATAGAAAATATATACCTGGTAAGGTTTTGTTATTAAATGAAAACGATTGTTTTTTCTTTACTTAGACCCTAAAATTCTATTGAAAATGAAATTTTGGCTTAACATATCACACAACTCACAACGGCTATTTCAATTGCCCGCGTAGTGGCCCTTGCCCCTTGGTGTAATACAAACAGGAATTCATGAAGCTGACGTCTCACGGCCAGCCGCCTCAAATATTGGAGTGTTTTTCAATCTTAACTTGAGCAATTTGCCTTTCATACAAAATAATGCAAGAACATGGCGACGCAAATTAATTGGACTTTAGAGTAGGCAGCAAAAGTAGTTGAGCATACAAAATGTGAGGACTACTTTCTGCATACTCAGCGAATGTTTTTCAGCACAAACAGAGCATTTCTATAAAACTGAATGCAGCCGTAATTACGCGACTGACCTCAAAATGTACACTCGCTTTTTATTGAAATAAGATCATAATCAGTGTGGGCTCACCCTTCTCGTAGACGCGGAGCAGCATCCAGGAGAACTGCATCATGGCGTATCCCTTGATCTCCGTGAGTGATACAGTGTTGTACATGTCGTAGATGAGCTGGTGCTGGGACACCTCCAGCTCGCAGAGGTCGTTCTCGTCCTCCTGTGATCGTATAAAAAATTGACTGTTTTGAGGGTAAAAGAAAGGAGAGACAAAGACAACAGTCGTTTTGCGAAACATGGTCGACTATGCCCTACGCACACTTTTTGTAACTATTAAGTCAAGCTCTTCCACCACTGAGAATGACAGACAACGCACGGTCGAAACTACCGAGCGCAAAAAGCTGAAGTTTGGCTTGGCTTGTCTTGGGGAGCGTAAGCCAACACTAAGAAGAGATTCTTATTAAATTTCATTCCTAAAAGTGAAGCCTAAGGTTACAGATGATACGACAGTGCTTTATTGAATATACATTATGTAATGCAATGTACGTCTCGCGTCGTGCATGCGTGAGCGGAATTGTCATGCGACTGGCCTAACTACCTGGAGTGCAGGTAGTGGCGTCGTTAACCGGTAATACCAGGCGGGATGTTTTGTGTCTATAATTATATTTCTGAACTTCAATTTCTTTCTGTTTCACGTAGATTTTTCTTTGTAACTTTGTTGTGGCCATTTGTTTTACATTAATATGAAGTTAATAACGTAATTTTTTGCCCAAACACTAATAATCGTAGCCAGGATATTGTGTATATTCTTGTTATGTAGTTTAGTATTCGTTTCCAAATGCAATTTTTTTGCAATTAATTATTCCAAATACAAGAAAGAGAGTTGTGCTAATGTTTCTAGAGATAAGATTGTCTGCTTCGTGCTCTTCAGGGTTATTGTTACATAAATGTGCATGCGCGTGTGTCAGCGGGGCGGGCTTGGGCTGTGCACGTGCGCACAGCTGTGCTGTGACACATGCTGCGCACACCGGATGTGGCGTGTTATGTTTGTAGCGCTGTGCATGCTGTGTGACTTGGCAAGGAAACAGTATTCTAATAGAGGTCATAAAAATATAACGTAGCCTACATTACATAATACACAATATGTGAAATTGTAGCTAGAGAAAGAGGAAAGGAACAGGCAACACCTTATAATGACTAGACACATGTGTCTACTGTCATATTGTAATGAGGAAACATTTGATTCTTTATTTCTTTGCTTGCATTGTATGTGCTCCGAAACTCCGGTAAGTAAAATGTGAAAAAAAAAAACAATGTAAATCCTTATATAGATGCAGAAATTATTGAGAGTTGACTGACTAGCTGTCGCGACAGACGTTGTTCTGTCACAAATTGAACTTGTTATCATTGTAACGTGTAACATTATACGAAGCCGAAATTGATGTACTTTTGTAAATCAATGAACTTTTGTCATATTTTATGTAACATCCGCCCGAAGCCGGGACAGACTGCTAGTACACCATATTGTAATTATTTAATTAGAAATATAGGTAGGTGTAGCAAATATCGATTAATATATTTTATTTTCTTCGTTATTGTGTACGTGGGACTCGTTTCCGTTTTAGTGTCAAGGTTGAGACACTTTGTAATTCGTACCAAGTGTCGGCTTTGCTTCAGTTACGAAAACAACGATTATATCGGTGCTTTTCACCGGTTTTTGTAGCCGCTATTTAAACATTACTAATGAACTGACGTTTAACCGGTAAATTTGCCGGTATTATGTGCAGATTGCTGCCTTATTTAAATTATGTTTCGGTACAAAATAGCGAAACGCAAGCTTCTTTGAATTTTTTAACTGCGTTTAAATTACCTTAAAACTAATGTATTTGTACTTGTTTTTACGGTATCTTTACAGATAACTCTAAACAGAATAAAATAGCTAACTTAACCGTATTTCTAACCGGCAGTTCGGTAATATAAACATATTCCGGATTATTGATGTTATTGATCTCAATACACGCTTGCTGTGGCTGATGATGACGAGCCAGGCCGGCTGTGTCGCCATCATGTACAAATAATTAAACGCCGAGCTGCTGTAATCTTGCGAGCAGTAGAAAGGTTTCTGAATCACTGCGGATGCTAAATTGAATTTACATTCGTTTGCTGTAAAGGTCGAATTTGTTTGGAATGTATCTAACCCGACGAAAATTATATTATTTATTATTTTATATTATGTGATGTATATATATTATTGTTATAATGAGGAATATCGTTATTACTATCATTAACAAATTATCAACCTTTGCTCACAGATAAAAAAAAATTGAGGAGTAATCTGCCTAGTGTTAATGGCAATGATGAAATAAGTGGACAAAGCGATATACTGTGCTAGCAGCACCATGCTGTTTCACTCGCGTACTCCAACCCCAAAAACGCATCCTCAGGGGTGGTGTTACGTAAAATTCGTTGTTAGCCGATGTCTGCACTGATTAATCATCGAGTGGTATTTCGCTTCTTAATATATCGATTGTATGTATTTTGATAACGAATTATACTCCCAGAGGGGGCCGGAGGAGGGTGCTGTCGTGCGGTATATCGATGCACTTGTTGAGTTTCGTTAAGTTTCTTTATACAATAAGCGGACAAACAACTCTTCTTACTGATTCTATTTTCTTGTGATTAAAAATCGATGTGGGTCTCGGGCAGTTTCTATTCCCGTGGGCTCCCTCCGATTATATCAACGAGTCACATACTGCGGCCCATGTTGATCCTGTAGACACAGGAGTAGCGGTGGAAAAATGTGCTGGGCCATACCATGACATTTTTAATACAATTAGCGGAGCACAATTGTACTTGTTTGTAAACATACGTGGAACTAAACAGGCAGCGATTAAAGTATGTGAAAAGTGAATCAACTTCCTGTCAACTCCAAGCGCAGGCCGTGTTTATATAATGTTACGTAGCAGTGTCTACTACGTCACGGTAAATGCTGAATTTGATACTTGGCGTCAGCAGTCAAACACTAAATCACTCTGTACGAATTGAAAGGATATGTTAGGTAAATTTTACTTTGTGACAAGAAATATTGCATCCGAATGAAACGGAAAGAAAAAAAATGTTTTACTATAAGTTTCACGGGCTTTATTTATGTCTACGCAAAATACCGATTTTGCCGGAGATATTGTGGCGCTAGTGTTGTGATTATGGCCTAATTATCGTAGAATTAATCGGATCAAATAGGTCATGGACGAGATATGTTATGTGAGACGACGAATAACATCGGCTATTATTTATAAACCAACGCACATCACACTAATGTAAACACTGCGTGAGCTGCGTGTAATGCTCGTGATACTTCTCCACTCCCTTTGTTGGAGTGAAACTTCTGAATCGTTTCAAACGAAGCGAAATAGAAATAATTTTAAATTAACAACAAAAAGACCACAACTCATACTTCCTTATCTGCAAATTTCATTTGTACCGTGTGTGAATTACACGCTCACATTTGTAATACCTGTAGAACTGTTCTGAAGACGTCGCCGTGCTCGAGTAGATTGGCCATCTTCCTGACGGTGATGGCAACTGAGTTGTCCGGGTCTAAGAGCACTCGCTCCGCCAGGTCCAGCCACTCTCGCACCGGCGCCGGCACCGCCCCCGGCTGCGCCTGACGCCGGATGAACGTCACGAAGTGCTCGTAGAAGCCATCTATCACTTGGCAGCTCTTCACCGCCTTGCTCCACAGGAAGTTTCTGGATGGTATCCGCGGCGGACGCGGCGCGGCCTCGATCAGTTTGTCGAACGCCACAAAGGCCTTTGTTAGTTCCACGTCTCCTCCGAGTCCTACGGAGATCCAGTCCAGGCTAGTTACGTTCCTCCAGAGGGCATGCTCTAGTGAGTAAAAGTCTCTCCGTAGCTGGTCTACCGCGCTGATGTCCGCGGCGCAGGCGGCCGCTAGCAGCA
Source organism: Eumaeus atala (assembly GCA_017140195.1). Taxonomy (NCBI): domain Eukaryota; kingdom Metazoa; phylum Arthropoda; class Insecta; order Lepidoptera; family Lycaenidae; genus Eumaeus; species Eumaeus atala. Next base: position 593,580 of record JAFELO010000842.1, read on the forward strand.
CTAGCAGTGCTGCATACCTCATCGTGAGTGATCAAACACGCTGCGACTCGGTCGGTGACTCGAGGCGCACTGACGCACGGAGGGGACAGTGTAAGCTGGTTCGCGGTCTGAATAGGGTTGTGCCGTTATGTTATCGCACGGTTTAGAGCCTTGATGGTTTTTAATTCGACGGATTTCGGCAGTAGGATAAGGTCAATTTTTCACCGAATTGACCAAAAACAAAAAAACACAATTTGACATAAATTACACATATTACGTGTAATTTATGTCAAATTACAGGGACTCTTACGTTCGAGTTATAGGAATTCGTTTATGTAAATGTATGTATTGTATAAAAATCTGTACTCGTTTTTGTGTTAGCATTTAACGCATTCTGTACGCTTTTAAAGCTCGCAAATTTTGTACTGATATTTCGACAAATTGTATATACTACAATTATCAGAAATGTTTCTTCATAAGCTGTTTAGCATCTCAGGTTATACACTTCGACATGAATCACGGCAAAAGTATAGACAATGCTCATTAAAATGTAGCGGAAATTCACATCAGTCTTTTTCGCACACATTCCAACGGACTCCTAAGAAGTTTATTTCGAAAATATCGGTACTGTACATTTATTGTTACATTAATTTTTGTCTGTTTTATCGATACGTAGGCGTGTCGCATCTCAGTTGACCCGCGTGTTTATATTGTTAACTTTGCAATATCAACGTGCGATTATATCGAGACTTATCACCATGTAATAGAGTGTGTATTGCAGTGTCGTGTATTTTTTGTGTATGTTGGTGTTTATTCGGCCCCCGCTCGCATGGCCCAGCTGACAGCGGGGTTTGGTCTGACTATAATCAGCGGGATATTAATTCCGAGTGCACATTGTACTGATGCTGGTATTTTTACACATTGGAATAGTACCGTATTATTCAATGTATTGGGAAACTAGTGATATTACATCGATATTTCGTTACCGGATGCATCCCCAGTTAAAATGATCCTTAAGGGCTCGTGACCAGTGGCAATTAGATTTAGTAATAAACGTAGTTTGATATAGAAAGCGTTAGGAGGTGACTGGTTTTGTTTCGCCGTCGACTAAACTGGCTGATGGCAGGCTATAGCCACGCTTCGCAGCTTAACAGCTTTTTTGACTGCTTTATGCTGACGGAAGTGTCCAGTGCAGCTTCATTATTATAAGACACCTCCTCTCTCGCAGATGGGAAGGATGCATACCGATATTTATTTCAGATTAGCTGAAATAACTATTATTATCTTGGCCGAGGGGACCAGGTCCTCACCCCTCCTGTCTAACGAGGAGAGCAGCTCACGTGTGGGAAAGCTAAAGTTGGCCTTACATATCGTGGGGGCTGGCCAAGGCGTCTTCCATTGCCGGGGCAGCAAGACCGGGAAAAAAACGTGATTCCTTCACGTCACATGACTTAATGTGCAGACAGACAATGGGCATTAGGTGATAAGACAGCTTGTTTGCGATACCTCACATAATGAAATAAACGTCAGTGTCATGTTAACTTAATGCTATGTCGTTCCTGTTATTATTATTATGAAAAGTTAGCGATCCGCCCCGGCTTAGCCCGTGAATTTAGTTATACACCCTTCCTGTGTCAAGAATTGGACCGGCACAACCAGATGATGGGACGCATATTTCGCACGGTTTGAAAGATTATTCTGGTGGTATTAATGGATATGGACGCGTGTTGGGCTCCGGGAGGGATTTGCTCCTTTGCTCCCTTATGTAAGTAGGGACGTGTTGTGGTGTTGATGATGTTAGTGTCCCAGTGGAATGCGAGTGGTTGCTAATGTCGGTGTGCGGTGACCGCGTGGAGCTCCAGTGACCCACAGCCAAGTGGCTGTTTGCGACCCGACACCATGAGTACGGAGAAGCGACGCGCAGTCGCGGTACTATTTATGACTTGTAATAATTGTGTACACGTTTTTTTTTTGTTGACGCGGGGAAACGCATTACGCGCCTTCACCGGCCCGGGGTGGGGTCCGTGTGGCGTGTGGGGTTCGCGGCACATTATAGTACTAAATACACACAAAAACCTGAGACCCCCCCCCCCTCATCTTCTTTTCCCGCAGATGGCAGCTATTCTCTAGAATGGTTAAGTATATAACTAGCATCACACCGCGGTTCCACCCTCCGGCCCTATTAGTCGTGCCGTCATGGTATATAGTCTATAGCCTTCCTCGACAAATGGACTATTCAACACAAAAATGATATTATCAATTCGGATTAGTTCCTGAGATTAGCGCCTTCAAACAGACAAACTATTCAGCTATATATTATTAGTATGAACAAACAGATCAAACTCAAAACTCTCGGTAGTTCTGTTGTCACGTTAAAGCTTGTTGTCTGATTGGATAATCTCTTAAGGAAATATGAAATAACGTCGTAACGATGATAAAATAAATATATAAAAATGGATTTATTGGTAGGTTACATACGAGGAAGAAACATCCAGGAAAACAAAAACATGTGTACACAATTAGATTAGAGAGAGAAATACAAAGAAGGAAAAATACAATTGAAAAAATACCAAACAATCCTATCCCATATTAAAATAAATAATACACCTTACAAAATGGTAAGGCCTCAGAACAAGTTAGTACTAATAGTCCTTAACACTGATTTTCAGGGTCCCCAGTTTTTTTTCTTTCCGGCAATGTTGCTGAGGTTCTAAGCAACACAACGAATACATTTACGATTACACTACATGACACAATGAATACATTTACGATTACACTACACAACACAATGAATACATTTACGATTACACTACACGACACAATGAATACATTTACGATTACACTACACAACACAATGAATACTTTTACGATTACACTACACAACACAATGAATGCATTTACGATTACATTACACGACACAATGAATACATTTATGATTACACTACGCGACACAATGAATACATTTATGATTACACTACACGACACAATAAATACATTTATGATTACACTACGCGACACAATGAATACATTTATGATTACACTACACAACACAATGAATACATTTATGATTACACTGCACGACACAATGAATACATTTATGATTACACTACACGACATAATGAATACATTTATGATTACAGAATAAAACATAAATAATACATTTACCATTTCACGATACAATACAATTAATACATTCACGATATTACGATACACCACACAACACATCACAATGACATACACATGATCATGATGCAGTCAGTTTGTACCGTATTAGGTCAATGTACTGCGCTTGCAGGCACAATAATTATCGTCTTGTAGCGAATGAGCCTGTCGCCAACATATCCGGTCACCTCATCAGCCTAAGGCGGCCGAGGTTGCCCTGAGGGTTTAGTGGGGTAGCTTCTCCTACGAGGGAGCTCGGACTCCCCACAGTAGACTTCGTCCCAACCAGGTTAGACCGATGCAGCGTAACAGCTAATGTTACTCGTTACAGCTCTTTTAACGGATTATATCGCGATTTATTTAGTTATTTACCAAGCTCGACGTTGCTATAAAACTCCTGTAACGTCGGGCTTATTAATAACGTAAGCAAGGAACTTTGAAATCCACTAGAGTAGTTGTAACATGTTGCAGCAGTTGCCATGAAACGTTGCAGCCGAATTGGGTTGGCGCGACTGTATCTGTATATTATATTTTGTCAGAGTTAGTGCCATGCATGGTGCATGACACTACATCCTCCTAGGCAACGGAATTGGGCCGGCACGACAGGGAGGTACCTCTCGCTTACGTGATACCGCTGTAAAGTGAAAACTACGGTGTCGCTTTGGTGAGTAGCCTTTGGCCCATTGGGGGGGAGGTTTAAAGGAGGGCAACGAATCGGCATAATTATGCTGATGTTCATGGACGTTGGTAATCCTTAGGGGCTCCGATAGCTCGTTCGTCCCCCTATATTACAAAAAAGAAACAATCGTGTTGAGTTGCCGGCAGCAGGTAGGGTGTCACATAGCCCAGTTACCGAGGAAAGTTATACTGTAATAATATCTGTGGACTTATCACACCACGTCAGCCTGGTACCGTGTTAAGTACCGTCTGGACTTGTGTTACGTGTACTTGACAATGGGAATATATTTAATATTTACTTATTAATTTAAGAAATGTCACGTATCTAAGTTTCTTATTATAGAAATACATATAAGAAATAGATAAACATCCACGGCCAGAGCGGGATTCGAAACGGCGACCTCTGGCGCAACATGCACCTCTTATCCGGGCTATGTTACCACCCCGCCAGCCGGTCGTCAAATACTAGTGTTTGGTAGGACACGTTATGAAAAAGATTTTCTGAGAGGTATCTCATTTTCGAGATACGAGAAATCAGAGCCTTTTCACGACTACAGTTGCCCTCCTTCCCTCCCCCCAATACTCATATACAATACCTCACTATAACAAATCAACAAAGCGTCAATTAATAATAGACTTATAAAATGTAATAATAGAATTCAAAACTGTTCAAATTTTAAATTAAAAACGGCACCTATAGAATACATATTAAAGTGCGCTCGTAATGTAACATGCGTCTCTTTCCCTCTTTAAAGTTGTAAGAAGGCGAGTGAGTAGACGCGCCATCGCGAATTTTGAGCCGCTCTTACAATTGGACGTCCTGTCCGGGACGAATGAACAGTCTTGTATGTCATACTCAACACTATCAAACACGACATATGCCATGTTTGCTGTCACAAATAGATAAAAAATAAACCGCAGGGCGCTGCTAGTTATTATTATATTAGTATCCGGTCATACGAATTCTGTTGCTATCAGAACTCATAAAAATGTATGTGTGTCGTTGGGAGGCGTCAACGAACAAAGAGGTCCGTTACTTCGTCTCTGACTCATCGCGTCGACGAATTGTGTTTATTATTGCGGCGCAAGTGAAGGCTTCCTGCTTATCTGCAGCCGTGGGCTGGGGCGGAACCCCTGCGTTATCGATTATATCGGGGTGATGTAGGGGTGCTACCTCCCGCGATTGTGACGAATTACGATATCGATTTTAATGTGTACGAGCAGCGACTTCGCACGGATATTTCACAAAAATATTGATAAATAAAAAACACGTTGCCATGACAACAGATTCAATTTATGACAGAACCGCGGCTGTCGCGTCAGCTGGTTGTCGATGATTTCTGCACCTATATAAGGAGTTGCTTTGAGTTTTTTTACATTTTGTTTACATTATCGAAGTTATTATGATCTATAACGTTTTAGAAAATTTTGTATAGCCTGTGTTCATCAGAGATAATGTAGGATCCTAATGGTAAAATAATCTAGTAGTTTCGGAGCCTATTCAATGCAAACAAACAATCAACCAAATGTTTCATCTTTATAATTTTAGTATACATTGAGCGCAATGGAATCCCAATTGGCTAAAGTCAAAGGTTATGCTGGTGCTTTGTCCTGCACCACCTTCCGCTATCTAATGTCTAATCACTCAGACTGAGATAACACGCTTCAGCCGGCGTGTTATGACAGGCGTCTTCCCGACTGTGCAGGCCCAATTCGGCTATATACTGTCCAAGGACATTGTTTTATTGTATACGAGGCCAGACTTGCTATGCACATGATATTCCCAAACCGAAGCGCAGACGTTTCAGTTTAATTATGATCAATCGACACTTGTCCCCTTAAAATTTTTGTGGAGTGATAAACAAGTATTATAAACTTTGGAGCAATCGTAGCGAGCGGATGCCAAATTGCCATGCATGATGCATAACACTACATCCTCCTATGCAACGAAATTGGGTCAGCACGAATGCGGAAGTACCTCTCGCTCACTTGATATCCAGACCTCAGCGTAGGTATGTATTGGTATTGGGCAATGGAGGCAAAATTTTCCCGTTCATCCAGAACCACAGTGCATGAAGACGTTTGTCTGAGCACCACCTGATCACACACTATTTACGTCATTTGAATTTTTAACATAAAAAAGGTGTATTGTACCGGATTTCGTGTTTACAATATTATTATTAAGTAAAAGTATACATTTGGATGTGCGCCCGACTTGCAGTTGTGGTGCAGGTTATTCGCGCGGCAGCACCGAGCATCTCTTTATAAACGCTCCTGTTGTGCGTGACATGAGGGCAACCCGGTCGGGTTGCTCGGAGCGATAACAAAGTGCAACAATTGTACTGCAGGGTAACAAGAACATCCGTGTCCAGATAGTAAACACCTCCTAGTGGCCACCTCGGAAGACTACCAGCACTCAGTATCAGTTATTACCAGGTGGCATGCTAATGCATGAACACTCCTTAAAATGTCTGAGTGTGATCTACAAGAGCTCAGTTGATGTGATTGGGTAGTTCTGTCATTGTTACTGACAATATCCGGCCTTTAAGTAAACGGCCAAATACCTAAATAGCCGTAACGGATAAGTTGTCTTTATTCATGATGTATGCATAACCGATGATCGGGATGTCTTTCTCCCTTGGACTTAGGTGCGTCCGCAGCGAACTGAGATACGTAATGATAACTCACAATTAATTCCTGCAGGAAATACATTCCTACTATGTTACACCCTCGCGGTTATGCCTGTCATGCATGTCATGCATAACCACAACCTGTACGACTTTTTATAACATTGAGGGTAAACGAGCAGTCGGAACCAACCATTTGTTACTACCGACGCCCATTAATATTAGCTCGGTTAATGGTTATGTTTTTGTCTTCCTTCCCCCACCACCCTCTATGGTCCACTCACAAAGCACGCGAAATGCAATAGCATACCCGTATCAATTGTAGGGAGGAGTTATGAATTGTTTTTGATCTATTTAAGTTGAAACGTATCTCATCTATTGTGATCATTGGACGTAACATACCACAAGGTTACCAACCAACAAAAGAAATACCTACCTAGTTAATAATAGCGTTTTAAATGTTACGAATAACGATCTGAGTTTTTGGTTGATATTACGATGAAACTAAAGGATTGTACAGCTGTCTCCTAGTACGCAACTAGATATATTATAATCTAGACATTTTCGTTACTTATATCAACGATGGTCACGAGAGAATCTGAACCGTAAAATGCCCGAGATGTCTGCGTGATATCTATATAAACCGATAGGTTTTATGTCTAGTGTGTAAAGAAACGAATATAATAGCCACCTTACTGTTGAACTTTGCTGTACCAACCTGTAAATTCTCCACAACCATCTCCAATAAACCTTTCTCCAGGAAAGCGCGGTAGGGTGGCGATATGAGCGCGTGGACCCGCTCTAGCAACCCAGGGAGGGCGCCGCGGTCGTGGGACACGCACCACTCCGCAAAGCCCTCCAGCGTACTCCTCTCGAGATCTTGCTGCGAGCGCATGTAGTCCCTCATCTCCCGATCCGCAGCCTCCACACGGTTTATTAGATCTGCCATCTCGTTTAGTTTAAGCTCCAACCTAGTGCCCTTACCGGTAAATTTTCGGAAGAACATTGAGACGGTACCCATTTTTTCCAATTCCGATTCTACCCTCTCTATCTGTCTGGATATTTGGGATAGGTGGGATAACACGAGCCTCTCTCTCCTCACGAACGGCAACTCCACGCCGCCGGTCAGGTTCAGCGGTTTGCCCAGAATGTCCCATGAGTTCAGAACTTCTTCGCTGATCTCCTTGCTCAAACGTAGAACGTCCACAGCTTCGTCTAGGAACGCGAGCGCGCACGTACACCCTAGTACTAACACGAACGCACGCACTATGACCGCCATGTCTGGCGGGTGAAGCACCACTGAGACACAACCGCCTGTTGCCTGCTAAACAAGTCACGCAATAATTGTGTGGTCAGCCTTTAAAACTAAGTTCCACATCAGATTAAAAGTTTATTTAAGTCTAGAGTATGCTAGTTAGCTAATCTACTATAAATGATACCTTTTTTAAGGTGTTAAATCATTAAACGTGTTAAGCAATCATTAGCGGGTCATTTATCCCACGGCCACTGCTGTGCCTGAGTCACTAGACTGGTTTTACTAGTCCCCATACACGTTCTCGTGAACTGTGGAAATTGATGTCAATGAGACAGTGATGTGGTTACAGCCGTTGTACGGTTTATTTAATTTATAACTAAGTCGGTACCTTACCAATTCCAGACAACGAGGTTTCAGAAATAATTATAATTTATTCTTATCTGTCGGTGTTTTTAGTGTCGGCGTGTTCAACGACAAAGTTGGCTCTTATAATTTCTCCCAGACGCGTTCGATCTTATAATGTCGAACCATACTTTAAACTTCTAGATTAGATCTTTATGTTTTATTTGTCTGCAGGGTATAAACCATCAAATATTTAAGAGGTTTTTTAACCGATCCCATATATAGTTTTATTAATCTTGGCTAAATAATATTCACCAAAATAGGGCTGAAGTACCTCTGAATAATTATAACAGTAATGTTACTACATACGCGCATTAAGGTGTAAAATGTAAGAGACTGGCAACACAGGCGGGTAAGCCCCTCCGTACCTACAGTTGGCTACAAAGCTTTCGGTACTCCTTTCGATTTTGTTTTGTAGTTTGTGTCCGACCTGATATGATACAAGTACCCGACGGAGGATAATGGCAACTTCGTTTCATTATTAAATACCTTGACATACACTATGGGACACACTAACATGGGCAAAGTTTATAAAACTTAAGCTGAGTGTAGTTTGACACAAAAGAATATATAATAATTGTAATTGATGCTTTGTTTCTAGAAGAAACATTCATTAGTTGGATAGACTTTAATTATATAGGTATTTACTGATAAAACATTAAATAAAATATGCCTTTATAAGTTGGTACTGTTACACTAAAGGATTTTTAAATTTCTATCTGCAAGAAAGTCTACACTTGTTTACAAATATTCCAATTTTGACGGTACACAAGAGTGTGTGACTACCGACGCCCACAAAAGTCCCCATAGTTACTAATCCGATGCGTCGCCCTCCTTTTCTCATCCTCACTAGTGGGCCAGCGACTACTCACAAACGGCACGGAACGCGACACTGAAGTTGTCACTATACGACGGTATCGTGTGAGCGAGAGACGCGAAGCGGTCGTGCCGACCCATTTCCGGTGCAATGTAGCAAGGCTCATACTAATTCTCATTCAAAATCAGGTTTGTTCTTACCAACCACCAAACCTTTGTACCTATTTATGCCTCTGTATTATTTATAGTTACTAATTAATGTCGGGAAACTTACGAAAGCACTCATAAATATTACTTCACTTTTTAGGCTACTGACTCAAGTAAGGGTCATTTGTGCTACTAATGGCTACTTTTATAGTTGTATAAAGCGGTGTGAACAGGGAATTCCGAGTAAGAATTAGAAAGTGTTGTACGAGGAGCGGCCGCGTAATAAATATACCAAGTCGAGGTGAAAATGTACTTGTGCGCTGTATTGATTCAGTTTTATTTCAACGTAGGTTCTAGTTGCAAGTGGCTCAGGACCGCGGCAGTTTATGGGGAGGTATATGTCCAGCAGTGGGCGTGTTCCGGCTGCTGCTGATGATGATGTTTTAATTATGTTCCCAAAATAAAGATTCAAATATCTCAATTGATGTCGCCAGTTTACGCGAATGTTACACTACACTAAAACCATTTATACGTTTTTTCTTGATAACTAATTAAGTAAACCGCGATAAAATCCATTAAAGTTGTTTTATTGCAGTTTGAAATAACGTTTGTTCTATAGTGTATGAAGGCAAACGACCATTTGGAGCCTACCGACGCCCATTGATATCATCATCATCATCAGCCGGACTTACTCAATTGAGTAAGTCTGCCACTGCCCGGCCCGGCTCTGCCAATTGAGTAGGTCTGCCACGTGCCCGTCCCGGCCCTGCCAATTGAGTAAGTCTGCCACCTGCCCGGCCCGGCCCTGCCAATTGCCCTTCCCCATAGAACGCCACTTGCATCCAGCGGCTCGCCGCCACCTTAACCAAGTCATCAGGCCACCGGATTCCTATCCGGTGCGATTTATCAGCATCATTCTCCTCTTCTCCAATGGGCCACTGGCAATTTAAAAACCCCACGAAACACGACAGCAAAGCTGGCTGAGCGAGGGGAACCTTCCCGGTTGTGAATACCCAATTCAGTTGCAATGCATCATGGCACTTCCTTTTACTATAATAACTACGGTTTTTAAATTTCAACTTTTTTAAGACCAACGGAATTTGAGCGGGAGATATAATTTAGTGAATATAGAGAAAGTACTACACAGAAATTAAGAAGGACTATAGTGGTGATAGGAGAATATTAAAGAAGTACTCCTGTCGAGCGGTCAATTATTTATAAAACAACCCCTACTAAATATTGATTTCCAACACAACAAGTTAAGAATAGTTTTGGAGTTCCATTTCCTGTGATGTTGACTCAACGCTACTTGCACAGGACAACGGCCTCGATATTGTGTATTTTATGACAATTGTAATGCTCTCCGGTCTGTGGGCCTGATAAGAGTGAGCCGCACTGGTGTGTGTGTATTTATATAACGATTGATGTGACCCTCGTATGAAACTGCACTGCATGTTTAGTAAGAGGTCCATGGTGCATTGCAGCGTAATTAGGCAGCCATGACCGCCGAGGTACCTCTCGCTCATCATTCATAATTTCGTTTATTTTCCTACTTTCCGGTGGTCCTTTGTTTGACAGTTGGTTTAGTTGGATCTCGTTTCGTACAAAGAATATTGTTTCGCTAGTCAATCTATCTATAGATGCCCGCAGCCATCCGCACACTTATTATCCAGACTGGCTGCCCTCCTGCCATTCTCCTTTTCCATGGGCTACCGGGTACTTAGAAACACATGAGCGTGATATCATAGCCATCACTGTCAAGACGGTAGCGGTCAGCGAGAGGTTCTCCCTGTCATGAGGGACGTCTTACTAAGATCGTCTGTATACGAACGAAGCCGTTTATAGTCGGCCTCGCGAACCTAGCATCGCACCAGAGTCGTACGTTAAACCAAACTCCACTGACGTCGAGCCTCACTCCAACATTAATGTAGTATTACTTTATTCATTTCCAGAGTCTATTCTACGAGATCTTGGCGGGTGTGTGGGTGCGCAACGGGCTGCAGATCAAGGGGCAGGCGATGACGTACATCCAGGCCAACTTCTGCAACTCCATGGTGGACATGGATGTCTACTGGCTGCAGATCTGCGCCGCGCACCTGCCCGCCGACCAGTTCGTGGACATGTGCATCGACGTGTGAGCCAAACTGCCCGCTAGTCCTTAGAGATAACTAGTCCTACTAATGTCATTAATGCGAAAGTTCGTATATTCGTACTAGTTCGTCCGTTATTCGAAAGTTCGTATTAGTTCGTTCATTAGTCGAAAGTTCGTATTAGTTCGTTCATTAGCCGAAAGTTCGTATAAATTCGTTCGTTATTCGAAAGTTCGTATTAGTTCGTTCATTATTCGAATGTTCGTTTTAGTTTGTTCGAAAGTTTCGCACGTTTGTTATTCAACAATCAACCTATTTGACAACAGTATAACACCGGTACCAACATCTTACTAATGTTATAAATTTGAAAATTTGTATGGATATGTGTGTGTATGTTAATGTATGATGTCAAGACTACTGAACGGATTTTGATGAAACTTGGCAATTTTTCAGCTTACATGAGCTATAGAAATACAAATTTTTGCACGTGGTTTTGTCTGAAGCCCACGTGGATGAATTCACGGGCAACAGCTACTTTTATTCATAAAACTTGTGTTAAATACAAATTACACCTAAATGCTTACATTATCTTGTTTCGGTGTCACCGTTGACTTCTAACTGTTAGCAAAATTTCATATTTACACAAAGTTAAAGGACACAGCAGCTTTTTGCGTATAGAAATTATTTATTTCAGTTTCGTAACTATTATTATTTATTAAAGGAGTTTTTTTTGCCTAGTTACAATGTATTGCAATGGTTGCGTTGCAGGTATCAGCTATAATCAGGAAAGCCGCTCGATACCCCAATTAAGATTTTTTTAATGAATTTCGGGACTTGCGATTTACGTTTTTTGACATTTACGTTCGCAATACACTAATATACATCTCTCTCTAAATAATTGTTCCTGCTTTAAATTAAAATTATAGATGCAGATAAATATGTTGGATTAGTTTTGTTTTATTAGACTTATTAATAGAATTAGGACAAACTAGAAATAGCATACGAGACCAGCACAATTAATATGCCGATGCGTTGCCCTCATTTCTCCTTCCCAATATACGCCACCAGGTATCATGTGAGCGAGAGGTACCAAACAGGTCGTGTCGGCCCTATTCCGCTGCAATGCAGGCACTACCTCTTACTGGATACTATCTTATTATCTAAAATGGATTTTACATTTTTATCACACACAAATGTGGTTCTCCAGGTTCGGTGTGCGAGAGTGGTTGAGTATGACTCCCATGACATCGGCACAAGCGGCCGAACAAGACGCGATGGTGGAGGGTCTGCTAACGTTCCTAGCCATCCTGGTGTCGTCCAGAACCAATCTGGGTACGTATTCACTTTTACTATTGCTTTTTATTCTATATTTATTGAGGCATTTTCACAAAATGTATTATCTAACATTGTAACTTTGAAAATTATGTAATTGGCCTTTATTTAACTTAACGAAAAATTGAATAAGGGTCGTGGAAGATGATGAGCGCAGCTCAGTTTGGGTGCTACCGGCAGATGATGTTGTCCATGTACCTACGCGGTATCTTCTTTGAAATAAAGAAAATTTATTAAAAACACAGCTGATTGGCTACTTGGCAAAAATGTTAGAATTGCCAAGTAGCCAATCAGCTCTGTGCCCACACTCAATACATTCGTTATCTCAATTTTAGGCAGAGGTAATGCCATGCTGCATAGGAGGAGGCATTGTCATGCATGGTGCATGACACTATATTATCATATGCAACTGAATTGGGCCGGCACGACCGGGGAGCACCTTTCGCTCACATAATACCGCCGTGAAGTGATATCTTCAGAGTCGCGTGTCGTGCGGTTTGTGAGTATCCGGTGGCCCATTGTTGAGGTGGAAAAGGTGGGCAACGAATCGGCATAGTAATTATGTGGACCTTCATGGGCGTCAATAGTCGTAAAATGGTCGCGATTACTCGTTGGCCCCCTATTATATAGAACAAACCACAGTTCCTTATCTTCAAACGCTACGGTCGTGCCATTTTGAAAATCTTGGTAGGAATATTTTCGCAAAAAACGTCAGTACTGTGTGTGTGAATTGAATTTATAGTGTGTTACATGTTACTTTGCAAAAAAATTGATTGGGTTTGCTTATTGAGTATAAACGTGACCGTGGTCGGCCAGGTAATGACGAGCTGACGCAGTCGCGGCTGGAGGTGGCCACGCTGCTAGCAGCTGGAGACAAGACGCACTCGCAGCTGCTGGAACTGATGCCCGAGCGCTCCGGCAACGCTCACACTAGGAACTTCGAGACTGTGCTCAAGGAGGTACCGCTGCCTACATGCAATCGCAGCACGTACGCACACGCACCCACGCTCACACAATTACGTTAACTCGCGCGCGCGCACTTCAATCACTAATAAAATTTAACATCATTTGTTTAGACTATGCACTTCGCTCAAATAGTATCGGCTTCAAAAGGTGAAATAAAATGATGTGCGTAGGCTGTACTTTGCAAAGCATGTAGTGCCATGCATGGTGCATGACACTACATCTCCCTATGCATCCGAATTGAACGACCGGGGGAATACCTCTCGCTCACTTGATACCGGCGTAAAGTGATAGTGTAGGGGGGTCACATCTGCGTAACAATCATGCGAATACCCAATGGCGTCGGTAATTCTCAAAATGCTCCGATTCCTCGTTTGCCCTTATGATATAAAAAAAAATATGTGCAACTAGGACTTTCAAGTTCAGTATCAATTCGTGTGCATTGACTTCTTGTAAATCGATGCATGTGACTGACTGTGTGTGTGTGAGCCATGCTCTATGTGACTGACTGTGTGTGTGTGAGCCATGCTCTATGTGACTGACTGTGTGTGTGTGAGCCATGCTCTATAGGGAGCCTACGTCCAGTGGTGCACGTCGTCTGGGTGTACATGGTGATGATGGTGATGATTAATGCCTAATCGCCTATGATTCAAGATTAAAGTAATTCTGCCTCTCACTTAAAACGTGGTGATGGTGAAGCTTAACAAATCGTAATCGGATTTCGCAGTCAAGTGTTCATAAGAATTGGTTTTACGTGACATGACGCTGACGTGTACTACTCAGTACACCGACGGAAACTTGAGATGAAACAAAACAAGGTGAAATGTGTGCGCTTGTAAAACGTGCAGATTGCAACTATGCACCATTGTTGTAGCTATTTCAGTTTCATGTACTCGTTACATGTAGAAGTGGTCTACCAATTTATATGTGCCGCTAGAGAGCGCCACGGGTTGCGTCCGTCAGTGATTTCAGAATAAATGTTTCCTTTTAAAGTGCAGTGTTTTTTTTATTTAGTCTGTCATACTGTTTGTATCCTGTGCATCAAGGAGGATCGACAGATTTTATGATCTCTAAAAAGATTGGACCGATTTTGATGGTAATTTCTCTGAAAGATAGATAAGTTTGTGGGGCAAGATATGGGCTAAGTTTGTTACGTAACTAGCTGTTGCATATCCGTCAAGGTATTTACATAGTCTGTATTGTGATGACAGCTGGGACAGCAGATCGGGGCCGTACTGGATATTGTTAGACACATACAATATCCAGTACGGCCCCGAAGGCCATGAGCCGAGGACTCCTTCGGGTGTGTAGCTCAGAGATTACTAAATGTGGCTTGCCATTATACAGGTAACACTGCTCATCCAGAGTCCAGCTCTGAGGATGGTCACTCCGCCCTCCATATGTCATCCCGACGTAACGTATCAACCCATAAGTGTTTGACACTAGCAATCCGACGGACAAAATCGAGTGGATCACATATTTTTAGGATCCCCAAAAAACGGGACCATATTACTAAGACTCTGCTGTAGGTCCCTCTTCCTGTATGTCCGCCCGTTCGTCTGTCACCAGGTTTTATCTCATGGACACATAATATATGATAAAAACATAATAAAATAAATATTTAAGTATCATACATTTAAATGCCTATACAACAAACGTGATTTTTGTTGGTGTTTTTTATGGACAATGTACGGAATATTTGGAGCGCGAGCCCACCTCGTACCCGTGCTGACGTGTTCTTGTGTGTGCCTGTCCAGCTGTCGGTGTACCGCGCGCCGCCGCGCGGCTCGGAGAGCCTGGAGCAGGGGCTGTTCGTGCCGCGCGCGCTGGTGTGGCAGCAGTACTACGACCCGCTGCACGTGCTGCGCCGCGCCGTGCACCGCCGCGACTTCCACGCCTCCATGGACCGCTTCACCCACTAGTGAGTACCCGCCCACTGCGGTGAGGCTACGTGCAACAGATAGCAGCTGGGCCTCACCTGGTTGCCCTCCTCTTTTCTCGGGTTGTATAAGTCAAATCGGCTACTGTTTCCGCTTTAATTTGATATGAAAATTGGAATTACTTCCGACTCTTCATACTTTTTTCTCATTAAATTTCTACCCAAGGCAGTTTTAGCTTTTTCTCTCGGGATCCCTGCAATCATATCAATGGGTTCATAGTGGATGCCGCTGTCCATCCTGGCGACACAGGAGTAGCAGTGGTGGGCCAAAGCCGTTTAAAAAAAAAAGACGTTACAGATTTGTGAAGCGATCGTGTACATGTTCCTTAACAGAACAGTAGGTTTTTAGTTTAACATGTATATAAATAAGTTCGTTGGTTTGTTCGCGATTATGACGTGTTTGCCTGAACTGATTTTTATGCGGTTGTCAGAATAGTACTTGTTGTTCTTGGGAGCAGGTTTTGGTATTTTAACCGACTTGAGAAAAGGATTATCGCGGCATGGTCCAACATCTCACTTAATTCAATAAAACGGAGTGGTAATTTTGAGATTATTGTCAACAAAAGTAATTTTATGTACGGCACTATACGAAAACATAATATAATCGACTCTAAAAGACCTCACAAAAGAAAATTAAATTGAACTTTAATATCTATCAACATAATTTGAAAAATGACAACGGAATCGGTTCTACATGTTGTTAAAATTTTTTAGACGGGGAGAGCCATTTTTTTACTGTTATATGCTGAAGGAAGTGTCCAGTACAGCTTCATCGTTTACTGTAGACACGTCGGGTGACGGTCTAAGTGACATTATAGTTGATAGGGAGATGTATCCCTTCCCGCAGATAGGAAGGATGCATCCCGATATTTCTTTAAGATTAGCTAAGGTAAATATTATTATCTTGGCGGAGGGGACCACTCCCTCGCTGTGCTACCCCTCTAACGAGGGGCACAGCTCACGCGCGGCAGCTAAAGTTGGCCTTGCATTGTCGCGGGGGCTGGCAGAGCTCGTTGATCTATCATGACCTTCACTTTTATAATATTTATCTGGATTACACACATTCAATTAAGATCACCTCTTACATAGCGTTTATCGAGTCAGCTTTGCAATGTTTGAGCTTTTAGATTCGTCTACGTCATGCTTTGTCAACAACTACGTATTTTTGCGAAGAAATAAAAAAGTATGTTAAATGACTCGTGATTGTGGGACATGTAATAGGTTGGCATATGGAATATTTTATTATCTAGATACTAATATTTGCACAATTATAGCGTGCGTGAGAAGCGGAAGGCGGAGGGCGAAGCGAGCGCGAGCACGGAGAGAGTGGCTGTGGAGGGCGTGGCGAGCGCGGCGAGCGTCGCGAGTGCGGGGGGCGGTGCGGGTGCAGAGGGTGGAGCTAGTGGTGGGGCGGGTGCGGCACTGTGGCCGCCGCTGAGGCCCGCGCTACCTCCGCCCACCGCCGCCGGCGATCCGCGTCAGTTGTGTGCCTCAGGTATGCACTTCCCATCTTACTTATTAGTACAGATACCCAAAAATGTTGCACACACTGGCTAAAATCATGAATTACAGATGTGTCACAAATTTTAAAATTTTATAAACGTCAATGTTTTGGAAATTTTAATTACAAAATACTACATTTTCCCAAATACGTCCACTACAATTGAGGCACTCTACAAGTAGGAATCGCAAAGTCCCATTTAACATTTGTACTTAGGTACTTACTTGTATCCTCTAGTAGAATATTGAGCAACAAAATAAATTCCTGATAATCTTTTCTTCTAGCCTGGATTGAAAATTTGAGCAAGTGGAAGTATATGTTTTTAATACCCGTTAGTAAGCGTTAAATTACTGGTTTAGTAGGTATGACTTTGCAGCTCATCTACCTACCTATTACCTAAATGTTAATTAACGCGACAGGTGATTGTTGTTTTTCAATTGCTGGCACTAAGTTTTTCTTTACATCACGTTAGGCGACTCCCTGGAGCGCCGCGATGAACCGGTTGTGTACTTCTGATATACAGTATATCTGCTATGTGCTGCAGGTGTGTTGCACAGCGCGCTGGTGGCGGTGCTGGCGCGCGGTGTGCGCCGACGTGGCGGTGAAGGCGAGGCGGGCGCGCCGCCCGACCATGTGCTGGCGCTGGCGGTGTATCTGCTCGCCGTAGCGGCTGACCTGGCAGCAGAGCGCGCCGCAGACCAGGTAAAGTTCATTATGAACGGGGAAACGCGCCGGGTTCGGCGGTGTATGCTGACTCTCTACACCGTATGGTGTTTAGTACCCACAAAAATTACCACGAGTGCCATCAGTACCCTCAGTGAGGTGCCCCGAAAGTATAAATTATCACGGCACCTCGACAGCTAGTCAGTCTTCTTCGCGACAGAAACCAGCATCGCAGGAGTATTGCCTTCCATCACAGGACAGCCCCACCGAATTCGGGGCAGTGCAATGTGGTGAGATTCCCATTCTCCGCCCTTGTTTCTTGCGCAGAAGCGCCTCGTGCGCTCGCTCCTTACTTCCCTCCTCTTATAAATGGGGTAGAAAGAGCGGCTCCCTTTCGTTCAATTAGCTTTGTCCAAACCGATGCAGGGTTCACGCAGGCCTAGTGTGCCCCACCCCCACGACAAAGATTGAACCACGGTGGGGTAAGTGTCCTTGTCCTGTGTTAATCAAAGATAAGAAATAAAATACTGTAAGTGAATAATTTTATTTTATTTAATATTAATAGTGTGTACTACAAGTGTATTGTTCCAGCGCGAGGTGTGCCTGGCGCACGAGGAGCGCGGAGGTACTGCGGTGGGTGGAGTCCCTCTTCTACGTGCGTTCCCTGGCGGCTCCGTGTGCGACAACGCCCGCACGCTTGTCGCACACGTAACGCCGCTGCGTGCGCGCCGCACGCACGCTGCCTCTCCTGCTCCGCGACCTCCCTCAGATAGTGAGTGTATAGTCTGTTCACAGTTATTTTATTTTCGTTACAGATTCGGTATCAAAATCCATTTTTTAGATGTTGATATTTTTTGGAGAAGTTTACTTTCGCTGGATACTGTGTTGACTATATACACATCTACATCTTGTGACGTCTACAGGCGAACCGGAGTGGGAGGTCTCGGAATCGGACACGGTACGGTCGTCACCACCGCGACCCGTCCCGCTAAGCACCGGCAGCACGGCGCTGGCGGTGCCGCCGCCGCTGCAGCTCGTGCGCGGTAGCTCCATGTCCGACACATCCGAGCCCGACGACGTGCCTGAGATCAGAGCTCTTGAGGTCAGTATATATACCCACTCTCGTCTTTATCATAAGGGCCCCGAGGGCCCTTTCCCTTTTATAAAGTCATAATGAGAAATATAAGTTTATAGTTTACCTCACTAAAGTGGCTGTACCTGCGGCGTTTTGTACAAGTACTATTTCCACTAAGTAAGAAATTATTTCTCAACACATTGCAGTATACGTACTTGTTCAAGCCTGATTTTTCGCAAAAAAATCGCTACGTATGTGGCTACTATGTATCATAATTGTGTGTTGTAGAACGACATAAATGAGCTACAAGCGCTGGTGCTGCTACAGCGACACGGGGACGCGGAGGAGGCGGAAGGAGGCGAGGCGCAGATGTCACTGGCGCTGCCCTCTTCCGCCTACGAGGAGGAGTGGAGCGTCATGGTTGCCGGCGAGTCGCCACCGCTTGACCCGCCTGCGCTACCCGCTCCGCCTGCGGACGAGCTGAGCGATCACGAGCACGAGATGCACGCGCACGCACAGGTACGTGTTCACACATGCACATGTAGTGAATTACGGCAACTAAACAGGACGTGTTATGTTAACTGTATGCGCACGCACATTTATGTGCGCACTCCCCTGAGCATTCCAGATGCATGCCCTCACTAGTGGTATCAGGGATGTGTATAATGCCGTGCTCGTGGGTCTGTTGTGAGGATAATGAAAGGTATTCGCAAATTGGTATATCGTATACACTACCGGTAACCCCTGAATCGACTGCGTGGTATTGTGATTGTGTCAGAACATGCTTGCCACTAGACCGTCGAGGCAGGCACATAAAGAAGATTACAAAGTAGTAACGTTTCCAGATGCAGGTGCACTCAGCGAACAATGAGCAGATCGCCGTGAACGAATCTATAATATCGCTTCTACTCAAGCTGCACTCGCAGCTGTCCGGCCGACTCGATTCTTTCTCGCTCGACGAGCCTGCGCCACAAGACACAGAGCCCATCGGTGAGAGATACACACATTATTCTACACTCGTAGCTGTACGATCGCCTCGGCTCCTCGCTCGGCGAACCCGCGCCACAAGACACGGAGCCCATCGGCGAGGGGCACGTGTGTACATGCGCATTACGCTCGTGCGCACATACGCGCGCATTTTCATAAGATTTTCTTCGTTGTTTGTATTCCAAACGCCTCCTAGAATACATTTTTTACTGAAGTTGTTGTAGTTACTAAAGTTTGTTTATATAAGTGTACGTTTCGATATTATCAATAAAACTATTGGTGTATGCGGTATAGGAGACGGACCGTTCTTCATCGCCAAACTGCTGCACAAGCTAGCTGCGTTAGACGCGCGCTGCGCCGCTGCAGTCGCGCACGTGCGCCGCTCGCTGTGGCCGCATCAGCGTGAGCGCCAGGCCGAACAGCGCGCCAGGTAGCCAGATTTACAAAATTTTTACTCATTAAAGTGAAACTTTTTCAACGGCAACGGCAAACAGGTACGTAACAGATGATAAAAATTTATATCTACAAGTTGACAAAACCTATTAAAGTATTTTATTACCTATTAAATAATTGAAGATAAACATATTCTTATCTACCACTCATTTTATTAAATTCCAAATATTATTAAATTTTAGGGAGAGACGAGAGAAGGAAGAGCGTTCGCGTCGCGCCCGTGAGCGACAGGCGCAGTTGATGCGCGAGTTCGCGCGGCGGCAGGCACAATTCTTGTCGGGGCTGGCGGGCGAGCAGGGGGGCGAAATGGAGTGGGAAGACGAACCGCTCGAGCGCGACTACGACTGCGTCATCTGCAACACCACCGCGCCCAGCACCGCACAAGACCCCGTGGGGCTGGTGGTGCTGCTGCAGTCCACCGCCGCGCTGGCGCACCGCCGTGCACACGACGCTCCGGCTGTGCGCCTTCCCGTGTCCGAGTTGGATCGCAAACGACTGGCGGCTCAACAGGCGGGCACGGCGGGCGCGGCGCACGACCGCCTGATAGAGGAACTAGCGCAGCACTGGGAGCGCGACGCAGCGCTGCTAGCGCTGGGCGCGGGCTGGGAGGGCGGCGTCGCGGCCCAGAGTTGTGGACATCACCTGCATCTGCGCTGCCTACGCGCCTACCTGCGCTCGTTGGCGGCACCGCAACGGCCGCACAACCTGCACGTAGAGCGAGGAGAGTTCTTGTGTCCGCTGTGTCGCCAGCTCGCCAACAGCGTGTTGCCACTAGCACCGCGCCCGCCACCGCCTCCGCCGCCGCCGCCCGCATACACGCATTTGCAGCTCGCCGCGCAGATACACGACATGCTGCAGCGCGACCGACCCGCACCGGTGTGTACCATTTTTTCACATAGCCCAAACGGTCCTAGTCGAACCGCCAGGGTGGGGCCGACCCAGCACAGAATTTATAAGAAGCACTGACCTTTTTTCATTATTTAATTAAGACAATGCAATACTATAAAAGTAAGACAATTAAAAGTTTTCATAAATAATGACGAGATTACCAAAAAGTGAATTCTTATATAATCTCAGATTTACGGAAACAACTAACAAGCACATAACTATAACAGAAAATCAGCAACGCTTTTGCAGTAATATGCAGTGCTTTTAACGGACACATTAAGTATTAATATTAACTTATCGTAATAATAATTGTACGCCACCCTTTTAGAGTCCGTCTCGACTGTCGGAAGCGATGGGCAAGGCGATGGAGGACATGACGGCGACCGCCGGCGGCAAGCTAAAGCAACGCTACGGCTCGTCGCCGGCCGCCATATTCACATTCGTGGTGTCGCTGGTGCGCACTAACTTGGAGTGCGAGCTGGTGCAGCGCGGCGGCTCGCTATGTGCCGCGCCTACACCGCGCTACAAGCCGCGTGACGACTGCATCGGTAAGTCAGCTCGTCTCGTTTTCAAAAAAAAACACTTATTTGACCTACTACTCAAGAAGCAAAGAATTTAATGTGCTAACGGATGACTATAGTATAACCTAAGGGAATGTAAAATTAAAATATCGAACCAGTTGGCAAAGGAAATGGAATCGGATTTCGATACCATTTCCATCTCATCATAAACTATCAGATCTAGAAATAGATCCATATCTAAAGATAAGTAGTAATACATTTCAAAAAAGAATAGCTCCTGTTGATATTTGATATCAATTCAGTACTGTAAATCCTTTGACAGACATTATGTTCCATCAATCAGAAAGTGTATGATCCAATAATGTTTTGCGACATTTATTTAATTTCTTTACTATTAATAATAATTATTATAAAAATTAATGTATTTGATTTTTTGTCATACGTGTATTTAATAATAATCCAATATTAAATATAATAATTACATAAGGGCACGTTCTCCCTCAGTGCCACTGATGGCGGTGGCGGGCGCGCACGCACTAGCTCTGGCGGCGACGGGCGCTCGCGACGCTCTGGGCGCGGCGGCGGCGTGGCGCGCACTCGTACCGGGCGCCGCGCCTGCGTCCGCCGATGCGCCAGCCGCGCCACCCGTACCCGCACCGCCCGGGCCGCGCGCCGTGCCGCTGCTGCTGCGCGACACACCCACGCTGCTGCTGCACCTGCTGCTGCTGGCTCCGCCGCACCCGCCACACCTCGACCCGAGACATTTCACCGCTGCCGTGTGGGCGCTCTACGCGCTCACATACTACCAGGTACCAGTGCAATGTTTATATAGACGCAATGAAGTTATCTTAATTTGATATAATATATAAACTTACCGGCATTTTAAATGATAAATAATAATAATCAGTGGACACCAAGCTAGTCTAGCCCGGTGCTAAGTGCCACCGTAAGTACTTGTGTTCGCAATTTTACCATCCATATTCGAGAAACGTAAATAATAATAATAATATCTATGGACTTAATCACACCACGTTAACCTAGTCCTGTGCTAAATACCGTAAGGACTTGTGTTACAGGTACTAGACAACGGAAATATATTTAATATTTTTTATAAATACACATAATACATATATAAACATCCATTACCTAGGCAGGATTCGAACCCGCGACCCCTAGCGTGTCACGCGGACTAACCGCCACGTTACCCACTGAGCCAGCCGGTCATCAAATTACATAATAATACACGTAACTGGGCGTGTACAATCGTTTTACACAAATAAAATTCTTTACAGACGAAACCGTAGAAGAAGGATGAAACCTAGTATTAATTATAAAGACCACGAAACGTTTGTGTCTTTAGGTACTCGAAAAGACCGCGGGAATATATTTGAGATTTTTATTAACATATAGTCTATAAAAATCCGTAATCTGGGAGGGATTCCAACCATACACTTTTTCTTGCATCTAGAGAAAATGCTTTTACCGTACAATACGTTGCCACTGCGAAACTACTTTTAAAATAAAGTGATACACTGCGTTGAGATTAATTGCATATGTATCAAATTGAAACAGCCATGAATGAATATATTATATATTGTTTTTGTCTTGTATTGTTCGAAGTATTGCTGTATAATATAGATATACATGTCGTTTTTTATCTTCGATATATGCAGGTGGTGAACCAACTGGTGGCGCTCGGGCGGCTGCGCGGCGCGCTGTGCGTCGCCGGGGCCACGGGGCGCGGCGGGGAGGGGCTACTGGACGCGGCGCGTCTGCTGCTGACGACACTTGCGCCCGACCACCTGCTCGTCGACGCCGACCCGCCAGAGGACGGACAGGACCTCGACCTCGGCGCTATTGAACTAGAGGTAACTATATTCTCTTTTATAAGCATTTTCAAGTGATTATTATTTGGTATTTACGACTAAATGACGCTTTACACTCGTCGGTAGGGTAGACAAAAACGTACAATTGTTATATGAGAACGGTAGATGATACACGTAGTAATGTTACAAATTTTAACGTCGGACGTATTAGCAGTCCTTATCTTATAATTATAAATACTGTCAGAATAAAAAAGAAATACATTTGAATTTGGAATCTGTCATTTTTATACGATTTTTCATTTTGTTTTCTCACTTTGGTCCCAATACATTGTATATTTTGCGATATTAATTGGAGTCGTAAAGAGAACAGAATCGCTGTGGTTGCATTACACAAAATAGGTATAGAGCCAAGCGCAATTTTTAAAACATCCATTAAGTATTCCTTAAACAATTTGCGTTACTCCTTGAGCAGTATTATTATAACATTCAAATCAAAGGTCTAGCTATCGCTTGTTGAAACTTAAAAACCTACCACCGTATTCTCTTGTTCACAAGGCTGAGCTTAAAGTTTACTGGAAAAAGAAGAAATGATCCCCCCAGGGCACCAAATTTCATTTAGGAGATCTAATCTAACTTGTTCGTTGATCTTACACTCGAGAACTAAGTGAAGGAGTGTGCAGTTTGGATCGTCCCTTTTTTTCACTATGTTATTATTCTATTTTACTTACATTATGCTCCATACATTTGGTATCAGTAGAATGTTTGTATAATGGGCTATTAATGGGTACAATGAGGCTTCATCTGTTTGTGACAGAGAAAGATCTGGCCGTCCACGTAGTGTACGTACAAAAAAGGTGGTCAAAGTAGTAAGGGAAAGAATTCGAAGAAATAATTCCCGAAAGCAAAATAATGAAACCGGGAAATGAAGAGAGGGCCTAGAACCATGTCGCGTATTTTAAGGGATGATTTAGGACTTGCAGCCTATAAGAGACGAACTGGTCATTTCTTAAGTGCTAAATGAAAGATGAATGGGGCGGTACGATCGAAACAATTACTGAAGCGGTACGCAAAGGGAGGTCACAGAAAAAATAATTACGGATGAGATTTTTTTTACAATTGAGCAACATTTTAACAAACATAGTGACCGTATTTATGCTCAAAACTACAAGACAGCTTCCTAATTAGTCGACAGAGTGCGGCGTGGGCATTACCGACTTCAGTCATGGTTTGGTGGGGTGTCAGCTATGAACGAGTGACTGAGCCATATTTTTGTGAAAAAGGTATCAAAGCATCGGCACCATAGTAGATACCATTCTTGAGAAGGTAGGTAAACCCCTTAATAACACCATGTTCAATAACCAAGTATGGTCCTTCCAGCAAGACACGGCGCCGGGTCATGAAGCCCAGTCCACGCTGTCTTGGCTGGAATTGAACGTCTTGGACTTCTTTCAATAAAACTACTTTCACGGATTTTATCGGGGTGTATTTGATTATTTAACTAGTCCGACGTTCCAGAAGCTTTACAGCCACCATGGTCACGGGAGGACTTCAACAGAGCCCAAGACTGGCCGTCGTCAAGTCCTGATCTTAATCCGCTGGACTATGATTTATGGTCAGTTTTTGAAACGCCATGACAATTTGGAGCCCTTCAAACTAGCGATACGATTGGCAGTGAAGAATGTCCGCATGAAAAGAATCCGTGCTTCTATTGATACGGCCTCAGCGTCTAAAGGACTATATTGCAGCCAATGGAGACCACTTCTAATAAGCTTTTTTATATTTAATTGTAATATTTGTGTATTAAACTAACACACTGCAAAAATAATGTGTTATTTGCAATCAAAACAATTTTTTTTGTTACAATATTTATGGCAAGACTAGGTATATAAACTTCTCGCGTCACTGTTACCTCACTCCCCCGCCACGGCTTTAACGATGTTTACCAGATTTTATATGCACATTCAGTAGGTCTGAGAATCGGCTGCTTTATATTTTTCATACCCCTAAGTGATAAGGGTCACCCAACCCGGCAAAACAACGTTCACCGGGTCAACTAATAGTATATATCACGTGGATAAAACTTGGATCATGAGGGAAGCTGATGCTAAGCCGGCGGCAACATCCTTGCCGAGAAGTATATGTTTAATGGTAGTGTGTATGCAGGTGCAACAATTGATGCTGGGGTTCCTGCGCGTGGCGGCGCTACTCAAGAAGCACCTGTACGGCTGTGAGCTGCCGGTAGTGGAGGCGCCGCGGGAGGAGTTCGGCGCGCTGCTGCACTACCTGGAGCTGCTGGAGGAGGGAGCAGATGTACGGGAGGGTGCGGCCGGGGCGTTGCCGCCCGGTGCACCCGCCAACGCGCGCGCATGGGCGCGGCAGCTCGCCTGCTCCGCCGAGGGAGGCCAGCTCACCGTGAGTACAGGTGTTATATGAGCTGCTGGAGGAGGGAGCTCAGGCGCGGCTTCTCGCCCTCTGCGCTAAGGGCACAGTGACTACACACCGTATACGCGCTACATGCTAATGAGCATCTGAGGGAGGAATTTGGTACGCTGCTGCAGTTTCTCCAGCTGCTGGAACAGGAGGTGGATCGCGGGAGAGCGCGTGGGACGCTTGTCTCGCTGACGGAGGACGATTCTTACTGAATAGACATTTTTTGTTTTTAACAATTTCATTTAAATCTGCAGTACATCATATGTGTTGTACGCAATAGCTAATCCATTTCATTAAGTGCGTGCACGCATCGATGCTAATGTTAATGAATACTAGCGTATGTATAAGTCATTATCGTTATTTATGCATCATGCGTAATGCGGGGGTACGTGTACTATACTTGCATCATTTTATTGACAGAGACAATGTTTAAGTTGACGCGCCTTTGGTACGCATTATAACATATTTAGCCGAATATGTAACGTCGCTCTGATATATTATGATATTTATGTGCGCTATTGTGTAGGTGGGTCGCGCGCTGCGCTCGCTGCACGTGCGCTGGCGGCCGCCGGCGCTGCTGGCGCTGCCGCGCGAGTACGACCGTCTGTTCACGTACTACCACGAGCGCGTGTGCCTGCAGTGCGGCGCCGTGCCCAAGGAGGCGTCGGTCTGTCTGCTGTGCGGCACACTCGTCTGTCTCAAGGCCGCCTGCTGCCGCCAGCGACAGGTTCTTTTGCTTCCTCTCTCTCTTTTCGATACTCGTATTGTGTGAAGAAGAGATAATTCCTGACTGCAGCTGCAGTAGGCATTATACTATTTTTGTATAATGATATGCGAAACGACCATAACTGACAATTATAATGATGGGGGAGGAAATTTTATTGATTATTTCAAAATGGGATCAGTTTACAAAGAAAATTAAATCGGAGCGGAGATCAGATACGGAAATTAATCGATATATCTTATTCATCGATTTGATACCTGTTATCTTTTTGATGAGATAGGGGGCGAACGACGAGATGGATAGTGACTACCGCCGCCTGTAGACATTTGCAAGACTAGGCGCCTTGCAGACACTTGCCGGCCATTAAGGAATAGGTGTGCTCTTTTCTTGGAGACCCCTAAGTCGTATTCTATCGGGAATACGTTGGAAAAAAGTATCATTAATTCCATTTACTATGTACACACTAATGTGTTAAAGCCGAATAGATTTTTGTTTGTTATCTGTAACCTAAGCCCTGGGACTACAAGTCGGAATTACATCAGAGAGGACCGGAGTTATGTGGGCGTTCCTAGTAAAGTATAGGCACGGTACAGTAGTAACAAGTGGCACGTGCACGCAGGTGGCAGAGGCTGTGCAGCACGCGAACGAGTGCGGCGGCGGCACCGGCATCTTCCTGGTGGTGACCTCCACCTACATCATCGTGATCCGCGGCCGACGCGCCTGCCTGTGGGGCTCCCTGTACCTCGACCACTACGACGAGGAGGACCGTGACCTCAAGCGCGGCAAGCCGCTGTTCCTCAGCCAGGACCGCCTGGAGCTGCTGCAGGCGCAGTGGCTGGCGCACCGCTTCGACCACACCAAGCGCACGTGGGTGTGGCACCGCGACTCGCTCTGAGGTACCGCCCTCTGCGTATACTTGCACACGCACACTATACACACACGCACACCGCTCAGCCATGAGATGCAGCAGGACGAGGCTGGCGTAAGTGAAGTACCCTAACTATTCGTACATTAATATCCCACCTGTAAAGGAAGTAAGCGGAGGCCACGGGGACCAGGTTTTATCCCTTTTTTGAACATTTTGTAAAAATTGACTGTAGCTTAACGAGCAACTCACTACTATAAGCACCTTCTCAATGCAAACCTCTGAATAATACGAAATCGAAATAGGTTAGTTCCCACAAGGTTTAGTAAAGCCATTTTTAAATTCCAGATCGCTCGCTCGGTGTGGCGCGAGCAAAAAGGCTGCAAACTACTGGCGCAGGCGGGCGGCGCGCGGCGTGCGGCGTGCGGCGTGCGGCGTGCGGCGTGCGGCCCAAGACGCGACTGTACATAGGTCCCCGGCGGACGACTCTGGCTGTGAAACTGTATGTGTATCTCTTGTAAGGTCGTGCGGGGTCGGATGAATTTACTGTATTTATTTTCTGACTAAATCGTACTTGTACATTATAAATTATTTCATATGACAATATTCTTTCGTGTAGAACCACTTTCGTTATATTTATTTTCTTTTTCATAAGTTTTCATTTGTGATGGCGAAAGTGTCCCGAAGTAGTTATCCCGATAGAATATTTTTGACGTCAAAAGAAATTATCTTTTCACCATCACGTGGTTGTGTTTATTTTTTTGTTTATATATGCGTCGAGGTTCTTTTGCCACATTTAGATTGTTATTTTCTAAAGTGTATATAAATGTAATTATTTCGAAATGTAGGTCTGATAGGCTTTTTATAAGTTCTGATTATTGTATGATTTATTTTCGATTCACACATAGTGATACTAGTATATATCAAATTGGTGCTGTGCGGCCGAACGAGGACCATCCTGCTTTATACCCTTCCCTTTATGCAAAGATTTGCACATGCATCGTTTGAATATATAAGGGACAATCATATTTTTTAACCATGTTCTCAAGTATGTAAAATTGTTCGATCCAAACTTTATGTTAAATTTGTATAGTACCCGTCGATTCTGTTAGGTGCCGACTATTGGTCGTAGTAATTAAAGTTATAAAATAACGATTAATTTAACTTAAAGTAATGGACACTATTTGTTGTTGGCACCGACCATGATCGTCGCCTCGGGGAGTATTTTTTCATTAGTTGTTGCCACTGTGTTAATATTGACCAAAAATGTAAAAAAAAACTAATAAAAAATAATGCCTTTACAAATCTCGGATATGTAGATAATGTGCGCTTAACAATCGCGGTGTGTCAATGTATAGTTACTGTTCGCTTAGAGGTGAGTGTAAACTAACTGACAGGGACGCCTAGAAAAGGCGAGCCTATTCTAGCTTGTGACGTAAGGGGCGTGTCTCGATCGTATATGCCCGCTCATGTGTATACACGCTTGCACCGCCCACGAGTGCTGTGACAGTTGTTTGTACACTGGCTTCATGGACGTTAAAATGAAAAAAAAAATTGAGGCTGGCTACGTTTTTCATAAGGCTTAGTGCGAATGTAGCAACTAAATACATTCGAATGATTAATATAGATGCGGGGCAAGCGATCTAGTTTCGAATTGTAGTTAATAATGTCCTTTGGCCGGGTCTCTATTTAACGATTACTTATTTTTTGTTTTGTTTGTTTATCATCCGGCCATTTGGTAGTACCTCCATGGATGTATATACATATTTTTTTGTTTTACCAAAATTTTGGATATCTATAAAGATCATAGATTTAATAATCCAATATAAATAATGTTAATACAATAAACCTACTTCTACGGATATTATCTCGTTTTATTTAGTTATTTATGAAATAACTTGCTATATCGCGCCGTTTTTAGAATAATTTCAAAACATAAAAATTCAGTTGATCCGTAAAATTAGTTCTATTGTAAATAGTGACATTCGAGTAAACTAAGACATCAGTAAATAATTTTAGTTTAAAAAATAAACAGTAGATCGACGAAGATCTAGTTGTGGGCGGAGCTATGCGGTAGGCGTGGCGATGTACAGATGTGACGTCATGGGAGACGCGGCATTGTTGTTCTTGTATATATTCAATCATTAAAGTTGTTGATATTTCGTATTATTGTTTTATTTTAACACTTACTAATACATTATTTAAACATATACCTATTGAGTAACATATTTAATTGGGGATACTTTGAGATTGAGGTTTAAAAATGAACATCTTTATGACATTTTATTATTTTCGGATTGGCGAGTAATTCGAAATTCAAATATATTTTATTTGAAAGCTGTGATATTCAAATGAACATAACAGATTTCAATTTTCAGTCATTTCTATTTAGAAATTTTACTAGTTTTTGTGCCATAAATAACAAATTTCAAATAAGAGCTCCTAACATGGAGGGCCGCTGCGCAAGCAACACAACAGCGATTAGCGATGTGAACGGGCCTATCACTGTTAACACATAGATCCATAGTGGATCCTATCGTTAAAACGATTCTGGAACTTTAGACTTCTACGGTCGGCGAGTAGCCGTTGTCGACTACGACGAGTTGAAGGCGAATCCGAATCAATCTACTGCTGAGCAGCGGATCTTAAGAGTTAGTAATAACACATCATTTCGAGGTCTATGAACGTCGAAGCACCCGTAGCACTACTGGAGCACTGACTCCGGCCTTCCGCCCGGCACTAAGTGGAGAAACAAATCAAAACTGTATAGAAAACTAGGACTAGGAGATACTTTGGTCAGCGAGAAATTATCATAATAAATTATCATATAAATCTCCAATTCCATAGATAAAAACTGCGTCGTGGTCTAGTGATGAGCAAGTTCAACTACGGGACGTGGGGTCCCCGGTTTGATCAGTGGTATTTCGTGTGGGACCTCTTAGCTCGTGTTTCTTTAAGGTATGTTTGCTAGAATATTGTGTGCCTTGTTTGACGATCCTTTATAAAATAAAATTAGATGGGCGACTCTGAGAAGCTTCTTCTGGAAACTGAAGAGCTTGACAATTCACGGCCACAAAGGAGCAGTAAAGACACGAGACCGAACTTAATCCTAAGTCCAATGCGTAAAGTTTAATTAGTTAAGACCTATGTCATGTACCTGTCTCACGGCCTACAGTTACGGCTACGCTATCGGGTTTTGTGAATTTCAGATAGCCATTTGGAGAGGGGAGGAGGGCAATATATCTGCTGCAGCAGTGTACTCGCACATCTCAAGTTTAGTACAGTTTTTCTAGTAGCCAGGGGCGTCGTTTCTATGTAATAATCCAGCGTGTTGCAAAATAAGTATAACTCTTATAGCAATAGACATGTCATTATTTGGTAATTTTGCCACTAAAATCATGGACCATAAAAAAATAATGAATTCTGAGGGTATATTGAAATAAAACATGCGAGTATTTTTCAAGTCTATATTGTACATCTATATTATTATGTCGTTGAGAGGTAGAGCTCGCTCCTCTGCCGAGCGGCGAACGATCAGAACAAGTATAAAATAACTTCCGTTATCGATAGCCGATGCAATATCATTCGTAGGCGGACTGTGAACCCAAACGCGTACATCTGTACGTGCGTATTGTACGTACAGTGTGAGTACTTAACGTACTGCGTGCGTAGTGTACGCACTGCCTGTGTTAGCTACACGTAGTACGTACTGTATACTACGTGGGTACTGTACGTACACGTGCAACGCCGACCGTTACCGCGGTACCTACTACATATACTATGTAGCCATTAATATACAAAATAATGAATTTGTCACCGTCATATTAGAAAAAAACGAACAAAAAATGTAAAATTTGAAGATTTCTTTTGTATAATGCATTTAAAATATATTTCGCACATTTCCACGAGTAAATAATTGGTTCTCTTCAAAAACAATGTTTTATCACAGAAAATAATAAATACTATTAACATTAAGTGATGGCAACTAATGTTATGCACCGTGTTACAACTACATCAACTAAACCGAGCTAACGTTAAATGAACGTAAATACTGATTATCGTTATTATTATCGATTATTTCAACTTAAAATAATTTTAATATCAAATACATTTTAATTTCTGTCCGGGGCTAGTTACATAATTAAAGAAAACTGAAGCTTCCCGACAGCACATAAAATTTATATCGCGTAGTTTCTTTTCGATACTTTTTTGCGTTGCACAAATACATGGATTGTTATCAATCTTGTAGCAACGCAAAAAGAGTTTTAGGAGGTCATTGAAAGTCGATTCAGATCCAGATTTTGATAGTCATATTTAATTCTCACTAACACACTAAGTGATCAGAAAGACATTTTAATTGCTACACACTAAGTAGTGTTAATGTTGTTTTCTTGTAGTAAGCTGTAAGACTTAGGGCGCATATTAATTTTTTTAATAAACATTTATCAGAAGCGTTTCATAATGTTTCATAATATCTGTCAATAGTTAATATAACACGTGCCATTCATGCCTTCGCTCTTACACTATTACTAACTTATTCATATCTACCAACACGTAGCCGGTACTCGAAGCCAAAAATTTATCGATATGCACACAATATTATTAGATAGTTTTTATTACTATTGTAAGTTGATGGTTATTTAGTATTTTGCAATTTGCATAGTTTTGAAATTGTTGTTATTATTAAGTTTCGTTTCTGTTGGACTAAGTGTTCTCAACATTAACTTACAATATTTTTTTAATGTGGTGACTGTTAAGATGAGAATTCGAACCCTTGGGTGACTATCATTGATGTCTCGTGTATCCATATAACACGTAATATTTATATTATACAAACATATACTAAAATAGCTCGTATAATTGTGAACACCAGGTGATTATGTTCCTATACCTATAACCATGAGAGCATGAGTAGTTAAAAGAAAATTTATTTAATAAACTCCGTGTTTTTTGTTTTTATGTTAGCAAATAAAAAATATATAATACGTTTTTGTTGGCGGTGCCGTCCGCTCGTGTCAGCGAGAGTACGTGTCCGCCATTTATAATCAGTTTCTTTATTGAAACTGCTTACACAAAAAACTATAAAAATACTTTATGCTGTTTAGATGTATCTTGAATCTGGATCTGTTCAGACATTTTGTAAATGATTCTAGGTTTTCTTAGATGATTTCATTTTCCCTTAGCACATACTAGAAAACAGTGGTGCATATAATTGGCCTATAAAGCTCGGGAACACCACTTCGAATGCCAAAGACATAATTACTGGGCCCGGGTACACCGCACTCCCTCGCACTACAACTAAACATTATATAAAATATTGCGTACACATAATGCCACTATAAACTGTAAATATACACGCCCACCTAATGGTCACCCACGAATTGTACTGCGTACGTTATAAATTAATATGGCAAATGTTGTCGCTTACAAAACACGACTTACAATAAAAAAAACTCGAGAATGTATGTAGCGGCATACAAATGTGAATAACATTAGCGACGACTACACAGCGCTCGTTAGGGGGCGGGGCGTAAATTTTTCGTGGGCGGACACAATTACGGAACAAAGACCTATAAGCGGGAGACACTCGCCGTAGTTCGGTTACGACAAATATCCTATGTACAAACGTCTACTCTAGATACCTGAACACATTTCAATAAGATATGGGACTGACTGGCCGCGCCACCGTCAACAGTTTCACAAAAATACTGCCCAGGAGCAAGCAAATACGTAGAAGTAGGACACGGAATTAAACCAATACAGCTTTTATCACGTCTTATTCTTGATTACAATACTGCTTGTGATCATAACTAGATGATACGGACATAAAACGTGACGTGGCACAAGAATATACTTCTTTTGTGAAAGTGTCGTGCGGTTTGCAAATATTAAAGACTTATTTTGACAAAATGGAGTCATTATTACTGAAGTGAAGCTCCATCTACGTATTAACTGGATCGTAGACTGCAAGTGTATCAACTTTACAACAGATGAAATAATACTAATAAAAGGTGTCACTTGCAAAACAAACTCATCCTGATTTTTTACATTTGACATAAAATTTATAAAACTGTCAAAAATGACAGCTGATAAATTATTGAATATAGTAACACCATTGCTATATCTTATTTTTAAACTAAACAAATTCTAATAGAAGTTCTAATAGATCTTGCCAAATTTAGAATAAGATGGCACGGTTTACTTGAAGAATCATTGACAGCCCAACCTATCTGAACTCAATCGGTACAATGGCACAGTTACAACGTACGGGTTAAACAGACAACTAGCCCTCACGTTGAGAGGAGTCGAACTGCAGCCCATGGGGCGGTCACAAATGGTCCGTCTGGGGCCGGCGTCCTAGTAACTTACGTATAAGTGAATACTAGTCAGCGCACGTCCTAACATTATACGTACGCTAGCTCTATACTGGTCAATGTGAGATCTGTTACAACCAACCCATCTACAATACTGTGCGGCCACTTTGCA
Source organism: Eumaeus atala (assembly GCA_017140195.1). Taxonomy (NCBI): domain Eukaryota; kingdom Metazoa; phylum Arthropoda; class Insecta; order Lepidoptera; family Lycaenidae; genus Eumaeus; species Eumaeus atala. Next base: position 627,389 of record JAFELO010000842.1, read on the forward strand.
AACACAATTTACAATAAAAGTATGCATCTGTCAGTTAAGTGTTTCACCAAAATTACAGTTTCATTGTGACGAGTACGTTACTCTGTAGACCTGTTACAAACACAATGAATGCTGTTCTTATACAAAATCATAAAAAGCATTCATTATAAAATACGGTTTATAGAAACCGCCCATCGACTACAACAATAACTAGGTAACTAACTACTCTATTCTATCCTTAGTTGGCAGATATGTTAGGTTCTAATTAACTTTTGTTTCATTAAAAATGTATCCCGTTAGAAAACTATGAGCTAACTATGACATATGTGAACACACATTGCAAACTTGTCCGGGCAGCTTGCAGTACATAGGTGACACTAAAACTATTTAAATCTAACACTGGCATATACATTTAAGGCCTTATTTTCTTACATCTATGTTAAACTTTATATAATCGTTCTCATGCATATACAGATATCCACGGTTAATATATTCACTCTTCGTATAACATACACAAACAATCGGTTGCTATTGGCATCGCAGAGTATTTCCAAATTTGTATAATTTTCGGTATATTCATATAAATTTCACATAAGACGGTTTTAGCGTACTTAATTACTTTAAACACATAACATATATAATGTTTACAATATATTATAATTAATAATTTAAATGGCCATTTTCAAGTTACCTTCATCACCGCTTCCATTAGGGAAGTCCACGGGTAACAGTAACGGCTACTTAGCTCCAAGAATCTTCCGACATCTTTTTCAACACTTCCCCAGTCAGGGCGTGTAGCCCCTGGCACTGAAACTGTCGCTGTTGTCTCAGTGAGGGCATAGCAATGAGACTGCCAGTCTCAGGGGGCGTGGCCCCCGCGCGTGCGGTGGGCGGGGGTTAGCAGACGGGCGGGTCGGCGGGGCAGTCGCAGTCGTCGTGTGTCTCGAGGAAGTTGCCGTAGTCGTCGGTGAGCGCGCTGTGGCGGCCGGCGCACACGTGCCGCCGCGACAGCCACTGCCAGCGCATCTCTGTACACACATAAAATTATAGAAAAACATCATTTACATTGATACGTCTTAGATTTACGCGAAATTATAATAAAGCAACAAAAACAAGTTCGACGTTTTTTAAACAACTAAATAAACGGCGAAACAATTCGTTAGTTTCCGTTTCATTGACATAAACCGCCAGGATTGGCAAGCCTATGACTACAAATGTCCTGTTGGTCAATAGAGATGAAAGATGTGAATGAATTACTATCTTTGCCCATCTAATTTCGCATACGCATTGCGCAGAGAAAATTATGAAAAGTTTTTTTTTGACGCGGGGAAACGCATTTACGCGCCTTCACCGGTCCTGGGTCCAGTGGTGTGTGGGGATCACAGCGCATGATATTGCCGAATACCCACAAAAACGCACAACGCGAGTGCCAACGGCGCCGCCTTTGGTGAGGTGTCCCGGAACAACCAATCATCAGGGTATCACGACGGCTAGCCAGCCCACTAAGGGACAGACGCCACCTCCACAGATGGGGTTGTCCCACACTATAGAACGACCCCACCTACTTTGGGACAATGTAATGGGGTGAGGTTCCCATCCTCGCCTCATGCGCAAGAGCGCCGCCTCTTTTTCTCTTTTGTCCCCTCTTCTTATAAGAGGGGTACAAAGAACGCCCCCTCCTCCCTACTCTACCTACATTAATGCCATGAATTTTGTTCTAACAATTAAACAAAACAAAAAAGAAAAAGTTTTAAAATGTTTAAAAAATTTTAACTAACAGCAGTATTAAATTAATTGAATACAGTTTTTGAATTGTTTCTATAATTGTATTCACTTCACTATGCAAATAATTGTATTCACTTCAATTGAAACTAGTCAACTAGTTAAAATCACATTTTTTATGAAGTTACTGGATCAGCTATTCAGCGAATTTTGTTCCGCCTGAGTCAACAAATAAGCAGACCTTAGAAAATCGAAAGTCTGCTTATTTATTGACTAAATCCAATTGTTTTATAAGGAAAAATATATATAAAAAAAAACAAGTATTTTATTATTCTTTACTGTGCATGTATTTTGGTGCATAGTTTGCACTCTTCAGCTAATCACCTGTCACACACGATATGTTTTATTATCGAGCGCAAGTACAAGCTACTCGGATGGCCCTCCGACCCGTGAACACGTCACACATAACTGGCCACGTGAAAAACATTGAATTTCTAGATCGAGACCACAAACTCTCAAGGATTGTCCTTGTGATTTGTTAATGGTCATGGCGAATGCAGGACGGATCAGAAAAGTCTTTTTGAGCAGGATTCGATACCAAAAAACCACCATATCGCTGCATTTTGTGACATATTTACAAATGAATTGTATGGACTTTAATGAATTGCATTATTCGAAGTTGCAATGTGTCTTGAACATTTTGGAAATAAGTGTCGAATATGGAACAACGTGTGTTGTTGAGAAAGAAAGAAAGTAAAGAAGAGGAAACGCCATCGAACGGGACGGAAAGCATGTCCGTCACCACCATCTAAGCTACCTCTCCACCAATTTTCAGCTGAATCGGTTCATCCTTTCTTGACCAATAAGTAGTGTAACTAAAACCACTTTCTTTTCATATATATACGATATAAACAGTATAAAAAACACGCATGTGTGTGTGTGTGTGTGCATGTGTATGCCGGGACTTTTTAAGATATAAAGGAATAAAGGGACACTTTTAGGAAGCGGTAGTGCCGTGCTGCATGAGGAGGTAGTGCCGTGCATAGTGCATGACACTACATCCTAATATGCAAAGGAATTGGGCCGACACGACCGGGACCGACATCTTCAGTGTCGCCAATCGTGCGGTTTGTGAGTGAGCAAACTAATAATGTGGATGTTCATGAGCATCGGTAGTCGTAAAAATGATCAGATTTCTCGTTTGCCCCCTATTCTATGAAAAAAACAAAAAATACCGACCGCGGCTGAGGTCCACGTCGGTGATGAGCTCCTCGTCCATGAGCGCCGTGAGCGCGTCGTCCATCAGCCGGGACGCCGCTACAGACACACAAAACACCTACTGCTTAAAACATCACCCATTATATTTTATTAAGAGGGTTTTTTGGCAATATTTGCTGTCACCAAGCTGTAGCAGCTGTACCAGCATAGCCTTGTCTTTCGTCTTTAGTTTTTAAACACTAACGACTCTGGTCTTGTCTGCAGCAGATATCTCAATCTCATGCCTATCCAACACATAATAAATCCTTTGTTCCAAGGAAAGGATACAGGATTCAATAAAACTGATGATTTTATAGGTTCACATGAAACAAGTTCATTTCTAAAAAGTCGCATGTCTCGGCGTGCCTCTGAGCATCTCGTGACTGCCACAGTTGCCTGTCCTGTACTCTGGTCCTCGGCACAGTCTGGTCTAGTCCCAGCCGGCAGTCTTTTTAATATTTCATCGATACTTTTCTGTCGTCTGTCTCCCTCGGCTCCTGTTGCCATCTCTTGGCTAAATTACCTTGGCCATGGAGAGTGCGCCAAAGTTGTGACAGAGGCATCCAACTCCGAATATAGGCTACATTTAATTTCTCACGCAACAGCTACGAGCTCTCTGTCTATAGATAGACATTGAGTGCTGGCCAGGACAGGCCCAGCCAGTATGTGTCATACACATACTGACTCACGGAATAAATATTTATAAATTTAAAGAAAGATCGTTAAACTGAACTGATTAGAGCCTTATTTTGCCTGTTTTGTTGTCCGTGCACACATTACACCTAAATACTGACTGGCTCACCAGTTTCCTCCTTGATGACCGGCTCCTCCTTAACCGCAGTGAGGGAGGCGGCGGCGACGGTAGGCGAGGTAGGTGTGGTGGGCGTGGAGGGGGCGTTGGGCGTGGTGGGAGTTGAGGGGGCGGTGGGCGTGTGAGGGGGCGTAGGCGCGCCCGCCTCGCCACTACTGTTGGAGCTGCACTCGGGGCTGTACGGCGCCATCTGTCGGACAGATAATAAAACAATAAACAACTTGTATATTTGGTAATACGCTACGTCGCTTTGTCCGTAAAATTTCCATTTCTCGTTACATCAAATTCATGACAAGTACATGTCTTATCCGGATTGTCTTTGCGAGACGTTCTTCAATATGGTTGCTGATCTTTAGCCAAATTGAATATCTTCATTATAGGCAGTGATGCAGATTGATACAATTATAAAATTACGCCAAGTGAGTGAAAATAAAAGAAATAACCTAACCACGTAGGAGCATAGCGCCCGGCTAAGCCTTCGGACCTATCTGCCCATAGTTTTTTCCTTTTTTTATTTCTCTGCATCCTACAATCGACGTCATTGTTGTTATCCTGTCCAACGTCGCGAGAGTTCAAATTACGAAGTAAAATGTTTAAAATAATAACGCAAACTTTATTGAATGATATAACACCAACACTTTTTCGCGGAATTACACTCGGCCGTATTCATTCCGGCTAATCGCTTGCCCGCCACGAAAAAAACGGCGATTTAGACAATCCGACTACGACATATATAAGTGCCACATTTTAATAGTGCCTCTCTGTCACATAAAACTGGCATGAAGTGCTGGCTGTGGTGTTGCGTATAGTGTGGTTTTATTGAATTGTAGGAGTCTCAATGGGGGATAGCATGGGAGACAGCTCAATGGGAGGGCAGTACAACTGCATAGCTGCTGCCGTCTGAAGTGTACTCGCGCCTCCCTCTCTCTTGCCCCTGCAGTAATATACAAAACATAAATATATTTCTTTCTATCTTCCTCTATGTGTCTTTAACCTCCGGTGGCCTCGTTTTCGTAACGCTTTAGTCACGCATTCACAAGCGTCAGCGTCCCCAAGTCGGGCGTACGTAAACAAGTTGTACTTCACAAATTAATTATAATTATCATCAAAATACCCGGAGACTCCGCCGGCGCCGCGGGGTGACTTCGGAGACCTTGGCGCTACTGTCCATCGCCCAGTAGGAGCCCTTGCCAGGGTCGTCTTTACTCCGCGCCACCTTCATGAAGCATTTGTTCAGCGAAAGGTTATGTCTTATCGAATTCTGCAAATATGTAAAAGCAAATACATATAAAAAAAGAAAAAAATGTAAAATAATGTTAATTTTTTGCAGAACGCAATGTTATGTCTTCGAGTATCAACTCTGACAAGAGACCTGGGGCTTACTAACACTAACATAATTCGGAGTCAAAGGTGCGCAAGCGATGTAAGCGCGATTAAGCGTTACGCTGACGTTGGCCCCTGCTGGATATTGCTTCTCACGATTACTCCTCATATTTTTAACATACCATAAACAACAGAGAGAACGGATCACTACCTACCACAATCCTTACATCCGTTTCTAACATGCTGCGTGTCTTCAATAGTTTTTTAGTATTTAGTATCCGAAGAATTATAATTTTAGTTGTTCCGATTGACGTAAATCAAACAGTATTTATTATATCTTGCTGTCTTGAGGTGTTTTATCTTTATTTTTAATCTTCAAAATACATGTGAAATATTCACAGTTTAATTAACACTCCTCTATGCAAGCTTTGTGTGACGTAATATTATTTTTCATACTGAATAAATTACAAAACTCAGTTTCTCAGTTTTACATAATTTACTACCTACTACTTTGGTGCAAAGGTCAAATACCAAAAAAGAGTACCCCTATGATTTCGTCAAGTCCACCCTGTCCGTCCTTACGTCACAGATGTTTTACTCGGAGACTACAGTAGGTATATTTTATGGATCGCTAAAAAATTATGTACCTAATACGATTATGAAAAATAAAATTATTAAGGGTCCGTATGTGTAACTGAAGGATGAAAAAATCAAGAGGACATTGTCATTGGGTTGGTAGGCATGTTTGTGGCATTTAAGAAAATTTTTAGATTAAGCACTAACATTTTGTAAGATACTCACTATACTCTAAAGTGGTAAACCCCTATTTGTTTTGAACTGTTTTTATTTATTATAATATTTTATTATTTTTATTCTATTTTTTTATATTAAAAAAATTAAGTACCAAAGGAAAAGCTATAAAAGAGTGGGTTTATAGAATTTTTAAGTAGTAGAGTAGTTTAAGAGTTATGGAATAATTTCTTTTTCTGGTACGAAGTGAGTACGACTCGCTCTTGTTTTTTTTATTGTTTTTTTATGAGGTAGGGGGCAAACGAGCAGGTAGTAGTGCCTACCGCCGCCCATGTCTATTGGCGGCGAAGACGAGGCGTGCTAGGCGCCTTACAGACGCGTTGCCGGCCTTTAAGGAATAGGTGTGCTCTTTTCTTGTAAAGTCGTATTGAATCGGAAATACGGAGGGAGGCAGCTGGTTCCACAGTTAGGCGCAGTAAAATGTGGCGTTTAAACCTTGTGGATTTACGGACATCAAGATGATGGTCGTGGAACTTAGAGCCCTGTCGCGATGTCCGAAGACGGAATTCTGCTGCTGGTTTTAATCCGAACAATTTCTCGGAACACTCTCTATATAAAATACGGTAAAGGCTATACAGCGAACCGACATCTCTTCGTAGGACCAAAGGGTCGAGCTCTACGGAAATAACTTGGTCGTCAATGATTCGTGTCGCTTTACGTTATATACGGTCAGATGAAACGAGCTGATATTGCGGAGCCCCCGCCCACAGTATTCCATATGCGGTCGGACCTGCGCCTTGTAAAGTTGCAGCCTATAGGCTGGTTTGAAATACTGTTTCGCCCTATTGAGCACGCCCAGCTTCTTTGAGGCTAATTTAGCTTTCGTTTTCAAATGAGCGCGGAACTGAACGTTACTCGATGTATCGACTTCAAATATTCCGATACTAGTTTTTCTTTCATTATATTCATCTTTTTTTTTTAACTGCCTTTGACAAACGTATATTCAATTCTTATACCTAATTATAGTGCAATACTTAGGTTTAGGAGTCTGGTTATTTTGTGCATAATGTACGTATATGGCTAGTAAAAATTAAATTGCAGCAACATTTTTAAAACAATTGAACAATGACAAAGTTTGAATCATCTTTTATTGTTCAACCAAAAATCAACTCTATTTTAATCGATTTAGTAATGAGAATCATACCATCCAACCTTTTCCAGCTTCCTTGTAATAAGGAAAAGCATTACAAATATAGTTGTATATCTCATTGAGGGTCATCTTGCCATTCGGTGAACTGCTGATGGCCAGCCTTATCATGCTTGCGTAACTGGAAAAATAATTATATAGATAAAATGAGCTCCTGCCAAGTGTTTATCAGGACTATATGGAGATAGGTAATCTATGAATATTATTAAATGATAACTGCTAAAATATCATGTATAGAATTTTGTACCAATTGGTATATTTATACTAGTTAATTACCCCTAATTCACACAGCATAAAATATAACTACTAAATAAATCGCAACCATGTCTATTCTCATCACTTTTTTGTAATATGATCATATACAGACAGATGTCAATTCTAAAATTTTTATTTACTGTCTCTTGACTTATCCTACAGTATTTTCTAACATATGACATGTTTGTAGACATTAAAGTAGAAAAGGCTTCCTAATAAATTACACCTGTCATTTTAATCAATAACAACATAAAAAATCATCTTTAACAGAAATAAAGGTTTAACATATGCATGTACATGCAAACCCTCCCTCTTGCCTCTTTTGTACAATATGTATTATGAAACGGTAAATAAGTATAAAACTCTTCTGTTACTGAGTGACTCATTGACTGACTGAAACAACACAAACAACCAAAAGTACTGAGACTTGAAATGTGGTGCAGAAGTTCCTCTCACAATGTCCCCTACATTGTGAGAGCACTAAGAACGGATTTTAAGAAATTCAACCCCTTAGGTTACTTTTATGGAATTTTATCATGTTACTCATGTGAACCAAAGGGTGCTGTTCGTAATAAAGAAAATGATTTTCAAAGCAAAGAAGACAGTAGTAAAATGCTAATTCTATAAGTGAAAAGGTGCTTTGAAGACAAATTAATAAGGACAGAGGAAATAGTCAGACACACAACAGAGTTAGTTTTATGGCTAATGTTACAGATACTGCGAGTACAGTTGTGGAACTCTGGTAAATGCTCCACATATTTAACTACATACCTGCTGTGGTACTTGAATTTCTATCTTTTTATTGCAGGAATCTTTAGTTTTAAAGTAGTGGTGGAACTGTTCTAGTGGAAGGAATAAAGCTAGTGCAACTACAGAAAGTTCTCAAATATGTAACATTTAAATATTGTATTGCATGTGCATGTGTTGTGTAATTGTAAAAAAATCTGTATTTAATATAACATATTACATAATGTGCTTCTAAATTTGCAAAAAATAAATAAATCATTTACCTTTTTGCTCGTTTATTTTATTTATTTATTTGTCTAAGTGTTTTGCTAATTATGATAATGGGATTACAGAATCAATTACTTATTTGTGTACTTGGTATAATATATTGTTACAAATTTAAAATATCAATCAATACTGTCTTACAAAGATTACAAATGTGATATATATGAATGTGCATTTTTGTTACTTTTTAGTACATAAAGTACTGAATGGTAGCAATTTGGCAACTATATATTTAACAGTATGGAATCACATAAACTACTGGGCACATCTAGTAGGTTGAAACTATTTTTATATATTTTCATCATGAAATATATACGTAAAAAGTGATTAATGTTGTAATTATACGAATTTTCACACAGCAAAGGAAAAAGATTTTAAGATTCATATGACTTTCTAGTAAAATAAAAAAAATATATCAAACATAAAAGATGATAAATTTTAAAGAAAAGCTTTTCTACCTCTAAGGAACACAGAATATTTCTTAGCAGGAAAAATATACCTGTAGGCTGGCTTGTCATGTTTCATTTTATTGACGTCTTGTTTCTGCTCAATTTCCTTGTTGTTATTTTCCTGTTGTAGCGCCAAAGGCTGTACATCTTCGTAAAGGAATCGCGGGATCGGTCCCAGTGGACTATGTCGCGGTGGGCCTGGGCTGTAGGCCGGCAGCCACTCCACCCCAGGGGATTCGCTCATTGTGTCCCGCATACAATCCAGTTCTGCTATTCACGTATACGCAATTTTCACTAGCACGCTTAATTATTTTATACACGACACAGCTTACGTTCAACAGTTCGTTAAAATGTAGGCGTTAAAATAAATTGCTACCTTTTATGAAGATGATCTATGCTATTCATTATAACGCATCAAGGAAGATCCTTGATGCATTAGTAAGATATCACTGACGCGAATAGTTAAAACACATCATGGAAACTGCAGATGTTCCTTTTTATGGAAATCAAAACGTAAGTAACAATTAACATAAAAATAGAAATTAGGCGATTTTCCACAAAATAAAGTGGAAAATTATTATGACATTTGAGGCGCCTACAACAAGGAAAATGGCGGCTGACACTGACAGATAATAAATAGAATCAACATCATAGAGCTATCGGCATAATATCTGTGATCAGCCTCTGATAGCAATAAAACCTGTGCACTTAACATTTGAGTCAACAGAGTAGCCACCTACTGTTAAACTTGAATGCTCAAAGGCATTTAATAATTATTTATTTATTTCGAGGTAACGACTATCAAGACTTCAGTTAATAAACTTAGCATGGATGATGTTTTTGGCATCTTAGATTGTATTAAATTTGGCACATATAATTTTTAGTTAATTATAAGTATCAAGTTACAAGCGCTGAGCAGGTTACCTACGTTGTTAGTTTAAAACAACCTTCTACATTTGCTTTGTGAATGGAATATTAATGTAGTTTTTTTGTTCTGTAGTTTTATATCTTATTATGATTGGTTTAGAAGTAAAAAGGATAATATTTTGAAATTGTTTTTTTGTGAAAGGTACTTAGTTAAATATCGATATCGTCTTACATTATGATGCGGCATTTATAGCAATTTTTAGACCAATGGTATGTATAAGGTTTATAAACTTCTTGTCAGCAAATTCGGTTTATGGACTTTAATTGTACTTTTTGAAAATATTTATGAAATATTTCATTCTTTTATTAATTGCATTACTATCAATACATTACTTACATTATACAATCTTAATTTTAAATCTTTGTATTATACATATTACTTGCTGTCTTATGTTGTATAATTTTTGTGTGAACACATCATCTCGCAAGTTCTAACCATTCGGAACATTGTGTGATGTGTGACTTGAAAGTCAATATGATATCTTACTTTTTCCTGCATGCAGCGTTTTCGATTACTTCGCATTTAGATAATATAGATGTTTATATTATCTAAAAAGGGGAGCCTAAAAGGCGTCCGATTAGACAGAAAATATAGTTTATCGTCTTCCTGCTCTATAAACTAAGAAGGACTCTCACTGTAATAGGCATGGCATACTGATGCTCTCGCCCCCGCGAGGAGGTGGTATATCACGGTCGAAGCTGTATGCTCCCTACGCGAGGTTGCTACCGCAGAATATAACAATACGTTGGTCTTTGGGATAAGGGTGTTTGCTATTAGTAGGGGTGCCGGTCCGAGGGACTGGAACGATTACTACATGTCCCCGCCGAGTAAACCACTCAGGTGTGGGTTCTGGCAAAGGTTGGATCGCGACCCAGTATCGGAACTTAGTTGTCCTACCCAGGTATAATTTGTTATTAGTATAAGGGTAGGTTTAATTTGTTATTGTGGAGGGGGGAGAAGGTATGCCTGCTAGGCTACTCCACTGGGGAATTTCGCAGCTCTGCCACAGCCCCCCTGGACTGCCTTCACTCCATACCTGTTACATATAGGGTATTGCTAGCTGCGTTCATGGATAGCGCAAGGAAGGTTGTGTCATCCGCATACAACGCTAATGTGGTTTCCGCCGTGGTCGGGACACAGCTTCCTGTGGTACTCCCGCTGTTATCGGATGGACTCCCAAAATGGCGTCTTCCACCCGCACGCGGAACGTCCTGCCTTGCAGGAAGAAAGCAGCCACTTTCACGAGGGGACAGGGGACTGGAGTTTCAAGCTGCTTGTGGACAAGGCCATCGTGCCAGACACGGTCCAAGGCATTCTTCATGTCCAGAAAAACGGCGCCGGCCGTTTCCCTTTTGTTCATCGCGCCAGTGAATACGTGTATCACTCTGGCGAGCTGAAGGGTCTAAAGCCGAAATGTTCATGGCGCTGCGCCAGGTAAGGAGTCATCATTTTGATGAGTAGTCCCTCAAAGACTTTGGAAATTGTAGGCAAGAGAGAGATAGGTCTATAACTAGCTGTATTTCTTATGTCTTTCCCCTGTTTCGGTATCATATTAACTGGGCCTGTCTTCCAAATCCAAGGGAAATGCCCCTTCTCGATTATGCCGTTAAAGAGCCTCATAGTGGTTGCTATAGCCTTGGGGGGGGTAGGCGTCTGAGCATCAGGTTGATAATTTTGTCAAGGCCTGGGACCTTGTTAGCTTTGAGCCGTGACAGGGCCCGCTGGACTATTCCAGGGGAAAGAACTAGGCTAGGGTCGGCCGCAAAAGAGCGATTGTGGAACTCAACTCGCTTACGTGCTGCACCACCTTTTCCACATGCTCGCCGGCTGAGGTAGAAAAGGGGGAGAACTGACCTACTAGGTGTCTGGCAAATATAAAATATAGTGCAGGTGTCCGTTTTCGTGTACTAGTGTGCACAGGTGTGGCAGTGTTGGAGCGCTGGCGGTGAAGCGAGGCCCAGTTGTCCGCTTCAGCATATATTTTCCGCTCCCATCTATGGTTATCTGTGTCCATAATTTCGATTTTAATTTTATTCTTTATAATTAAACATTATTTAACCAAGTTAAGCCAACTAAAGTTTAATTTGTTTTTGAGTCTGGGTCGTCGGGAATTCTGCCATTTACGCCAGAATTTCTTTTTGTTCCTGATTAGTCTCTGTTTATAAGAGGGTAGTGTAGGCTTGCTATGACTGTCGCAATTCCGTGGATTCGCTATGGTTGCCTGCTCCTTGGCTCTGACGGTTAGCGCCTCCAATGCCTGTGCCAGTTCGTCCTCGGGTGTCAGTACTGGGAGAGTTGGACATGCCAGTTCTAATAGGCCTGGCCGGAGTGCAATTTAGCACTTAGGGTTCCCTTTGATAGATAAGATCACTGGGACGTGATCGGACTGTAGGTCATCATTAATGGTCATAAATGTTGTGGCGGCCTTGATACCAAATGTGAGTGCTACGTCTATGGTGCTAGGCATGACTGGTTGTCCGGCGGCTGGGTAGTGCGTCGAGAGGTCCGGACTGACCACCGCGTATGCGCCTGATATGGAATCATTGAATAGTCGATTTCCATTTGGGCAGCTGGTGTACGAGTTCCACGCTATGTATATATATATATATATATATATTGACATGACATATATATATATATATGTCATGTCAGTAATATAATGATTCTCTAAAACAAATTATGGAGGGAAAAACGTAAAATTATATGACTTAGGAATTTAGAAGTTATGCTGTACCTATAAATTTATTTTCAATTTAGTAAACTCTAGATTTTGAATTATGAACAATAATTTTAAAGACGAAAATCACTCTAACCTCATTTAGAGGTGACAACTGTTCTTCTCTTTCTTTTCAATGAAAATTTGTAATCAATTAAAAGAAAGAGAAGAACAAAAGTCAATTCAAAGTGGCGTTTGGTGTGTCAATTTCATTTGTTATTGCTGTCATTTCTGATTTGACATTTGTTTTGGCAGTTTTTATATGATGTTTGTGGGGGGTGGAAGTGCCTCCTAATTTAAATTTCTAACGATTCGTTTTTCAAGAAGCTACAAAATTAATATTTTTAATCGTAAACCAATCAGTTGCTTTTTAATGTGATTTGATTAGTGATTCTTCGAAAATGATGACGCAGCCCGAAGTCGGAGTGTCCGATTTTGTCCTGTTGGACAATTTGACTACGGACAAATTCATCGAAAATCTACACAAAAGGTACCTAATTTAATATTATTTGCTGTAGTGATAGAAATTATTAATGTATGTACGATATTGTTTTGTATAAATTGGAAATTTAACGTGCATTTCCAATTTATACACAACTTTACTCGTAATATAAAATTATACGTACCAATCGTACTAAAATACGATATCTAAGTAGGTACGATAAAAAGAACGAATTATTTTTGAAATGAACATTTGTGTAAATATCTTCGATTCGTGTGACGAAATATCACTCCACACGTTACCTTTTACTACTTAAATGTATATTTTAAATTTAGGTTTGAAGTTCTGTATCGTCGTTAAATTTCAAATTGAAAGGTGAAAGGTCAGAAACGTCTGTGTTCATCAAATGAAGTGCAATTAAGCGAATTATTTACACTTAGGAATGTGTCGATTACAGTTTTTATATAGTTTTTATATCATATTTAGTATCAAACATAATTATTGTAGGTAAACTAATAGTATTGTATTCTCGTTCTAAAATGAAACCAGAGATAGACCTTTATGTAAAGGGTAGTAAAAGGGCCTAGCAAAAAGTGGAAGCCCTTAGGTGACTACAAAGACCTTAATCAGACCTTCCCTCCTCCCCTCCATTGGGGTATTGGAAACTAAATGCATGGTGAGCAACAGCATAGTTCTCATTTTTCATAAGTATCAAGAGAGCTAGGAGTACTCCACCAGTCATGCCGCTATCTATAATTAGTTTACAGAGTGTGCCAAAGATATATAACTACTGTAATGCCATGCTAGCAATGTGCCGATGACATGCCAGGGAAGCCAAAGCCTGGCCAAAGTTATTATTTAACACACCACTTTACTACATACATATATTGTAAAACAGTTGTTCCAGTATACTTTGGTAAAGAAATATAATAGGTACAGCTGCCCATAGTAAAACTTTAATGACTGTCATTAGTTGCCATTGTAATTACAATTGGAAGCATTATGAGTAACATTTCATTTAAACCTTTAAAAATAATTATTAATAGCTTAAGTTTAATTGATTTAATTATTGAAGGAATAACAAAATAGATATACAAAGGAATAGTGGAAGGATGTAGGCACTGGGTTCTTACTCAGTGAAGACCTTTGGACAGTAACCAATCACTTCTGATCATGGTATATCATTCTTGATCTTTCAACCGGTGTATTTGTATGAAGAGAGTTATGAATGTGGAAGAGGTTGAGGCCTGTGTGTAAGAATTATGATATGTGGTACTCCATTCTCTCTGCCTACCCCACTAGGGAAACAATATGAAGATGTGTTGTTTAATTGATGTTACTGAAATTTAACGTCTTCACATTACTTTTTTGATTGTTCTTGACAATTGAACCATTGCCTATATGTTTTTTCTATTATGAAATAGCTGCTTCCTATAATTTCACCAATATAATTTTTATATCTACATTTCACTCATTTATGGATTAAATATTCAGAACTCCATTTATAACAGATGACAGATGTCTATTCTCATTCACCCTATACAGGTGTCTTGGTCACGAAATGTACCTGTTCACTGAATTTATATTTGATTGATTCATTAGTTTTGCTTTATGCTAACACCATATATATATACAACCTCAATAGTTATACAGGTGTAGGGCAACATGACATTAAAATGAGTAACCTAGTGTCACTAATATTACGTAGGATATAGGATGTAAAACATCAAAGTAAGTCACATGTATAAAAGAGCTAAAACAGAATTGTTTATCATTACATTGTTTCTATGTGTGGTGTTATAGCCATGTGGCAATTAACACAATGTTAGCCAACATGATAATTTTAACTATATGAAATTGTGTCACTTGATACTAAATGCATATGCATTTTCTTCATTCAGTATTACATCAAATATAAACAGTCATGTATACACACAAATAAGACTTTCTTAAAGTGATGTTCTGGTTGTTATTGACATTTTAAAATTATGTGAGGGAAACGACAGTATAAAGGGCAAAGAGGATCATTTTGGTGACAATTGAAATTCCCAAACTATCACTACACACTGGTCTAGGTGAGCGAGATTTTGCATCACGGTTCAAGCCACCGGTCGGGCTCTACGGCCTGGGGCGGACCCAGGCACAGCCAATTGAACCGAGGGGGATGCTCTTTGCACATCTCTAATAAGAAGAGTAGCTAAAGAGCAGGTGGAGGATCACTCCTTGTATCCCTCTTATAAGAAGAGGAGATAAAAGAGCAACAGGAGGAGGCGCTTCTGCGCAAGGGGCGAGGATGTGGACCTCACCCCATTACAATGTCCCAAAGTAGGTGGGGTTGTCCTGTACAAACCCGCCTATGGAAGTGGAGTCGGTCCCTTAGGCGGCTGACTAGCCGCCGAGGTGCCGTGATGATTTGTCGTTCCGGGGTACCTCCTCAAAGGTGGCACTGAGTGCACTCGCGCTGATTTTTGTGGGTATATAATGCTACGGCACAATAATGTGCCGCGAGCGCACACAACACTGGACCCCACACAGGGCCAATGAAGGCGCGTAAGCGCTTTCCACTGCGTCAACAAAAAAAGTAGGGTAGCGAGATGTGCCACCATGGTTGTGCATTAATAATACACTCAATCCAGGGGACATGCAGATACACTGCTCCACTGCCCCATCTACACTATCCCTATTATGTACAACCTGGAATCTATTACAAGAGTCGCCGGAACTGAACCACCACTATATCCTCCTATGCAACGGAATTGGGCTGACACGACCGGGGAGGAGTAGAGTGACATCTTCAGTGTCGCGTTTCGTGTGGTTTGTGAGTAGCCGATGGCCCATTGGGGGGGGG
>JAFELO010000845.1:0-22116 GCA_017140195.1 Eumaeus atala
ACAAAAGGCACATAGCCAAATTAATGAGTTGTATTAAATAAAGAAAGTTAATAATTTTTTTTGTAATATAAAGCATGCTGTCAATGGATGTTAATGTACGTTTTGCGTGTCAAATTTTTGTAATATTTTAAATACAAAAATAGTCTTACTTTATTCGCATCTTAACGTATTATATATTTTGAATAAAGATGCTGTAGAAGAATGACAGTAATGTAATAGTACTTTCTATAATACAGAAACTACTAATTATAAAATTTTCATAAATATTGTTTATAATAAAAAGTGTACACAGAAAAAAAATATACTATATACATAAATTTTCAATGTTTGTGTTCACATTATTTCTCAGTTCGTGCACATGCATTCTCTATTACATTACATATGCGTATCGTGTTTAATAAAGACACACATCCTAATTACTCAAAAATTGATTCCAGATCAAATTTATTGGACGAGGTAACATCTAATATTCATTCATAATAATTCAGTCCATTCGTTCACTTGTCAAAATATTCCTACCACATCCATATGCACCCAAAACAGTAGTATTCAGCAATGTCAAATTTAAAAAATTGGCATAATTTGTTCTTTCAATGTCGTAAACAGTGACAAATTGTTATTAGTTTATAGTGAAATTGTGTTAAAAGTATTATTGCGCATGTTCGTAAGTTATTATATCGCCTAGTAAGTGATAATTGAGGAAAAATCGTGATGTTTCGAATCGGACCAGCTCTCGCTCCCGTGATACACATGATACCGCCTTGAAGTAATAGCCATGGTGTGAGTTTCCCGTGCTCCATTGTAGGTGATGATTGAGTGATAGGCGGCACGTTTATATAGCCTCTATGCGGACGATTACATGCATCAGTATTTCACATTTGTAAAATATTTTGAAAAAGCTCACGACAAAAAACTCGTGCTCTGAGCTTCCACCTTTCATGCTAGAGATTTTATTTAGAGATTTTAACCGACTTCATATTATAATCAGTTAAGTTGTAGGTACTTTATATAATTATGGCGTGTGCTTTGCCTCTTACTTTTAAGAAGGAAACGTATTTTATTAGTCGGTTCTATGTGTTTATTGGTTCTCACGTGTCGAACAATTATGGGAACAATATGGCGGCAACCGCAACACTTTCCCATGTGGTGCTGGTGTTGTTGCGATATGAACAAACTCTCATTAAAGTTACATTATTCCTATTTCCAGGCCGAGAGGGAAAAGCATAATTCATTATACATAACACGAACAAATGTTAATTAATTTTACCGCATAAAATTCGAATGTCATTTTGACTGCAATGTGCGCATGGCTTTTGATTTTTTTATGTTTCGAAAACGCGGTGATTTGTGTTATAGGTGTTATGGACGTAGCTGTTGTTAAAGCTGTTGTCTTAACGTGGATAACTACCTACATCGTCGCGTGTCTACGTGATGGTCACGCACCCGAACGCAATACGCATCCAAGCACCTGAGTATAAAAAAAAATCAATATTTGAGTACTTAGTTTTTGCGCCGGCTTAAAAAATATTTATATTATTTTCCTAGGCGTGCTCACACCAATACTGATAGATTCAGTTTTGTGTCCACATAAAACGGTGACGTGCTATGCCACTTATCCCAAGACATAGGGGGTGGCTTAGAGTTCTATATATTAAAATGCATTTAAATATAGAGAACTCGAATATATTATTTGCTTTTATTAAGAGTGTATTTTCGGTGCGATGTGGGTCGCGCCGCACCTAAAGGTGTGTCTTCCCCGGACACTGCAGAACATGTCATACTTAAAGTGACCATTTTCCATCTTGAGCAAATGGGATATTATTTATGTCAGACCCTAAGCTCATAGAAATTATTTTCAGTATATTTTAATGAATCATGTCAAATCGTATGGAATTATAATTTAAGAAATGATCATTTATTTTAATATTGTTCATACGTGTAAATTGTAACAGTATTGTTTGATTTTTATTTGTATTTAATAGTCTTAATACAACTGTTTGAGTACTACAAATAAAAGCTTATTTTTTTATACATGTTATCCTTTTTACCGCCAGCAAATGTTTGTGTAAGTTTAAAGGACGGCTTATTCAAGCTATTTTGAAATGCTAATGCTAATCTGAAAAAAGAAGGTCCCGGTTAAAAGGCGACGTATGGTCACTCTAGTGTCACTGCGCCCCTTTCACGTATTAATAATTGTTTTACGTCATTTAAAACATTTTTTAAAACCCGTTCAAACTTTCATTTTTATTGTAATTCCGTTTTTTTCATCGGAGTTCCATTTTAAACCCGATTTTCTTGTCTGCGCCTTTCTCCAATCAATGAATATTTGTCGCAAAGATTTTATAAAATTTATTAAAAAAAAAACAAAAGCGTATTTAGTGTAATAGCTGGTTCTCTCGACTTCGCCTGCTATATATGCTATAAGTGTAAATAAACCTAAAATAATTTTTTTTTACATAATATAGGGGGGACAAACGAGAAATCTTTCAACGAGTACTAACGCTCATGAACATGAGCCCTCCTTTTCACCCCCCCCCCCATGGCCCACCTGCTACTCACAAACCGCACTTAAGTTGGTGTCAAGTGAGCGAGCGGTACTTCCCCGGTCGTGCCAGCCCAATTCCGTTGCATAGGAGGATGTAGTGTCACGTACCATGGAAGGCGCTACCACTTCAATACATCATGGCACTACCTCTTACTAAAATGTAGAAAGGTACCACCAGGTAAAAAATAATAAATATGTAATTTGTTATGTTTTAAAATATTTTACTACGAATGGTCTTGAAACTTTAATTGTGTTCATATTTTTATTTTGCACATTAGCTTATTAGCCAGACAAAAACTAAGTAATTAAAATTTTGAATTTAGAATATTTTTTCAAATTCAAATTATTTTTTTTAAAGTTATTTAGGTTTTAACGTTTTAAACGGCAAACGAGATTCAATCATACATCCTCGATTATTTTCAATACCCCGACCGTGTGCTTCACGGACTTATCTTAAAAGGAGGTCATTGCCCCGTGCCTTAAACTTCGGCTTGTATCAGCCCGTTCAAGGTTAATGCAAAAACAATATGAACCTCGAGACATCAATGTTCTTCTCACGGCTGAATGTTGATTTTATGATGAAGATGATTTTATGATGCGAAACTCAATTTCATATCGTAATTAGGATACAGTGCCGCAAAAAATGTTCTTAAATTTTTAAAAAAAGTCTCTTCCAGAAAAGATCGGTGAGAATTCTTCTTTGCTTAACCCTTAATTTGGTAGAGGTTCAATGTGTTATATATATATGTAAAATTTATGTATATTTATAAGTTTAGGGTAGTAAGGAATCCAGAAAAAATAAAAAAAAAATGTTGCGACCTTCAGGTTTCCAGGAAACCAATGTTCATCAGAGTGAACATTGCCCAATCTGTCGAGAAATACCACTTTATTGTAATGTTTACTGTGGCGAACATAATCAAACTAGGGTACACATTCAAACAGGTAGTGCGGTTTACTAAATATTTTTATTTATATAAAAAACAAAACAAAGACATTACAAAATATCTTTTATAACATAATAGAGCCTCTTCTAGCATTTCACAAAAAACTTAGTATTATTTTGTATGAAAATTGAGAAAACAATTACGAGATTTTTTTCCGGTAACAAAACAGTCTTATATTACATTTCGTGCAGTACATAGTAGTATTTTTTAGGCAATATTTGCACCTCCCCATGGCTTCTTTTGTATTAGGAAAGTGGCAAATATTGTCGAAACGTATGGGGCTAATGGGCCTGGGTAACTTAGGGTTCTTTATTGTTGAATTTTCAACGATAGAGTGAGAACGTACAGACCGGTTATAAGCAATCATCATCTCATCTATACTAAATTTGTATTCATTTTCTTGCAGCAAACAGTTTTTTCTTTGTAATATCTATCAGTATCTTCTAAGCTATTATCAGCAAAGTGTAGAAATCTACGAATCTGTTGATAGCGTTTTAAACTCATTAGATCTGCTATCGGAGCATACCGGAATCTACTGCTCCAATAGTCTAGGTAACTAGGCATTGAGACAATACCCATAAGTATATGGATAACTATAAAATCACGCATTTCGTCTTCTGTCACTTGAATAGATTCGCCAGTTTTTTGAACAGAGTATAGATTTGACTGTACGGTAATATCGGTCACAATGTCTGAAGAAAAAATAAATTAAAATATTCTAGGGAATCTGCAGTGGGCAGGAAAGAGGCATTCATTATATTATGGTCTTGGTTTTCTTCAATTGTAGCTTGGTGACGGAAGGTGACGCTTTTTTTCCATTTATACGTTAAGTCAAATTTCGGAACTTTCTTTCGTCTTTTAGCCAGCACTGGAGTAATGTGCCTTTGGGCTCGAGTTTTCCTGGTAGCACTTTCAGGAGTTGATAAAGGGGCTTCAGACGGAAGAGATGGTATAGAAGATAAGGAAGGTATGTTCTCGTAGTTCGGTTCTCTAGTCGGTGTAGTTGGGCAAATTTGACGTAGAACTGGAGTCAATTGCAATGATGTTTCTGTAAAATCAAATTCAGGTGGATCGTCCCCAGTGTCATGATCTTCAGCAACAGGTTCAGGACTGCTTAAAATATGCATTCGCTCTAGAGATTAATCTAAAGATGGTGCTGACGATGAAGCTAAACTTGGAGTATGCAGATCTGCCAATTCATTGTCCATGTCGGACCTATCACTGGTATCTGAGGGAGCATGCTGTATAGGCACAAGCGCCAATACTTTTGCCGTGCGTCCATGCAAAGTATGCTGTTGGCAACAGAAAATACCGAAATAAGCAAAATAAAACCCATAACTTCAAAATGTTAAAAAACAAGACATAACTATTTTGGATTAATTTATCATTAGGTATTTGGCATCGTTCGCCGTGATGAACATAACAAATTGTAGGTACTTCATAGGTTATTTGGCAATGTTCATCGCAAAAACAAGCTTTTGGCGGTCATAAAACTTGAGGATTCACATAAAGGCACATAATTCACACACCAAAATATAACAAATAGTCTAGATAAGTTAGTGAGAGCATTTAAATACTTGAAACAATAGAAAATCAAGTAAAATCTTTATATTTACCTTGCGGAACATAGACGACCCGCGAGGCGCCGACATTTTGCTTTGACAATGACAAGTAAAAGTGTTGCCTGGTGCGTAGACTATTTTTTTACTATTAAAAAATATTATATACGGTATGATAATATTACAAAAAATACGAATTTGGTGTAAAAATATAACGAAATCATTTTTTTTTCATATGTTTCTCACAGTGAACAAAATCAAATTAAGGGTTAAGTCTTTAAAGTGGTGTTTTCTCGACTTCAAACAAACAAACGGACAATAGGAAAAATATAAATATAGAGAAATAAAAACATTTAATTAGGCGCTGTAAAACGACCAGATTTCTGTCAATCACAATTCGGCATTTTGTGCGCAAACCAGTTCCCTCTAGACGGTGCTACCACTTGGATACCTTTCCCAGAAAAGAGAGGAGTATATTTTTGAAGCAAAATCTCGACTGCAACTAGCTCTTCATTTTGGGGTAAAATTCAATGCTTTCATACTAATTATGGTACATACTTAATAAATGAGTACCTATCTGTTTATAATCTATGTGTATGGTATACATATGATAAAACAGTAAAAAAGTGAGCCTGTACATTAAACATTCAAAAATAATTTTAATAGGTGATAGAAAAAAGAGGAGAAGTAGAGATTTTTTAAAATCTATTTGGATGTTTATCTGGCTGTACACGCCAATCCTCGGAAACAACATAAAGTGTGTAATTTGTTTTCAAAACTGGAATATCTGATATAGAAATACCTTCAGGGAAATAAATTTTCTAATTTATTTTTTAAAACCGAAGAAGTACACTCGTTTTAAATACAAAAAGTTCTAACGGTAACATATGGCCGAGATTTTTTTACTAAGAATAAATGAATAATTTTGATATTGAATATTGGCAGTTATATTTGTGTCAAAGTGTACAAATAAATCATTATTAACGAGTATTAACTAATAGCAATATAATAATCATTAGATAATGACATTCTTCATAAGTAATAAAATAGAACTTCTGCTTGTTCGTACGTCGCGACCTACTAGATCAACCTTGACATATTTGCAATTGCAATTCAAAAGTTCTTTTTGTGTAACACGAATATGCATTTATCATCATTACTCAGCCTTGTTTGAAATACATTTCAGCGAGACGAGAAGCGATGTTGAGTTGCAGCACTGGGGCGGCATGACCGGAGAGGTACCTCTCGCTCACAAGACCGACGCAAAGTGATAGCGATTCATTTCGTTCGATTTGTTCGAGTTTCTGGAGGCTCGTTGGAGCAAAAGGAGTGTTAATACCTATTCATATGATTTATACGAATGTCTATGGGCGTTGGTTATCGCCACAGGGCTCCGACTACTCATTTGTCGTCTCACCTTCACAGACAATTGCTCAGCTGGTAGAGGTCACGGTCGTGGCTGGCAGCGCGCTGATGATGCAGATCTGTATCGTTCACTCCACATGAGGCCGCCCGTCCTAAGCCACACACGTCGACCTCTCCATATCGCTCTATCCGCAGTATGACCCCGCTGGGGGGGGGGGGCTATTCTGTCATACTTTAAATATCACATAACGCATTATTTAAATACTACGTGATACTGTAGGAGATATAAGATCGGTGTTTTTCTTTAATTACGCACACTCATAAATATTCGCGCGTGCAGTGGTCCGTACGAGCCATGACGATGGCGATGACGATTCGAGGGTTGCTTTCAAGATTTTACAACTTATATGTGTATTGTGTATATTATGTGCAGTATTTTACAACTTATATGTGTATTGTGTATATTATGTGCAGTATTTTACAACTTATATGTGTATTGTGCATATTATGTGCAGTATTTTACAACTTATATGTGTATTGTGTATATTATGTGCAGTATTTTGGTACGTCTACACCTACTGTTGGCACTCCAAAAAAGGAATTAGGTTTATTAGTATTGGTAATATAAACATGTGGGTGGACACTGGCAGTCGACCTAGTCATTCGATCATTAGTTTGATGTGTTTCTGGTTTCTGCACATAGATCTGTTTATGATAAACGGACAGTATATTAGATGAATGAGAAGTCGTGGGTAATAATCAACGAATTTAAATATTATGAACGCCATTTGAAGGATAGTTGTTGAATGTTCATAATACATTTTTATATTCAATTTTAATGTTCTTTTCCAAATTTGAAGTTAAACTTATCTCTTTTCAAATTAACATTATAAAGTCTTTCTTTGAACGTCAATGTGTTACAATCGCCACCTGAAACTAACACGCGAACTTACATTACTTTAGGTAAATTATTTAGTATCTAAAATTTAAACATTACTACGATCAGTTCTATGTGTAGTTAATGAACAAAATTGTACGGAATGACATATCAGTTAACTTATAATTTTGATGTGTCAGTTAAACAAATAAATAAATAACTGTCGAACGTTTTAATAATAAGCCCCCAATATCTTTGTGCAAATGTTGAGTCACGAATGAGGTAACCATGAGTTAATAAATAACCTTAACCAAAACATTCAAGTCTTTGTCGGAATAAACCGTTCAGACCCTTAATAATAAACAGATACATAAATAATATGTTTATCTATATCTATCTATCTACGAATATAATAGAACAGTCAAAAGGTGCGTTTGTCATTAAATATTAATAATAAATCAATAGTAGAGACAAAAAAATTGAAGTAAAAATATTGTCCGTTTGTATGTTTGTCTGTTTGTACACGCTAATCTCCGGCAGGAAGGAACGGATTTTAATGGAACTGTTTTGTTGTATGCATAGATAATAGCGGAGGCAACATAGAGGATGTAATAAGTTTGAAAACTGGTACATCTGATGTAGAAACTTCAGGGGAAAAAATAGAGAAATAGAATTAGGTGCGCCATTGCTGCTTTGCAGTCTTATCGGGCCACGTACAATTTTAGTATATTATAAGTGCCGTTTCTTGAGGCATAGTAAGAGCTATTTCACTTTTCAGCTGAATTGGGCCGGCACGACCCTAGAAGTACCTATCACTACATGATACTTTAGAGTAGTCACTCTATGCTGGAAGGTTTCGTGAATCTTGTGCATTGAGGAGAAAGAAGAAAACAATTTGTTAGTTTACTCCTCCGGAGAAACGTCCGCAAAAATACAATTGAATGGTGACCCTAGTCACACGTAAGCGATATAGCGATTAGTGGCACCGTTTTATTGTTTAGAGAGGCTAGTCCTGTAATGGAGACGATACCGCGGAGCAGAAGGTTATTTGATCATTCAACCGTCTGTCTGTCTGTATGATTGGTGAAAACTGCATGAACTGAATTCACCAATGGGTAGGAAGAATCCCAAAGAAGATTTTGTTATGATTTGTTACGACTGGAGAGGTATCTCTTACATGATACGTTTTATGAGTAGAAACCCATGGGAAGGAATGAGGAAAGGAGGATAACGTATCTGCATGACCAATGTACGAATGTCTATGGGCATCAAAATGCTCCGATTGTCTATTTGCACTGTACTTTAAATAATCTAGACTTCGTAGTTCATTCAGCACTATCTCAGTGCGTGGAACGAAATTACACATAAAGCGCACGGTAAAGATATCAAGAGGGGTTACCGAATTTAGCGGTTTTTGTGCGGCCAAAGTTATGACACATTGTCTATGGAACACAGACCTTGTTAATTGTTCTGAGTGCGGTCTGTGTATGATAACGACACATTGTGACGTCACTAACAAATAAAATCTATTGCTTTATAATTCAATAATCAACATTTCGAGAGTCACAAGTGGAGTGGCACGTGGCCCCGTGATTACTGATGTTATGTGACTGCCCTGACTGAGAGTGGTCCCACAGTCGTAGGCCGGGTTTCCCTTGAGTAGCACCAACAAGTGTTGAGCCGCCTTCGTCGTGTCCGCCGGCCCTCGATAAATAAAATTCTATAATATGTCCGGCACAGATGGTTTATCTTTATAGAGAGAGCTACCGAATCCGAAACTTGGCTATCCCAAACTCGGCTAGGAGGACATGTGAGAGAGAGAATCACTTACACGATGGTACCGGCCCCAAGCTGTCAGGATATTGTGTGAGTTCATCTAACGCTGGTCACCCGCTGTTGGTAGCCGGCTGCCGGTCACCCAACTCCTCCGTTACACGCTCAGTGTCGGCTTACCTTTCCGCACGCCGCTCAGCGCTCCTCGCGTTTCTATTGTCATGACACTGTGACGTCAACGTAATGTAATACACTTAGGTAACAAATGCAAAATTTACAAGAAATAGATGAATATAGTCTATACATCATACAATAGCTTTCCCAACGACTTTGCCAGTGAAAACCTACCCCACGGAAACCAATTTTTTCCGGTAAATATCATTGTTATGTTATTTGAGATCTTCTATGTATGAATTATATTCTGACGACATAGTGAAAAACGTTCTGTAGATTTTGCGCGAAAGAGTAACACATAATGTAATATAACGTTATCCAGTATAACATTAGTGGGATTAGTCCTATGCCGGCTATGTCTATGTAAATTGTTAAATAAAAAAGATCTATGTAAATAAAAAAGAATTAGCTGAATAATAGTCAAAATTGTGACGCCGTAGAATCGGATTATATTGTTGAGTTATATTGTCGTTTCACGAAAGCATTAAGTGTATCTATAATTTATAAATTTTACGGCGGGAAATACACGCGCGTGCCAAATTTAAATTCATCGCCATGTTGTCCATGACACATGATAGTTCGTTCAAATTTGGAATCAGAAACGGTTTTATAGCGGATGTAGATAGTAGTAGTTTTTGTCATCGGTACTTAAAAAAATAGTATTTTTAGTTGAACCATTGAAACGTCTCTGCAATTGGTTCTTTCTACTTTTATTAGGTGTTACTATTTTTGTCGAAACAAATTGTATCGACATGTTTGTTACAAATAAAATTCTCTACAACTCTACCTGTACCTTTTGTAAAATTACGAAAAAAATATGTATATACACAAGTATTAACAATAATATGATACGCACCTATACCAAATATATGAAGCTGAAGAGTTTGTTAGTTATGCTCTTATCTCAGAAACTACATTTCATTTATCGAGGAAGGTTAGAGGCTGTATACCATGACGCTACGGCTAATAAGGGACGGAGTTATGCGGATGAAGTCGCCTGGTGATGCAGTTATAACATAATACTGATTTACCGTATGGCAACAGCTGTACCTATATTTTAAACAGACATCTGTATATTTAGTTACGCATACAAGTTATATTAATTCATCATACTGCGTAGTACATTAATTGACGCTGCCTAGTTGTGGCAGTAGACAGATTAATCGATTTACACTTATGATGCCCGCCCCTAATGGGTAATTAGCGTAAACCATAGAGAAATAGACTAAATGTTTTAGCATAACTTCCTCGTTGTGTGTACATAATTCTCAATATATACGGGATATAATTTTTATAGTATAGGAGGGGGGGGGAGGCAAATGAGCAATCTATCCTTTTGGAGAACATTGACGCCCACAAACATCCGCACATTAGCCGTGCTTTATTTTATAACACTCGAAACGGAAACGGAACTGCTCGCGTACCTCGACAGTCATTTACGATTGTGTCATGAGAGCGCCGCAGGCGGATGCTCCTCCGGCCGCGCCGGCTGCGTCACACTCACCCCTGTCCAGGTATTTGTGTTTATTATATAGTATAGGGGGGCAAACATCCAATTGGAGCCTTCTGGCGACTACCGACACCCGTAAAGATCCGCGACACTTGTCCTACAGATGTGTCTCCCCCCGTTTTTTCTCCCCTCCAATGTGATTATTTTTTACTAAGAAGCTTAACTTAACAGATAAAAAATTATAGAAATAAAACTTCAAACCTTATGCTAGTTTCGTTTAATTTTATTTTAGTTTATTTTGTAGTTTAATCTTGAAATGTGTGGACTAATCCATAGTATTTTTAGGTACATTTATCATATTTGGTGTGAACGTAAAAAAATATTTATTACAAATTTCACGCCCATTTTTGCTAACAGCAATATTCGATGCATTGTAAAAGTCAGTCTAAGGCTCCCGAAAACAAAATGGCGTCTTGTGGATTTTCACGCCAATCCTAAAGAATGCGGCACCACTCTTAAGTTATGGCGAAGCGATGCGTCATCTACTTATTCATCTTGCAGTCATTTGTGTGATTTCTGTACGTTATCCTTGCACCCGGATACTACAAGTACATTTGCTATATCTACATTGAATCGGGCTGGCAGGACCGTGGAAGTGCCTCGCTCATAGAAACTTAGTTAACATATCAAAAGTGTATGTCTATATTTCTCAGAAACGGCTTAGAATATGATAGCATGAAACAAATAACAGATCTCGAATTCCGAGAGATTACACGTAACGATAGATTGAGAAGATTCGATTGTTTAGATCGCATATAAACAAACTAGCGCCACCCCACTCACGTATTGCAGAATTTTGAAAGTGTAACAGGGAGAGAGTGTATCCTTGTTGCATGACAGTTGAATTTGGACCTCGCGCTAACACGCCTCTCGCAGGGGCGGATAGTTAGTTAGTGGGGCCCTGGGCTAACACAACTTGGGGGTCCATTAATTTTTTACTATTGCCAATTTGTCAGGATTTTGCATCCATGGGCTTAAGCCAAAAAACCCTTAGGCAGATCCGTCCCTGTTCTCTCATCTCATCTCTCTTATACAGCCATGTCATAAGACCAGCAAGTGGCATTTTGATCAGTGGTTTGTGGTTACAGAACAATTGACGTCCATTCTCTATACTTTTGTTTAGGGACGACGGAAGTTACGAAAACTTTTTTGTTTATAGTATAAAAAAATGTGTAAGTAGATATGTAATGTAGAAATAAAATAACGCGATTTTAGAGAGCTCTAATAATAAAAACAAAATATGATCACGGCTTCTAGCCGATTTGAAGCGCAAATCGACCCCATCCGTCGGTGGGTGGGGGAGGAGGCCGGCCTCCTCTGACAAGCCAAACCGAAAGACGAGCTCAACTCTCCTTATACACGTCCCGTAAAATTAAACGGCACCGTGCGCGCGCCGTCCCACTAGCGTGGGGAGGGGGACCGTTTCCCCCTTTTCGGTCCCAAAAATAAATTACGATAGGGTAATGCCCACAAAAATTCCGGTATGCTTCTTCCCATCTGCGGGAAAAGAGGGGGGTCTGTCCCCCTTTCGTCTACCTAAAACCTGAAGACAAAAAGTCTTCCGTAGATCCGACGAACTGTAGGGGCGAGGGCAACAGCTCCGCCAACAGTAATAGGTCCCTCTGAAAAAAAAAAAAAGTAGATATGTTATCCTCTTAAAATATATCTCTTTTTTATCTCTAGCTAACCGTGTTTGTAATATGTAATATGCATGTATGCATGCTGCGTCTTTACCGCAAATAAATGGTTTATTGTATTGACAAATTAACCGTTGGTAACGTGGCGGTTAGACCGCGTGTCACGCCAGAGTTCGCGGGTTCGAATCCCGCCTAGGTCACGGATGCTTACAAATGTATTACATGTATTTCTATAATAAGTAATGTAATAATTTAATATATTTCCGTTGTCTAGTACCTGTGACACAAGTTCTTACGGTACTTACCACAGGACTGGGCTAACATGTTGTAATAAGTCTACAAATATGTTATATTATCATTAAAAGGGGACCGTCAATTGTCAATTCGAGTGGTGGTATATAACTATAGGGTGACAAAGTGCCCCTCGTCCGAGGCCGGGGCCCCAGCCATAGGTCAGTGTTTTTCCGGACCTAAACTTACGCTGTGGAAGCGTAGAGAAGCTTCGAGAACAGCCCGCATAGGTGAAGCATAACATTAATTAAGCTACGCAGAAGCCACATCCGAAGAATATGCCACGGGGCCCCTGGCAACAGGTGCCTCTATGGTTGCTCTCTGTAATTAAATATAAAAGGACGCACAAGTGACTTCAAAATAGCCAAGGTGATTGACTTACGCGGACGCTTTTAGATTACGGAAATATCCCGTATACGTACGTGGAAACGGGAACGCTTTACGTTCGTTTTATAGCAATCGAGCAGTCAGGACAAGTGATGAGTGGTCCCGCTGCGGCCCTCGATTGTCTTTTTACCCATACTCCGTTTAGATCTTCTAACTTGGACAGAATTTTAGTATGAGGTATATCATGCAACATTCCAGCTGAATTGGGCCGGCACGGCAGGCGAAGTGCCTCTCGCTTACATTTTACCGAAGCAATATGGTAGCTATGTCGCATTTCCTGCGGTTTGTGAGTTTCCGTTGGCCTTTTCGGAGGGTGAATGGAAGGAGGGCACTTGTACGTACACGTAACAATAATGCGGTTGTCTATAGACGTTAGTAGTCACCTAAAGACTCTGAATATTTGTTTGCCTCCTTATATCAGACAAGACAAAGGAAGAGTTGAAGCCTTTTAAGATTGACAGATGTTCATCAGATGCCTTGTGCTCCTTCACCCCGTCATCGTATAAAGCTATACTAAGAAACCTAGGAAACGTCGCATAGCCGACACTTCATACTGGTGTTATGTTAACGTGAAGCACGCCCGGTGTTGAGATACACCGCCCCGATATGGCAGCAATGAGGAAATATAATAAACTACGACTTGCAGTTTAAAGTTACAACGCAATACCTACTACTTCAAATGGTAAAGAACAGATATAATTATTGTCTTTTTCTTGAAAGTATATGATCTATACCGTTGTTACTGCATCAAAATCGTTACAGCACAGTTTAATAATAGATAATACACGCAATAAATGTTATATTAATTTATCTGAGTGGAGCATCTGTAGCCGATTCAATTGTACAAGTAAAATGTTAAACATTCCGGTCACAATAACAATTGCTAAACAGTCAGTGAGGCAGTAAGAGGCGGGGGAACGTTACCGGTGCGACTTCTCGCTCGCATGATATCGCCGCGAAGTTAGCGCTACGCCGTCGCGTTTATCCAGTAGCCCATTAGAGATGACACTGCATATCAATTGTGACGATGTCTATGAGAGTTAGTGGTCATGAGGGCTGCTCATTTACCCCTAAACTAAAAAATGCCTCGGCTGTAATTACGATGCAGCGCGTCACGCCTCACACAATTGCGAATGTGAATTGTTCAAAGAATGCAGTTGTAATTGACAAAAACTAGTTGCGTCCGACGCCGCCTCAACTTGTTGGGCCAACTTCACATGCCCGAACTGGGCACAATCCGTACAGAGTGCAATAATAGCCAAGAGGATTATATTTGGTACTCACAAAAATTTAGCTAGATCTATTCTAAT
The DNA here is from genome assembly GCA_017140195.1 of Eumaeus atala. Taxonomy (NCBI): domain Eukaryota; kingdom Metazoa; phylum Arthropoda; class Insecta; order Lepidoptera; family Lycaenidae; genus Eumaeus; species Eumaeus atala. The sequence goes on from JAFELO010000845.1 coordinate 14,373, forward strand.
AATTATCTCTGCCTACACTATTAGCGAGCTGGCGTGAAGCTGTGTTGTTGTAATATAAAGCTGTAAAGTTTGTTTGTTTGAACGCGCCAATCTCAGGAACTACTGGCCCGAGTTGAAAAATTATTTTCATGTTGAATGGTCCACTTATCGAGGAAGGCTTCTAGGCTGGACACCATTACGCTACGACTAGTAGGAGCGGAGCTACGGGTGAAATGGCGGGGTGATGCTTGTATATATACAAAGTTGCAGAAGCAGCATTGGGTTGTTTTAACGACAATTCTTTTATGCATTCACTTAAGTTTTTTATACTATTTTTTGTCTATAGGGTCGGCAAAAACGACGGACAAAATTCTTTATTTTATTTAAAAAAAAAGAACTCTTATACAGCCTTCATAGTATATATCTTAAGGTAATCTGTGGGTTGTGTGTCATGGGGCGTTGAGCGGAGATGCTACACCATGCTATACCATGGGAACCATTTATTTTTTGACATTCAATATTTTTTGTTATTCCCAATTGTAATATATGTAATCTAATGTGTCAAACTTTATCCAAATCAGTTTAGTAGTTTTTATATTATTATTATAATTTTGATCTCCCATCACAATGATGATAATAATGTCGTCATATCAGAATCTCGGCCACAGCTGCCATCTCTATTGTGAAGAGACACCGGCGCATTGTAAAGGAAAAATTTTTGCGCGAGAATAAGTGCACTTTTTTTCTTCATCTTGCTCTTCCCATGGGAAGGCAATCCGACATGACCCGATAGGTATAGGGGGCAGGACGGATAGCGTGACGTTACTCACTCGTGTTAATTCCTGAAACCGGCCTGTTATTGGAAATCGAAAAGTATTATTAATACTTGGTATGATCCGAACCTGGAATCAAACCCTTGACGTCACGTCTGTGGCTAAACATGCTTTACCACGAGACAGTGTGAGAGACAGAGACAGAGGAACATACAGCCATACTTAGAAAATTTACATTGATAATATTAGTCGGATTAGTGAGAGAGGATGGGACGAACGAATACTCTACTTCCTTAACAATCCGGTCATTTAATGCAAATAGTCATACGAGTGGCAGTTTCGCATTGGCTATATAAATCGAACTCGAAGAGTTGAATAACACTTGTATCACTTCTTTAAAAAGTGAAGCCACAGAAATGCCGAACAACCATCACGGCACACTCTCGCGTGATCGCCATCGTTTGTTTACCGCGTATTCCATTAGCGAGACGCCATTGTTTACTCTACCTATAGACTTGGTTTTACTTTTTTTTTATTAAGACAAAAACCTTATTCAGAAAATTCCCGTTCCCAATTTTAGTTGTGCCCGAGTTTTACTTCCGTAAAACATATTCTAAAAAATGCTGGTTCCCTAGCATTTTTTTACGGAATGAGATAAATTAGTTTGTTTTAAATTACTTTAACGTATCGTCGTTTATTGAATTGTTCTGATTTTCAGATTGTAATCTATATTTAATTTATAAATTTACCTGTATCAAATTTCATCCAAATGGATCCAATAGTTTTAGCATGAAACTATCATAAAGATATGTAAAATTCGTTCAGAGTGACAAGGTCAACTATTTCATCATTATCAGCCCAACCTACAGAATATCGAGCTCTATTTACACTCAAAGAGTAACCTTTTTTTATATACCATAGACAGCAGATTTCAATCACATTTGTTAACATCATTGATCAGTACATCTTTTCAAATTGTTTTAGCTGGCTCCTCTGATTGACACAGGATTGTTTAGCCATGAGAACTCGTAGGCTTATAACTTTGTTTAATCACAGTAAAAAAATAAAACTAATCTTTAAATTTGGATCACGTTAATAGTTGCAAGTACAAGTGAAATACACATGGCCTGTCATAAACTTAAAATAATGCGCTGTGCGTTATGCAAGTCATAAATGTGTTGCCCTTGCACATAATTTTAAGCGGTTAAAACGGGACTAATGAGTATTACAAATGAGGTCAGTGTGCCAGCGCGGCCCTAACGAGGATGCATGAATTGTATGCAATACAGGACTGACACTGATATTCACTTACGAATGGATTGGGGATTTGTTGTTGATTTGTTTTAGAGTCGTAATTCAAAACTCAATGAGACGTCACGATTAAGGGGTTGACAGTCACCATTAATTATGAAAGGTATACCGTGCTGCATTAGATACGTCTTATTCACTTGATACTACCGAGAAGCGACAGCTATGCCGTCGCATTTCGTGTGGTGTACGAGTTTCCGATGGCTCATTGAGCTGAATGCGGAAGAATGGCAAAGCAGATCCCATATGCGGATATGATTGTAAAGTTGGTACTCATCGAAAGGCTCAAATCGCTTGTAGTAGGCAACCCTTATTGTATAAAAAAAACAGGAAAGTAGCAGCCAGCCCTAGAGACTACTGCTGTCAAGAGTGTCAAGTCCAACGCATTAAAGTCTTCTTTGCTAACACACCAATTTCATACTTCCGGTTGGAAGAGACAGGAAATGTAGGTTTTGTCAGGTTGGAATATGCTACATATATAGCGTGCTCATTAGCGGCAAATTTGAAAAGAGCTTAGCACTAAACCTAAAAAGCCAGCTCTGACAAACACCTGAAGTTTGTTCCTTAAGAGTCAACATGATTATGTAGTAAAAGGTGACAAGACACGCACAATTTGTCTCGTCATATTTTTTTACACCGCGCGCCTTGAACTATTTCTGATGGAGTGAATTTTAATGACCATAGAAAACAACCAAGTCATAACCAAAGAGGTGAGAATCGTTCACTGGAAACTTACCGTAGTTCAGTCATGGCACACGGCGGCGTGTACGATATGTCGCGTTACAACACTCAATTGTACGCTCCGTGTAGTGCCCTGGTATTTGAGCTAATGTCGGCGCGGTTGACATTAAGCCAAATACCAAGAGGATTAAGGTTTTTCGGGTGGCTTCATTAGTGCGGCCCGATTCCGTGGTCTAATTATAATGTGGCATCCTGATGAGTGTTCGTAACGTGTGTTTACTGAAAAAATATAACGTCAGTAAATTCAAATTGTTTATTGGAGTAAAAGTACTTTAACGGATTTTATCGCATATTTAACTACTACCGATCCGCCCCGGCTTCGCCCGTGAATAAATTTTACACTAAATACATTTTTTTTAAACTTACAGACAGATTTTTTAAACTTTTAATAAGTATAAACTATCGATCGTCAAAAATTATTCATATCACTTAATGTTTCCGGAATTAAAACTCAGGTGTTGTACTTTGGCCGAAACTGACCAAGAAAGCTCAATGCTCATGCATAGTTTTTTCTTCTGGTAATTATAATTTTATTATTTGATAATTTGACTGTGGTCATCAGCAACGCAAAAAAGGCTGAAAAATAACCTCTCGCCCACGTGATACCACCGTAACATGACATTTTTTTGCTGTTACGATTCGTGATGTTCCTAAGTTTCTGGTGACCCAAAGGAAGGGAGGAGAGAAAGACACTTCTGTTTTGCGATTGTCTATGGGCATAGTAAATCACATTAAAAAAGCCACGACAGAGGTAGCTCCCGGTCGTGCAGTCTTGCTGCATGCAAAGTGACAGCTGCTCTGTCGCGTTTCGTGCGGCTTTTGAATTTCCGGTGGTCCTTGTGTAAGTGGCGTCATTCTGGATATATTTAAAGTAGTCATATCAGGCCTTAGGACTACAGTATAGGGCCTGGGACTTTGCGGGAAGACAGAATAGTATCAAGATCTGCTACGGTATATGAGTCAGAGAAAGACCGAACCAACCGGCGAGTCCTAGGCACAATGTCGTGAAATTGTATTTACATTGAGTTAATGAAATGTTGTACGAGCAATTATACCAATATGCCGACACAATTATCGCACTTCGGCCATTATCCACTCGTGAATGACCACACTCAACAACGATATACTGTACTAGAATAACAATATCAAATATACAATTTCAAAAGGTATAGGACTCTAGCTTTTATAGTCACATTATATAAATTATTTATTACATTTATTGCACTAAGAATATTTAACATAATAAAACATTATAACATGTTATGTCATTTTCATTAAAAAAAAAAAAGAATTAGTTCATTTTACCTGCTAAAGGCTATGGAATGTGGCAAATTCATACACGAAATTACAATATGCCCTAATTCCAATTATAAAGTTAAAGCTTCGTAGATTTAGTTACAGCTCGTTAATCAGACAGGTCTGTAAGAGGGGCGTACAGATCAGGAGGAGGAGCCGCTCTTTGCACCCCTCTTAGGAGAAGAGGGCACAAAAGAGGAAATGACGTGTCCTGATGATTTGTTGTTCCGGGGCACCACACCAAAGACGGTATTGATGGTCCTGTTTTTCGTGGGTATTCGGCGCTATGATGTGCCGCGAGCCCCACACATCATAAATATAATAACTAGTTGTTAACACTTTCAACTAATACATATGCAACCATCATTTAAACATAATAAAAATATAAAAAAACAATAAATACATAGTTTACGACATTAATAGTTCTCGTCGAAAATAATAGTTGCCCAAAAAAATCTATTGTTTAGGACATCGATGTCACGTACATTGTTTACTGTTCTCAGGGCGGTAATGTTATTTATATATAATTGCAATCAGTCTGTCGTTGTGTCGGAGTGCGGACGGACCACGATGGGGTTCGGCGAGGTGAAGGACTACACGCTATGCTATAGCACACTATTCAGGATCAGCAAGACACGGTGAGATTGATTTACCATCGGTCTCAAGAGCGTAGCAGCGGGGAGGCAAGTCGGGATATGCCCAAGGGGGCTCCCGGTCAGACTTATTAACCTAACTTATGGGTTAAGTTCCTCTACACTGGAAAATACTTTGGTGCTTTCTAAGTTGAGAAAAGTGCAGTGAAAGTGTTTATAAAATTTGACTTTCTTTGAATATTATTAACAACCCTACGAATATTATTGAATTTTAATATTCGAGGCAGCTAAATGAAACACTTCGACGTAAATAACCTAATTGTAAAAAAGCGCGCGCGTTACTAAACCACACAGTACACTGCTACTGAAACCTCTATAAGAATTCATTAAACACAAGTTACGGCATATGCCTATTTAAAATGTTAAATACATTTTCAATAGGTATATTTTTAAATATTTAATAAAACATACAGTACAGGTAAGGAAGTTTACAATAAAAATATATGTACGTGTGCCTACTTATGTAGGTATGCCCGTGTATGAAGCTATATTTCTTTGTCGTATAAATTAACTATTAAAAAAATTTAATTGCCCAACAACTGGTTGTCAATTATCAAAAATGATATTCACGTTTTTATCGTTTTATTTGTTTGTGTTTTTGGTATTGTATCGTAGAAATTCTCGCCCATAACATCCGGTTCATGCGAGTGCCCCCCACACCCATCGGATATCACCCTAGCCCGATGGCAGTGCGTAAATGTATTCACCAGGGAAAAAATAATTAAAAAAATTAATGAGGCGATACTTACTACCAAAAGAATATTAATTGTTAACTCTTTGTATATCTTTTTTAATATTATTTGAGTAAATTAAAATAACAATTAATTTAATGATTAAATATATTATTAATCAGTTCCTTAATCTAAAATGAATCATATACCACAATATAAAAAATAACTAGCAGTCCGTCCCGGCTTTACACGGATATTTCACGAAATATGACAAAGTTAATGATGTTTATGTGTCATAGAACAATGTTATAAGACACAAAAACATGAAAACAAATGAGATTTATGACAGAACGACGTCTGTCGGGACAGTTGTGTATAAATTTTGGAGCGAAATAAGAACTTGCTTTTATATTTATTGCTTAACTTTAGTTTCATAAAGATCAACCTCAAAAATAATTTGATAGAAACGTTTTAGAAAAATCTATTCAATGAACAGAAACAAACAATCAAATGTTTCCTCTTTATAATGTTAGTATAGACAAACGGAAATGACATAACAAATAAGATAAACGTACTTAAACTAACTAGTAATTTAATAAAAGTACCGAGACATTGTTATAAGAATCGCGAACAACAATTCTGGGAAGTTGTGACTACGATGTGCCACGGGATAGTGCCCTGCAGACAGGGCGGATCGGCGTCCGGGGAAGTACCCCTCGCGCAGCACTGATGCTAAGCGCTGTGCTGTCGCGTTTCGTGCGTAGGTGTACGGCGCTATCACTGTCGCACTGAGCACACAACCTTCAGGGGACGCGCGATATTGACCGACATTCAGATAAATGTTTTTATTATAAAATAGTCGTACACAGATAAAAGTGTTTTATTAACAATGGCTACGGAATATTTTACTATTCCACGGTATAATCACTCATAGGCTGTGGTATAATAAAGTTAAAAGAAATATTATTAGTTGTGTTTTTAGTTTTTGGGGCAGTACCAAGATTAGTCCTCAGCCCTTACTGGCGAGCGCACATTCTACAACGTGCAGCGCACATTCTACAACGTGCACATCGCGCTGCACGTTGTAGAATGTGCGCTGCACGTACGAAACAGTATGACGTCATAATGATGATGATGAATGTATAATGACGCATTCTCTATATTTCATTGAACTTAATGTTCCGAATGGGCGGAGCCTGCGAGTGAGAGAGCGTCCGTCAATACTTATGTGTTGTTTGTCCCCAGCATCCTCCGTCCGGTGTCGGTGCAGGGAGTGATGGAGCACGCGCTGCAGCATCGCGAGCGGGTCGGCGTGCAGGACTTCGTGCTGCTGGAGGACTACCGCTCGGAGGCGGCCTTCATAGACAACCTCAAGAAGCGCTTCAACGAGAGCATCATCTATGTGAGTCTATAGTATTTTTTTATAAAATAGAGGGCAAACGGGAAATCCGAGACCTTTCCACGCACACACAATTGATCCACAGAAAGACTATATAAATAAATGTGAAGCAGCGAGGCCGAGGCAGTCCGGTCACGCCGGCAGATGCACATCCGTGTGGACGCGACGCTTTCGATATGTGTGGACGCGCCTACACAAAAACCATTTGATTACGCACATAAAATTGGATTTATGACACTTTACTTTGTTTAGTTTATCGTATATTAATCGACTTAACGGATCCAACGAGCTCCTAGTCATCCGATGGTGCTAAAGGCAATTCGCTTCGCATCCAAAGCACTCACTTAGATACGAAAAAAAAGAATTCACAAAAATGGTCGTTAACATGGAAAATGTCTCGTAATCCGCGTTTTCACGCCTGTGCTTTTGACGCCTGTGGTTTTCATATCTACAATTTTTCATAAAAATTGATAATGTACATCTCGTATTGATAACACGAATCAAAAATTTGTGAAATCAAAATGACCAATTTCACCTAAGCGGAAGTAGTAGGACATTAGTATACAAAATGACGGATGGACGTTTTGTAAATATGCAGGTAGTGTTGTGGCTGCTTTGCAGTGCTTGCACAACCGTGACAGCTCAGCGTTGAGTGCGGTTTGTGAATGCTAAACTCTAGCGCTATCGATACGATTGACAACTAGTGGGTTCGACTCCCGCCCAGCTCATACATGTTTATCTATGTATGTTACAAGTATTTCTTATATAATCTTGAAAACCATAAAAATACCACCAAAAATAAATATATAATATTGAATGTCTTGCTGTTGTCTGGTATCTGTGACGCAAGTCCTCGCGGTACTTAGCTCAGGGCTGGGCTGGTGATAACTTCAAAGATGTTCATAGAGTCAGAGGTACCTCCCG
>JAFELO010000845.1:31321-42767 GCA_017140195.1 Eumaeus atala
ATGGGTGGATTCGGTATTTGTTTTCCAGGGATGTCATACTTATCTATATATCTATATCTACTTTGCGCAGATACAAGTGCCTGAGTCCGGACACGTGGCCCAACTTCCGCGGCGCGGCGCGCGATGGCGTGCAGAAGCTGGTGGAGGCCATCAAGTACGAGCGGGAGGAGTACAGGTTGGGCAAGTGAGTACTGTGTTATTTATATCACTGTATAGCTGTAACTGATTAGGTTTTAATCAGGTGTGTCACAAACGTGCAGAGCCGTACACACTTTGTTACTTTAAAGGGTAGGATCGGTTAATTTATTTGTGTGAATTTATTTTTCGCCTGCGTTGTAAAAATACCGCCAGGCACACGGAAAATGCTACACCCAACTCACGACACAACTCCTATCCACCTATCTGGTACTATCCAAAATCAGTCTTGTGAACCAGTCTTAAAGCAGACTACCAGCATCACGGCAAAGACACATTCCTCAAACTACAAATATGTTACAGCACGAAGATCTTCATACGCTTCCCGAAAACTCTGTTCGATACGGAAGACGCTTACCAGATCAAGAAGAACGACATAGCCACCATCATCCAGAGCCGCTGGCGGGGCTACTGGCAGCGAAAACAGTACCTGCGCATGCGCGCAGCGGCAGTGGTCATACAGAAGTGGGTGAGGAGGTTCCTCGCGCAGCGGCTAAGGGAAAGGAGGAGAAAAGCCGCTGACGTCATCAGAGCTTTCATTAACGGTATGGCATGTTTGTTACTCCGACCTTGATCCTTACGAAGTGTATGTGGGATACAAACTAAGCCTAACTACTTACTTTGTCATGTTCTGCTAGTCAGACCAGGGATGACATTTGATCCTAATTTTCTATTAAATAAGTCCTTACAGTCGAAAGAAAAATAGCAGCTTGCGATCAGCTTATCAAGAGGTTAACCACAGAAGTAGCACTAAGTAGGAGTGATAGAACAAACCCACTTTAAAAAAATCTACTTCGATACTTAAGCATCTTTTTGTCTTCTTCCGTTACCGTCAGATTAACGAACGAAAAGGAAAGTTGACCACGTCTGATTTAGAGCATCCTTAACCAGGTTTCATCACCCGCAACGGCCCGGAGACAGCGGAAAACCGCCGCTTCCTCGGTATCGCGAAGGTGCATTGGCTGAAGCGCCTCTCCACTCGTCTTCCACAACGGCTGCTGGACTCCTCCTGGCCGACGTGCCCGGCGACCTGCGCGGAGGCGTCGATGGAGCTACGCCGGCTGTACCGCGCGCACCTGTCGCGACGCTACCGGCTCGCTCTTTCACCGGCTGATAAGAAGCAATTTGAGCTGAAGGTGTTGGCTGAGAAGACTTTTAAGAGTGAGTTTGGAGATTATTCACTTTCTTTAGTTAGCGATACAAATTACAATGTTCCCATATTTTGTTTGACATATCCCTGCATTACCCTAACAAGGAGGTGAGGAGTCCTGGCTCGAGTGCCAGCACATTACAAGTTTCCGTGTTTATTATTAATGTCAAATGGTGTATAATTTACCTCATTGTATAACAAGAACCGTGTCTTTATACGAGTATACAACAGAGTTAACAACGGAAGGATTTCGTATATTAACTGTGCATAGTAAGTGGTATATAGTCGTAGTATGGCTCCTGGTCTGACTTCCTGGCCACTACTACAACATTATCAAATTTCCTCGATCTTTGATAGACAATCGATTAATGCTCAAAGATGCTCAAATTGCTTTTCTCGTGAGCTTCTACGTATGGCACTATTAATATTCTAGCAAAAATATTTTATGTAAATATGTCTCTCATAAAATGGCTAGTGAATACTAGATCTAACCGTGCAAATGGTCTGCTCAGACAAGAAGAACAGCTACCCCAGCAGCGTGAGCGAGAAGTTCCGCGACGATCGCCTATCCGAAGAGCTCAAGGTGCTGCGGAACACTTTCATGGCGTCGCCCTCGTGGCCCACCGGGGAGAAGCTTATTGTGAGTATAGCTGTGGCAGGTATAGGACTAACGGCTTCGTTGGATTTGAGACTATTATATAATGTTAGCGGGTTAGTAATACTTCAGATTCATCATTTAGATCGGGCGGTCTGAATGATGAAGGCCATCTCAACAGTTATCTTCAACTAAATAACCACCTGTGAGCTGGGGCGCCGCTATATCAGCTCGTTTCATTTGATCGACTCGAATCGTTGACAACCAAGCTCTTTCCGGACAGCTCGATTCTTAGGCCCTACGAAGAGATGTCGGTTCACTGGGCGTCTTTAACCGTAATTTCTATGGAGACTGATCCGAGGAATTATTCGATTTAATGCCACAGGACTCTGAGTTCCACGCCCATCACCTTGATGTCCGTAAACCCACAATAGTGCGACCCAATCGCCACTTTTTACCGCGTACAACTGTACTGTGGAACCAGCTGCCTCCCTCGGTATTTCCGATCCGGTATGACTTAGAGGTCTTCAAGAAAAGAGCATACCTATTCCTTAAAGCCCGTAACGTGTCTGCAAGACGCCTAGTATTGCAAATGTCTATGGGCGGCGGTAGCTGCGCACCAGCTCGTTTTCCTCCTATCTCATAAAAAATGCCTTCACCATTCCTGTGGCCCGTATGACCACGACTTATTCAATTCTACCCTTCTTTACTTTCTGGCCAGAAGCCATAGCCTATTGTGTCTCTCGGACCGGACGCTCTGCTATCTTTGTACCTTTCTGATTTAGATTTTAGCGACTTTTTTCATATTATTATTTTTCCAAATAGACTCTTTTGCGAGACCTTCGTGCGAATTCTCAGAGACGACCAAAGTTCGATTCTCTTTCGAGCGCTTCAGTGCCTTCTTCTACGCATCTCGTCATATAAAAAGCACTCATAAAGGCTGCGGTGTGCCTTTTCTTTTGCCGCTTCGCCGTAGTGCGACGTCCGCACGTCCGACAAATTCATACCTTAACCTGTTTTATGTTGGTATTTAGACGTAATTGAGGATATCAGAACTCGATGCCTTTTAGCTGAAGTCCAGATGAGCTAATAAGTGTTCTGTGTCCCAGTATTCGTGCGAGGCCGTCAAGTACGACCGCCGCGGCTACAAGCCTCGCCCCCGGGCGCTGCTCGCATCGGACAAGGCGCTGTACGTGCTGGACCCGAGCTCGCGCCGCACCTTCAAGCTCAAGCACCGCCTGCCGCTCGACAAGCTGCGAGTGGTGCTGACCACCGCGACCGACGGCCTCATAATCATCAAGATACCGCAGGAGCTCAAGAAGGACAAGGTGAGCTATATCGCCCACTGACATCATATTATATTATATAAGAATCGTGATATGTTGTACTCCGTTCTCTACGCCTATCCCATTAGGGAACTGGTGCATGAGTGAGACATCATGTAAGTTAATTATGTAACACCGACATCAGAACTTTTACACCTAGAATAAGTGGGGAAACAGTAAAGATTAAGGACATTTTGGCTGCCACCTCCAGCCCTAATTGTAGGAAACTAAGCGGGACTTTTTATTCCAGGGCGACCTGATCGTGTCGGTGACGCACGTCATCGAGGCGCTGACCATCGTCACCGATCACACCAAGAAGCCGGAGCTCATCGAGATCGTCGACACCGCCACGTAAGCAGCAACGTGTCACAAATACTGACGCATTCTATAACTCATGGAATATATGCAGTTGCTAGTGCGCAGGAGTAGGAGATGGTACAGATGTTGTGACCGCGCGTCAGTCTGACAAGCCAACGAGTGGCTGTATCGGGTTATAAGTAATAAATATATTAATAACATTAAGAATAATAGCAATAATAATAGTAACAAAAATATTAATAATAGTACCAGGTAAGACGTAATCTGTCATTGTCATTCTTCATTTTCCCGGTTTTAATGTCTAAATTTTCCACCGTTATGACAGCTGTGAAATGTGCGGTGCCACGTTCAAATTATTTTTTCACTCAATTCCTTTTTTTTTTCAATAAATTCGACGGAAGTGTAAATGTTGATAAATTTATGTCTGTAGGGGACACACGGGTAGATATTTAGTGCTGGTGTCTGCAGAACTTTGATGTACGTAAATCAGTCGGCACAGAGTTGACATTCAAGATGTTGCAACCAACTAAAAACATTTTATTATTTAACATCCACCTTGAACTTTAAATCCCACAATATCCCTAGACGCGCTTTGCGTTTAGGTATGATTATTGAATTGTCCACCGGTGGGCTGAGGAGAAGGACGTCTTGACTTGACGAGGACATGAGACCGATTACTCGTCGGATCTCTTAAGGGTGTACCTACTATAAAAAAGTTATATGCTTTTATTAGTTATAAGGATTTATACAGCCACTTGCCTCCTACACATTATAAAATTGCTACGTTACACAGTCAAATAAAGTTGTCCAAAAAAACTTTTTCTTTTTACATAATTTTGTAATGTTAACAAATTGCTTAAAATTATCTTTAATTATATTATTAAAAGAACATCTTAGTAATTTTATAAGTTGTTTATTAATTTCTGTTCCATTTTTATGTTAATTACAACACGTAAACAATGCATGTATAAAAAAAATTACCTGCTTGCAGTGAAAGTCAAAAGTATGCATTACGTCATAACTTTAAACTTTAATACAATTATGAGTGCAGAGGTGTTACATTTTATGTGTTCATACATATCGAATTCCTACAGGCATTGTATATATTTATATAAATTGGGAAATATGAACATAATATAACAAAAACGTACGGGATATATTTAATGTATATTACGACATTTTTTATATTAGGCAACATTCTTTTTATAATTTAACATTCGAGATAAAAGGTAAATGCGTTATCTATCCTGTATCCGGCGGCTTAACCTACCCCGCTGAACACAGGATTACAAGCGCCTATACGGAGACTCGAAATTTAACAACATTGTGAGATTTTTTTTTTTGTAATTATTTGTTATTCGTATCTCATATAAAACCTCATTATTATATTTACACTTTACATTCCAGCATCGCCCACAACCTGGTGAACGGCAAACAGGGCGGCACCATCGAGGTGACGCAGGGCACCCAGCCCACCATACACCGCGCCAAGAGCGGCAACTTGCTGGTGGTGAGTATACAGTAGGAGGTAGTGCTATGCAACATTGTTGCTGAATTGTTGCACGACCGGGAAGGCACCTCTCGCGCACGTCACACGGTCGTAAAGTGATAGCTATGCTGCTTCTCGAGACGCTTGTGATCATGTGATGGGTCATTTGGGGCGGCGGAGGGAAGGACAGCAATGCGTCTGCATAACGATTATGTCGGTAGTCACAAAAAAAAACTCCAATTACTCTCTGGACCCATTCATTATCATCGGTCCACTGCCGAAACAGCTTAGACGTCGAATTTCCCGCCGCTCACATCTATCCTGGACCAGCACGCACGGAGATTGTCTTCCCTCCTGGAGAATAGCCGACCAACACTTCGTCTTTCCAAAACGCAGCCTCCACTCTAGTCTTACTGGACCAGCTGTCATCAGTTGTTCAGTGTGCTTGAGCCGATTATCACTAGAGCGAGCTCATCCTTTGCATGATAACGGATTTCTCCAGTTCTTTAGCCCCTTAATATTATTAAATAGTGTGTATGTACTTATGGTGTATGTACGCGTTAGAAATTATACTTTGGCGTAACAAGAGAAAAAATATATTGTTGTCTATGGCTAACTTCAGGATGTCGGTGTTTCTTAAAACGTAAAAATTTGCTCTCATCACTTTTTCCTAACGCGTCATAAGAAGTATAACTTCAAAAATTACAGGTGGGGACGTCACAAGTATATGCCTGGAGGACAAAATGTACGCGCACCATTGTGCCACTTGTCGAGACTCAATAATATCAATTTCCCACAGAGAAGTGCAACAACATACCAATGGGAGATGTTCCAGATGTAAACCCCAGTAGGGTCTAGGGGCTAGCCCCGGTCTAGTCCAGGGCATGTCACGGTGGGGTCTAGACTCCAGAGAAAAGCCCCGATTGGCTGGGGCCCAAAGGCGAAACTCCGGAGGTAGCTTCCTACATATTGATGATAAATACTTTCTATTCTCTTTTTCAGGTGGCCACACCATAAACAAACGTTGGTAACTTCTAGAACAAACCTGACGAAACAACGCCCTCTATGAATTGTTTTATTTAGTCATCAGTTTAACTTTAGATAAAATTAGACAACATAATTTAATAGAGGTTAAATTCTAACATTGATTAACATACGTAACTACCAGAAGATTATAAAATTTTAATTATATCCCTATTGTAACATTCTTTTGTACTTCAAAATAATCAAAATTTTAAATTCATTCTTAATTTGTTCTATAATTGTAAGGTTATGTTTTGATATATATATGAAATATTTTTATGTAATTTTATGATAATATCATATTAAGTCGTAAGACTAAGTAATATTTCTACGTATTGTGCTTTTATTCGTTATCCAACTTGAAAGGTTAATTTTTATTATTTATTTTACAAAAAAAAACATCGATTGTGAACTATTGCAAGTATCGTACAAAGTACTTACTTAGTAATTTATGCCATATATAGTAGTCTTGATAAAATATTGAAAGAAATGATTGAGCAAAGAAATACGTACGCGAGAAATATCGGAACAAAGTATAAAATTTGGCGCGCAAAATTTTCCTGAGCATACAATACTAAAATGTAGTGGCTTCTAAATTATTTATATCTTGCTACTTAATCCTGATAGAATAGAGCAATAACCTAAGAGCACTGTCGTTCTTGTTTCAGACTCGCACAGAATATCAGGCATATATATAATAGTAGTAATAACAATTAACTTACAAAGTTCACTCTGCTCCGCCACAGGAGTCGCAGTGATATGATCTGTGATTATTTCTTAAATTCGTTCAGATTTGTAACATTTCATCATATCATCAGAAAAAATATGAAAATGAGGAGCTGAACCAAAAGTGCCTTGAAATTGTATATCTAAGGTATAAATGGGAACATGCCTATTAATGCCATTCATAAATAACAAGAGCCGTGTTTTGTTACTAAGTACGAATGTCATTTTCAACCTTTATGTGAACGTAACTATGCTTAAAACATAATTTTTTTTCTTTGGACATTCAGGTGTTTACACACGTGAAAGAATGACATATGTTACATGTTAAGTACTTAGGTAATACCTATTAATCGCCACAATTATAATTATACAAGGATATAGGACAAGCGTTACCTAATTTATTGTTGGATTGCCCTTGTGGGCTGTTCCGACGCTTGTGATAGTCCTTACAGGCAAATGCGTGCCTTATAGAATATAAGACAGTTCCTTTATAGTCATTTTAATAAACGTTTTCATATACATACATATGGCGTTATTTCATAAATGTATTTTATTTTACTCTCAGAAGTTTATGAATTAACTAGAGAATCGGGGACTCGAAGTTCTCCTCTCTTGACAACAAACTTAAACTGGACGGTACACGAAAGTCTTTGCTAGTCCGATGAGCTGTAAGGGCGAACACGATAGCATCCGTCGGTAGTAGATGCCTCCGAAAAAAAGCAGAGGGAAACTTTTATTTTTGTATAGGCTCTTAAATTCTTTATCAACAATTCCAAACGTCAACGTGGGCCAGAAAAGAAACTACCATGCCAGTGACAGTCTCATACTAGAAAGCAAGAAGTTTTAATATAAGGAACGTAATGCCATCTAATCTCTAGATCGTGTTGTATACCTCTGAAGTTTTACTGATTCCGCGCAAGATGTCCCCATTGCATAAATTGTGACTAGCAAAATCGCAAATTTGGTAATCATATTATGAAGATCATGTAATACATGATTTTGATATTTCAACACCTTAATTTATCGACTTTTATCTTTTTTTCTTGTTCGACTGTGCAACGCAAAAGAGGATTGTTAAAACACTATTAATACTTGTCTCTTGCAAAATGTAGCGACGAAATACAACGTATGAGGCAGAAAATGAAGAATACAAAAAAAAGACTTTCGACATCATGTAAGTACCTAGCGTATTTATTCCAATTTTCACGTGTGTTTTTCGGATCCTAGAGCATTTTTGTGGTGACGATTGGCTATTTCTTACAGACTCTGACGCACCTCCTACCCATTTTGGACCGTTGCATATCTACGGACACCGATATATCTTCTTCGTTTAGTTTTAAAAAAACTGGCTTACCTTTGGACAATCGACGATTTTCCCCCATTGTAAACACAAGTATGGCTAAGTTTCCATTAAATCCACGTACTAACTGCTATTTCAGGTGTAAAGGTGGTAATAAATATGTTATAAAATGTCGTATTAGAGAGTGAAGACTATTAATTGTTGCATCTAAATTAAATTAATTGATTTGAATTTATATAAACGTGTGGCCATTCTGTAATAATTGTTATGTAGTTATTACAAGACGTAGTCTATTTATTTTAAATGTTAATAAATTATCCAAATATGTGTTTGTGCGTTCGATTTTTCTCCGTTCTGCTTCACTAAACAATGGCGTTGTTCCTTATATATATATACATATAACAAAAAAGGAAGGAAGGAAATAAGGAACAACGCCATTTATATACGTTGAGTTGCATGTACGTATATAGATGCCATCTGTTGTCTAAGGCGTTTAGCAAAAGGATGGTTTAGAGCTTAGTGGCACATCTATATCAGTATATAAGTACTTTTTCCCCGACGAACTGTAGGGGCGAGGGCAACAGCTCCGCCATCAGTAATAGGTCCCTCTGAAAAAAAAAAAACTACTTTTTCTTTTTGTGAATTACCAATAACAGCGCCACATTATATTTATAAAATTATATATTATTAATCTATAATTTGTTCTAGACATTTATCTTAAAGAAGCTACCTGTAGTAAATGGAATCAGTTCCGCAATTTCTTTTATTTTTTAAATCATGATTTTTTTTAATCCCATGGAGACCTAACATCTGTTATACTTACATTTACAAGTGGACAGTACATCCCGAAACCTTCAAATATTTTTAAGAAAGGAACAAATGAAATGGCGAAAGTGCAAAAGTCTTCGTAGTCAGTCGAACTGTTGAGGCTGGACTAGCGCCGCCAACCAGTATTAGGTCCCTCCGAAAAAAATAAAAATAAGAGGTTTAGTTACTTTCATATATATTTATTTCAATTGGTCTTTCCACATTCACAATCCAGGGCAGCCTTAAAATACTACAAGAACAACAATGGAGTTTTTGTTATTGGTTAGTAAAAAGGTGAGGGTATGGAGACTTATCCGGTAGACTCCCGGCTGCATTGGATGGTCCTTTATATATATATATATTATTGTTTGTTTTCCTTCATTGTGTTGATTGTTCTTCATTCCTTACATTCCATATATTTGAATAATATAGTGTTTAATAAAAAGAAAATCACTATTTAATTATAGTTTGGCGATGGTAAATAGCACCAGCAATCGCAATTATATCCATCCTCACCATCACCAAAACGAAAAAAAGTGACATTTTTCCAACACAGGGCACATTAAACCTTACAGTCAAAGATGACAGATATACTTTTTTATAAAATATTTAAATTTCAAAACATAAATGTTACAACATAATGTAGGCGAGTTTCATACCACTGACGAATATGGCAAACTTGGTCGGCCGGATACTTGGTCAACCGGATATCCGGCTGGACCTAGACGATTCTTGAATCGTACCTTGAGGAGGACAGATCAAAGACCTACCACTTGGAAGTTGTTGCGACTGAAAAATTGGCTAGAAAAACCTGATAGAATTTTAAAATGAAAAAAAAAAAACAATATTACAGGAATTAAATTCCATCGTATAGATTACTTGTTAAAGTTGGAATGGTTGCAATCGTGACACTTGAATTTGTTCTTTTGAAAGTGCAAGAGCATATTTAAAGTAAACCTCCTTTATACGCTCGCTTGACTTTGTAAGAGAGGCTAGTAAATGCGTGAGGAGAGCGTTACGAAAACGAGACCAACGCTGTCTTCCGTAGACAGAGAGAGCGAGGGAGAGTAAGTTAAGATAAAAATAGAGAGTTACATGACACTTGAAAAGAAGATCTGTTAGTGAACATAGAGAGTTAAGTTCCGTATTTAAATAATACTTTCTGAAAGGTCATGATCGCTAACATTGTCTTACCCTTTCTCTCATACCCAGTAGTTATCTAGACTAAAGTTCACTTTGGAGTGTCGTCTGAAACAGTAGTCTTTTTGAGAGTTTCGGACATTGTTGCATTGCAGTCTGACAGGTCCGGCATGACCAACCAGGTACTCCTGTTCACATCATACCTACTGATACATACCGAATGATAATGGCTTTGCGTTTTCTGTTAACACAAGATACGCAAGACAACGCCTGAATTCGAGAAAGTTGTGTTTAAGTGATGCTGAAGAAAATACTAAAAATTCAGCAAAATCTCTACTGGGTCGTATAGGCGCTAGTCAAAAGTAATACAGGGTGGTGGGCTGAATAGGTACTAAACATCTAGTTTTCGGCAGTAGGCTGGCAACAGATAACCCCATCTCTAGTAATATTTATATGATTTATTTTTGTACTAAATTGGTATTTATTTTGTTTCAGTTTATTTTTATCAATTGACAACAGAGTTTGCATAGAAATCTTTAAGACTCATGTTCAACAGAATGAAGATATTTCTCTACAGATATGTTATAATGTAAATTAAAACCACCTTATATATTTAACATACATTTTATTATCAATTCCTTAAGTCAACATTTTTACAATCACAGTTTAAAAATAACCTAAACATAATATGTGATGACTTACTACCTTGGCTAGCTAGTACTAAAAATTATACAAACAAATACAAAAAGTAGCCGTTTGGAAGAAATTATCACTCCACATAGGACCATCCAAGCCATCATTACAAAACATACAAATATATACAATAACTTTACACTATTTACATATTAGCTATATAATAATCGTAGGTAACTAGCGCCATGTTTCCTTTGGTTCTAAACAAATTTTGGTTTGTTGGAGTTCATTCACAACTAACATAAAAACCCAAGTAGTTACATGGCATATAAACACATGTGCATGTTCTCTACATGCATACATTATATAAATGCAACATTAGGACTTATTGTCATTAAAACATCTTGTGTATGTTCCACGTCATTGGCACAAGTCCAGCCATCAGGTACTCGGTGTTAACTTGGCCTGTCTAATGACAATCACACACCTGCCTCTACTGGTCTTATATTAGTTCACTATTCATAGAACAAAATAAGAGCTCAATTACAAATGATCTTTATTTTCCCACAGATGTTTTAGTTTACATGAACTACTTCTAGGGCAATTAGCACTTAATTAATAAAATTTATATTCATACTTGAATATCTGACGTTCCTGTGTATTGACTCTAAATTGGCAGTTTAAGACGATTAATATTATTTACTAGCAGATAAGAAGACTCACAACATACAGATATCTTATATAT
>JAFELO010000845.1:51200-109094 GCA_017140195.1 Eumaeus atala
TTGTCTACCAATGTATACATATTTTTTACGAAATACGGTAATATACTATAACAATTATCACAAATACACTTTTATATGCACTTGGTTGTGGAAGACGGGGTCTATAGCATCAGCATTAAATGCGACAAATTACTTTACACGCTAGAATTCGTGTCAATGAACGTTTAACCACAATTTGGCAAGTTACCTGTGTCAAGCTGTCGACAGTATTGTTCGACAGCTCGTCAATAGTGAGCACCTCCTGGTTGTTGAGCGTGCTGTTGGACAGTGCGCCTTGAGACTCTTCCTCCTTCTGGTTCAGAATTTCTTGTAACTTCTGAAAACACATTGCCACAATTTTTATTTTTATCAGTGGGGGACAAACTAGCGGTTGCTGCTGTGTCGGTAGCCACGCATGAACTCCATTTCCTCAATGGAAAGTAGTATGTTATTAGCAAGCAGTTTTTTATACTGCTAAGAGAAAAGACCAATTGGAGCCATTTGGTGACTACCGTCGCTCATTAACATCCGCATATACAGATGCATTGCCCTTCTTCACCTTCGTTTAGTAAAGTTTTCTACCAAATGTCCTCTGGTGCCTAGACGGATTATTATGCGTTTTTTGTGTACTTGAATGGTTGATTACTCTAAATTCACTACAACGACGGAGCAACGAGCGAGCGACGGGGTTACTTTGATGGATCCACTACATGTTTATAATATTTAGTTTTAGAGAACTTTGCTAAGCCATCCATCCCTTCTTTGCACCGGAGTCCAGGTAAAGAAGTGCTTGACGCACGGCACTCTGCCGGAATATAATATGCCGGATATTATATTCCGGCAGAGTGCCGTGCGTCAAGCACTTCTTTACCTGGACATTCATAAGTCCAGTGGGCCCGATGGTAGAGAAGGCAATTGAAACCAAGGAAGACATTGGCGGTTAGTCTGGTTGTCGCGAAGGCCTTTGATCCGGTTTGGCACAAAGCACTCCATTCAAAGCTTTCTTCATACGGACTTCCCGGGAAATTATGCGATTGATTCACTAGCCTCTTGAGAAATCTCAACATCAAGGTTGTCCTTGACAGTGCATGCTCCGCCCTGAAATTTGCCGACGCTGGTGTTCCCCAGGGCAGTGGTCCGTCTCCTATTCTATTTCTACTGCATATCAATGATATGGTGCAAACTAGTGGCCATCATTGTTAAGCAGATGACAGCTCTGGGGATGCTTTATACACTGGCCGTGCCAATATTTCCCGGGAACACGTCAACGAGTATCGGAACAAGCTTGTGTCTGAAGTCGAGGATTTATTATTCAAAGTCTCTGAATGGAGCCGATTACATTTAGTCCGATTTAGCTACCATGAGACAAGTTACCGCAAAAAAGTCACCCCTCGTCGTATCTCTTCGTTTTCAAAAATCTATATCCACCTCAGCTGGTATCGGAATACTTGGTGTCGACATTTCGAGTAACGTTCAGTTCCGCGGTTATTTGGAAACGTTAACCTCAAAGAAGCTGGACGTGCTCAATAGGGCGAAGCAGTACTTCAATCCAGCCTATCGGCTGCAACTTTATAAGACGCAGGCGGACCGCATATGGAGTACTGCTACCACCTGTGGGCAGGGGCCCCGCAACATCAGCTCGTTTCATTTGACCGTATACAAGGTAGAGCGACTCGAACCGTTCACGACCAAGTTACTTCCGGACAGCTCGATTCTTTAGTCCTACGAAGAGATGTGCGTCCTTTACCGCATTTTCTTTGGAGAGTGTTAATTGTTCGGCTTGATACCAGCAGCAGCTTCGGACATCGCAACAGAACTTTAAGTTCCACAACAGTGCGGTTTAAACAAAACTTTACCGAGTACAACTGAACTGTGGAACCAGATGCCTCCCTCGGTATTTCCGATCCGGTATGACTTAGAGGTCTTCAAGAAAAGAGCATACCTATTCCTTAAAGCCCGTAACGTGTCTGCAAGACGCCTGGTCTTGCGAATAAAAGTCTCTGAGCGGTGGTAGTCACTACCCACCCTCTCGTTTGCCCCCTATATCATAAAAAATATATTGAATCCCTAGTTTAAGTCTTAAATTACGCGTGAATAGCTGGACCGAATTCGCAAATTTTTTAACAGTCTTTATCACTGTAAGAAGGACAATACCGTGAAAGAAAAAATTAAAAAAGTTGAGTGGCAAATTAGAAAACTAAAAACTTATCAATGTAGAAGCAGCGTGCGTGACATGAAAAATGTCAATGTTAATCAAGTAATCATTAAACTAGCTACATTTTACAAAAAATACATACCTTTGCCCTCTTGTGCTTGTCTTTCACTAGTTCGGCAAATAGACTAGTGTCACTGATTTTCTCTTTGAAGTCAATCCTGCGCTGCAGCACATTCGAGGGCGGGCTGGGCGGCTCGTGAGCCCTGTAAATATAAACGTTAATTTACGTAAAGTGCATAGTGGTTCTTAACCTTAGGGGAAATTTCGTACAAAAGTATCTTAATAAAAATGTATTAATTAGGCTTAGCAAGACTAGACCTATTTCCGGGATTCGAATCATTCTGCACACAAATTAATTAAATTACGACTGATCAATGAAATAAATTAGCGCTGGCGCATCCCAAAACTTGACAAATGCTTGACAAAACTCGTCGCGCTAACTATACCTGTGCCGGTCGGCGCGCGGGGAGTGGCGGGCGCGGTGCCGCGGCGGCGACGACGAGCGGCGGCGTGAGCGCGATGCGGAGCGGCGGCGCTTCAGCGAGCTGCGGCTGTGCGACCTGCGGCAACGAATAAGTTACAGCGACCGCCGCAACAATCAATCAATCAGTCAGTCAGCCGCCTGCCCCTCGCGTTGCAGCCAATCAATTCTTCAATACTGGATTTTCTATTTCCAAAAACCTATATAACTAAATATTTTGTGGGTGACAGACTAAAGTCTTCGTCTACACGTGACCATGATAGCCGAAAGGTTATTGAAACGTCGGGATGAAGAAAAATAAGAGACTTGAGTGATCGTAATAGAATTTTCGATCAGAGATGAAATTTCTGCTTCCGAGCCACAATATAAACAGTAGGACTGTTTATTCTAATAGAATTTTCGATCAGAGATGAAATTTCTGCTTCCGAGCCACAATACAAACAGTAGGACTGTTTATTCTATTTCCAGCGTTTAATTTTCGTTCCTTTTCTGCTCATTTCCTTTTGTGTACATAAACTTTTAAAGAATGTGTGTCTTGTTAAATTAGTTTTCTGTTTAATATGTATTTTTGTGCACAATAAAGAATCATTCATTCATTCATTATTTCTGTATTTGTTTATTAATTCGTATGTATATAAATAAAAATATTTTAATTATATATATAAAATACATGTTTGTATATAATTATTAATCTTTTTATTATTAAGATAGCAAAAGTATTTTGATACATTCGTTCATTACGGAAATTCTGTCCCATTCCACAAGTATATCTTAAGAAGCACGACTAAAACCGTTAAATAGTCATAATAATGGTGACTTTTTTGTTACATGACTAATATCAAGTTCCAAGTTTTTCTTTAGCAATGTGAATAGGAGTGTAGAACACGTAAATACAAGTTATATTTTTCTTAAAGTTTGGTACCTGGAAAGTCTGAAAATCGTACAAATAATATGCTTCAAAGTGTGTACTTTTAATACCAAGTACCAGATAGACGTTTGCGTGTGAATTTGCAATTTACTATTTGAAATTGTGGTTATTTCTAGTTTTATCATTATTAGTCATTATTATGGAGACACTGAGGTATTGAGATAATACACATAGTTGGGATAAGTATACATAGCGTAATATTAGGCAAGGTTTAGATATTGATGGTAATGATACGGAACCCTTTGAAAATTACGTATGCACTAATTTAATAATGTAATGTCTTAATAAACGTTTTCATAGTAAAATATTTATAGTGACCTGTGTATATCCCTCTGGTCCCGTACGTCGCGTGCATCCCGTATGTCACGAACGTCCCGTACGTCACGAGCGTCGCGTACGTCGCGCAAGTCACGCGTGTCGCGTAAGTCACGCGTATCGCGATCGCGATGCCGCTCGCGGCTGCGTCGACGGCGCGGGCTGCGACGCCGGTGGCGACGCGGACTGTACTCGCGCACGCGACTCTCGTGGACAGGTGAATCTGTATAGATTAATGTATGGATAATTATGTATCTCACTCTGATAACAACCACCGAGGATAGTAAATAACACCGCGGAGTACAAACAGATTATATGGATTTATAAAATTCAAATTGAAATATAAAAACGCCTTTAAAAACTTTCAATTGGGCTATGTTTAAATCCCACATTGCAAATGAATGAAGGATTCTTAATCATTTGTCTGGAAGATTCCAAAAAATAGCCCAGGCTACATGTCCTTCTTTGATGGTGTAGATCATTGATTATGTACTCCATGAATAAGCTGCCAACTTTTTTATTCTAGATTTTACATAATTTTGAAAAATTGAAAATAAAACGTTTTTACATACTCTCCATACGTTGATGGCATTTTCTAATTTTCACAGCACAATATTTCATGAAACTAACATGTAATGTACAAATGATTACCCGATATAACCATAATTTCGGTCTGCATCCTGTGTTGCTCCTGCCAGTACTCTCTCCTTCTCTGCTCATATTCCTCGTTGTCAGAGTCAATTGTCACAGTTTCATGATATGGAGGCGCTAAAGGTGTGTGAGGAGTAGAGGACTTCTGTCTCCTTCTGGAAAATAAATAAACTAATTAGCCAATATATAAAATGTGCACTATATATTATAATAAATAGAACTATTCCTTATCCACAACTATAAGCATCAGTAGGCACTACAATCAGACTCACATTACATTGCTGAAGAAAACAGATCCAGGATAAATCCCATCTTAAAACCATATAATGATGATGACTCATGTAAATTTGCATTTAAATCAAATCGATTTGTGTATTTATTTTTATATTTAAAACGTTAATTACATCCATTTATCCAATTGCATGTACAAACAATAATTAGCACATGTGGAAACATATTTCAAGTGTGTTCATTATATAACAGCAATACTGAAATCACTAAATTGTGTTTAAGCTTAAAGGGTAGAATTTCCTCAAAGTAGTAAAACATTGTAAAACATACCTTCCACAGATAACAATAAACAAGTAAGTATAATGTCTACACACACATATATATATATATATATATACATATTCATCATCCTTATTATTATCACGCCTCTTTCAATGAGCCCCAAGACATTATGCAATACATAATATTATCACAATAGATATAATTTTTTTGTCCGCATTTCAAGACACAAATTTAATTTTATTATAAAAGAAATTAATTAATTATTTCATCAATAATTGCTTCTGAAATTTACCATAAATAGCTACTAACAAAGGTTATGAGTTTTTTGTTTGATACGACTCTAATATTAATCCTATGAACTACTTCACTGAGCTGATGAATGCTTCAGATTTTAGATAGCTCATTAATCAGGAAATACACGACGCTACAACTAATACAGGTGGAAATACTCTAGCAAAAACGCGGTCACTGCTAGTTACATATAAAATTGGTTTAAATTATTATATAATTCACATAATTAAACAAAGATGACACAGCATTTAAACAAAACATTCATTAAAAATCTTATTTCTTTTTATTGCAGATAATATCAATCAGCAGTTATCTCCAGATAAGTGAAGACCGGTGACAATAAGATTTTCTCTCTTTGTTGAATAATTATTTGGCTTAATAGTTCTGACTATAATGGTATATGAAATGTGAGATAAGAATTATAGATTGGTAGGAATTTGTATAAAAAAATATAAATTGATCAAAAAAACAAAATTACATTTGTTTTTATTGATTTCACTAGCAAATAATATAACAATATTTGTGTATGAAAAAATAATTGTGCCAGCCAACTGACGAAGGTTTTAGTGGCCTAAATCTTCCTTAGTGGGCCACAATTACTCGTGACTGAAAGCCACATGAAAATCCATTCCAGAGATTTTGAGAAAAGTCAGGTCTTTCTCACATGATAACACCTTAAAAGTTATGGCGAAATCATAGAATTTCATTCTGTTTATGAGTAGCCAGTGGGCCCATTAAGGGGGAAGGAGTGCTACACAGATGCCAGATGCAGATGTATAATGATTAACCATGCCATTGGCATGGTAAATATTTGTAATGAGTGTTGTATTATACAAATGACCCTGATTGCCCAGCTGTGCCTCTAGGCTATAAAACAAATGAAGGCCTCATATCCACTCTTATCTTTTCATATTAGTACATATTTTATAGCAAATTAAAATAATCTTACCTTACAACAGGGGACCTTTCTCTATGTGGAGAGAAAGGTATTAGATTATGCATGGGTTCCCTGGTATTTCGACGTGGTGTTGATAAGTCTCGGCGTTCATGTAGTATTGGAGTCGTAGATGGGGATACGGGTGAACAGGATCCGTTTCTAAGAGGAGAGGACACCTTCTCCCACTCAGTTATAGGCACTTGAGTGTACCTCTGTGGCGTAGCAGGCCTAACAGGGGTACCAGATACAGGTAGGTTGTCATCAGGTGACAGACTTTCTAGGCTCGCTGACCTAGACCTATGCTTTGACTTCTTCTTCTTCTTTTTCTTATCTTTCTTACGTTTATCTTTCTTCTTCTTATACCTAGAGCGGTCATCATACTCCGGCTCAGGATCTTCATATTCAACTCGTCTCTTCCGTGCTGCTAAAGAAGAATCACGATTGAGAGCATATTCGTCGATAGACCGCCGGCTTGTGGTTGTTACCGATATCTTATTGTCGAGAAAAGTGCGAATAGAATGGGACTTTCTGGTGCGATCAAGATCATCGGCAATGTGTCTGCCGATGGAACTAGCTTCGCTTTCGATCTCACCCGCCTCGGGGGCCGAGAGATCCTCAGAACTGACATCGGAATATTCCACCAGCGGCTTTTGTGAGTTACTAGTTGCATATGACTGGTCGTGTGTACCACTGGAGTGAGTCCTATACTTCTTATGTGCGCGTTTCTTGTGTTTCTCTTTGTGATGCTTGCTGTGCCTTTTGTCATAGCTACGTTCCATTTTCGTAGAGGGCGGATACCGCCCGACTCTCAGTTCACATCACTTCAGCTGAAAACATTGACAGGAAAATTTAAAAAAAAATTACACCGAAATTTTATAAGATAGTAGTATTAGGGCCTACCTAAATTTTAGTAACATGGCAAGCTTTGCAAAGCAAAAAAAAAGACTTTTAAATACGATTTTTATAAAATAAATATACAAAAAAAATGTAGAATAGTACAATAAATATACTAAAAACACACTCAACAATGATACCCAAAAGTAACTTTATAGTAATGGTTACACAGAATAAATTATTAATGAATTAATACAGCATAACAATATAAAAATAAGCTATTCTATAAATAAAATAAAAAAGGACTTACCATAAGAAACAATAGAACGGACGTGGGTCCATCGCAAGCACGATCCTAATTTTATTTTAAGTACTTCTACTAGAATAATGGTTAATATAGGCAGTCATTTATTGATGGTTATAATAGCTTTTATATGCTAATATAATCTTATCTGAATCATTTGATAGCTCTGTAGCTTTATTTTGCTAATCATAATCATAAGCAGTGCATTATTCATCTAATAACATCGGATTATTATGTGCGAATTCGAGGATGTCGATTTCTTTCTAGGCAGCCATTTGCTTTTCTTTTAGTAATTCCACTTTTTTTTTCAATGATTTCGTCATATGTATGCAGTGTTGTCAGTGTAAGAGCATTTTATGGTTAATTATTGCATTTATTTTATTTCTCTGCACTACGTTTTTGTGATAATATACTCACTATTAATATTTATAAATGTGAAAGTTTTGATGGATCGATGTTTGTTACTTAACTACTAAACAGATTTTTATAAAATTCGGTAATTTCGTAGCTTATTTACCAGAACAATACGTATAGAATTAATAAATTAGCGGTATACTAACTTTCGAATTTGGCATTGTCTGCGGGTGAAAAAAACTAGGCATACTTAGAACAAAATTAAAATCAATTTGAAATTTACTATCATTATTTCCATAAATTTTGGAAACTCGATTCAGGTAACTAAAATGCATTATATATAAGTATAAAAATGTGTAAAGTGTAATAATTTTCAAATGTTTATGGATATTTCAAAGTGAAACGATACAACAGTATAAATACTAAATTCCGTCACATGACACACCTGAACGGGTTGAGATATCTAGCCTAACTGC
Organism: Eumaeus atala; assembly: GCA_017140195.1. Lineage (NCBI taxonomy): Eukaryota > Metazoa > Arthropoda > Insecta > Lepidoptera > Lycaenidae > Eumaeus > Eumaeus atala. The sequence continues at coordinate 59,479 of JAFELO010000845.1, forward strand.
CTCGCAGACTAGTGGAAAGCATTTTGAACCACACTCGCAGTTCGATTCCTGAGACAAAGTAATAAACTGTTATTGGGATTTTTCAATTTCTAATAACAGTTAAAAGTCTTGACTTTTGGGAGCGATTTAGTAGGTGGTGTTACATTCCCGTGCCTCGGAGAACACGATAACCTTCTCTCATGTCGTCATCTCACTGCCGTCTCTTAGGAAAAGAGTATTGAGGGAACAGAGAGTACTTTTGAGCATACGCACTTGTGTTTTCTGCGCCGTTGGCTCTATATAGAGTCCGCCATAACCAAAAATCGACTGGGAAAACTTTGTAATTGTATTCAACATTAACATATTTTAACTCAAATAAAGTATATACTGTTCATACTATTTTCACAAATTTATTCCTTTAAAATACATATATTATAACCGGATTCGAGTAACTTATCATCAGGCATTTACCTATTGTCTCCAACTGAGATCATTAATTTTATCTAATCGGGACCAGCCATTTTAGTGTTCAATGAAAGAAGTAGAAGTAGAAAATTTAAATATGTTAATGATATTAAATTATGTAAGGTTACCAACTACCTATGTCTTTAAAATTTTTGTTGCTACCGAGGTTATTATTTGGTAAATAGATTTTTGATAGTGATAATGATAATTAATTACCAAAAGCTGATGGGCTGATAGAAATAAAAACTTTACCGTAATCTTAAATCATTTAATAATATATAATACGTAAAGTGTTCAAGAACCAATTCAAATGTTGATACTAATGAAGTATACATTAACAAAATATCACTATTATGTATGATTAAGTTATTCTTTCACTATATAAAAGAAAACATAACGTTCACGAAAACCAAGTAATTATTTACTTTCCACTTACAAAAATATTACGCCATCTTTAGTGTTGTATAGGTACTACTTCACGATTAAAAAAAAACTATGTAAATTTTTATCTGTGATCGCGTGTTGCGTCCTTCGACAAGCATTTTATTATTTCTATAATTTATTTAAAAAATTTGGGAATACTTAAAATTTGCTTTAGATAATGCACTATTCATACTCTAAAATCATTTTAATAATAGACGCATTACTAAAAATGCGTTAAAATATGATAATAGCTTAGTGTAATTAACGGTGTTCTCTGTAGTATCCCAATATGGAAAAGAAATTACATTAATTCTTTAAATTTTGCATGCTTAATATCTTGCGATTACTTTTCCTTCTATATTACGTTCATAGTCACTTACTTTTTGTGTGTATGTTGAGAAATACTGTTTAAAGTCATTCCAATAGTATTCGGCTTCGCGATACCGTTACTTTGTAAGTTAAAAGTATGTAAATAAACATGAACGATATAAGTTTAAAGATTGCGGAATCTCAGTTATGCATAGCTGGCGGCGGCTTAGTTACTACAGCTGAAAATGGAACTGAAAATGAGGTGGATCCATTGTCAATTGATGGTGAAATGGCACTCCCAAAAGAGCCAGAAACAGCGGTCACTATTGATAAATGCAAAGTAGAAAGCTGTGATGATAATGCCAAAGAAGAACAGATAAATCAGATACAGAATAATGAGGGAAATTCTTCACAACTCATTGCAATAGAAAAAGGTAAGATCGATGATAAAATAACTGTTAAAATATAGTACTTAACTCACATTACGATTTACGATGTTTGTATATTGTTAGAAATTATGATGCATTTTGAACAAAGTTAAAAACTTTGTCTATAAACATTCTATTTCATCAAATGCCCCAAATGACACATTGTTATTTGTCTGTGAGGTATACTTATTAAAAAGTCATCAATATTACATTTTTTTTATTCCTCAGATTATACCTCAAATACTGTAGGCCAAAACATTAACCAACTTCTAATGCAGTTGAGTAAAAATCAGAACCATATGGTACTATCCATCTAAATATTGTAATAATTGTTTCAAAGTCAAGTACATTATATTAGGGATTGGGCAAATCTTGCATTGTTGGCATAGACAGTTTTTAGCAAAATCTGAGTCTAGTATATCCCCTACCCTGAAGGGATTCTGAAGCAAAAAAAAACTGAATTTCTAATCCAACATTAATCTTAAGAGATACACTAAAAATACTGACTACACAAGGCTAAGTTTTACTTAATGTCTATGTAAAAGTACATTGTAATTAATGGAGCCCTGCAATTTCACTGGCGTTATATTGATCTTGAAGGAGCCATTAAGTTTTATTTAAATTTGTATAATCTAGAATTGTGTCACATTTTGTCCATATCCATTGAGGAGATTTAGTAGTATTATCGAATAAAAAAACTGTGCAAATGTTCATAATTAACATATTAATAGGATATGTAAGTAACTATTTTGTCCTTGTTGTTACAATTTAGTTTGTACATTAACGATTATAATAATATTATATTTTACCAAGTAGAACTGGGCCGTAGGCATGTCATGTAAACAATTTGGAATAAAATGAACCACAGTTTTTTATTTTAATAGCTGTAATGTAAAAAAAAGTGTAAAAACACATGGCATATTAAAAAAAATATTGTTAACCTTTTTTTAAAAAAATAGTATAAAATATATTTTTTACATAAGAATTCTGTAATGTTTCTCTGCTCTTTCCTTATATTACTATTGTGTAAACTATAGTGTGTCAAGTTAACATTTTTAATATTGCTATGAACAAATTTTGATAGTAATTAAGCAGCCTTTAACATTTCTTCTCTCGGGTGCTCAGTATGAAATTGGTTAAATTAACCTGTTAAATTTATTAATAGCTCATAATAAATGTCAAAACACATGTCCCTAAAAATTAAGGTATTCTTCCCCTGCTCTGGCACATATATATAAATTAAATGACAAAAACAAATTAAATATACGTTTATACAAAATTTGATTTATAATTTGTTTTCATTATTACAAACAGATTTTAGCATATATAGATATCGTTATCAAATAGCTGTGCTAGTCCACTTGACTAAATTGCATTGCCAAGATATTTCGCTTATTCTATTATTAAAATCAAAGTTTGCTATGTTATTAAGCAGTTGGTCAATATTGGAGTCATAATAAACGGATTATACTGTGGCTGGAATTCTGTGACTTGGTCTACAATTGTCTAAAAATAAATAAAACAACATTTTATACATTTAAATGTCCAATAGGCCAAAGGGTCACGTTAGACATACTTCCCTACTACTACAAGTGGTAATGCTGAAAACTATATACTGCTATAATTCGTATTTTTTATTATTGTTATTCCTATATTGGAATACTTCAGTGAAAGTAAAACAATTTAATATGGTGTTAGAAGTTATAGTCTGTTATGAAATTATTTGTATATGTTTCATATTACTTATTATAAAGTAGGCCAGTGATAAGTAATTGCTAATATTTTCCAATACATGAATTTGGTTTTCAAGAAATGAATTTGGTTTTCATGGCACAATAGAACAAATACACTGTATTACTGATACAATAACACACATTGAAATATAAACAGTACTGTTCAGCAGTGTTCCTAGACATCAGCCAGGCCTTTGATAGAGTGTGGCATGAGAGTCTTCTCTTCAAGATGAAACTTTTACCTCATTCCATCTTCTTAATACTAAAAGCATATATTGAAGGGAGATGCTTTGAAGTGAGGTAAAAAAGAAAATATTTCCATTTGCGAAATAAATGCCGGTGTTCCTCAGGGAAGCATATTGGGTCCTCTTTTGTACTTGATTTTTACTGCTGACCTGCCAACACACACTGACACAATCACACACACTTAAGCTGATGACTTAGCATCGATTAAACTGCAAGCCCACGGTTGATGAAGTAGAAGAGAGAATGGCTATATAAATAGCATATCAAAGCCAATCAAGTTAAATCGGTTCACATCACTTTCACCCTAAGACAACAGGTCTGCACTCCAATAAAACTACATGGAAAGGAAATACCTCAGGCATAAGATGCTAAATACCTGGGGATGCATCTGGACCAAATGTTGACATGGAGCAAGCACATCTGGACCAAATGCAAGCAGCTGGATACAAAAATGAGGAGAATGCAATGGCTGATCGGTCCTAAACCTAGCTTGACCAAGGAATGCAAATGGCCATTTATAAGAGCATACTTATGATACATATGGGATACAGTTGCGGGCTAGCAATAGTAACATGGAAATACTGGAATGGTTAAAGTAAAATGCTTAGATACATGTTAGACATACCGTTCTATGTGAGCAATAAACCCATATATAAGGACACGGAAGTTAGAAATGTAAAACAGGAGATAGCAACAGTCAGCAAAGGCTACCAGGCTGGAGTATCTAGTCATGTTAATGAACTAGTAACAAGACTTGCAGACACAGGAAGTGTCACACACCAAAGGTTAGAGCGTCACAGTGTACCTACACAAGTTGAGAAGTTCAATTTTCAATAGGAGAGTGACTCATAGGTGCACCCCATACTGAAAAGACAGAAAAAAAGAACAACAGCAAAGTGGCTTCTTGTGTTCACACAGATTGCTATGATATAGCAACAAAAAAAATAATTAAATGATAGGTAGTACACCTGCTACCAAAACATGCATTAGTATTGAGGGTTAGTATAAAAAAAAGTATGTTTAGTAGAACATCGTTAGAGCATGCTACATTGGGCCGGCACGACCGGGGAAGTACCTCGCGCTCGGGTATTATACCGCCGTAAAATGATATTTTCGTTCTCGCGCTTAAGAGTTACGGGGGGGGGGGGAGATTATAATAATCCAGCGGATGTCTATATGCGCACACAGTGTCCCGCCCAGGCCCCAGACATCTCCGCGACACAAAAGGACATGTACATTGACCAGTAGTGTTATTTAGTTTGATCCTGGCAGCCAGTAGAAAAGTGCCAGAGGTAGTGGCAATGCTGCATTGAAGCGGAATTGGGCCGGCGCGACATGATACCGCCGTAAAGTTACATCTTCAGTGTCGCGCTTCGTGCGGTTTGTGAGTAGACGGTGGCCCATTGGTGGGATGAGAAAGGAAGGCAACGTATCGGCATAGTTATTATGTGGATGTTCATGGGTGTCGGTAGTCATATAAAGGCGATTACTCATTTGCCCCCCTTACCTATAAAAAAAACCAAGGGGTCTTGTGAAGTCCTTGTCATAGAGTAGCAGCAGTGGGAAAGAATGGGGAATCAAGCCCGATTGCAGAAATGCAGTAGCATACTTTTTGCGACCGTTTCAGCTGTTAACGTAATCCACGTGGTACCCAGGAGGTCGCGGGTTGGTATCCGAACGAATTTTGGCTGCGGCGGCTGTCTCTAGAGAACTATCACAGTACATAATATACTGCACATGTGTACCCAGAAACTAGTGCACGCTCTATTCGGGAAGACCGGAGAGAAATCGACCGCTCAGCCTTGCTCTTCGAGACACGAGAGTGCAGCACAAATCCAAAAAACACTCCGACTCCATCCAAATAACATGTGAACATAAACTCAATATAGTGGTAAACACCACTGGACTACGACGCTAAAAACACGTTCTGTCATAAGTAATTTTTTCGAATATCTTGAATGGGTAGACTTTTGACCTTCTAAATTAGATACATATGTACCTACTAGTGAAAGCACTGGAAGTACTATGACTGATGCCCTGTAGTCATTACCTGACACTCTGGGCGCGCCTTCGTGTCAAATTCAGATCTACTAGCAAGTCGATCCGAATTTGACACTTGATATTTTTATTCAGTTGATTCTGGTGGACACTTACGGGACACGTCCTACAGTCGGAAGGGCAAATCGTGTCATTTTCATTCTTAACAATGGCACATACAATTTATTGTTATTCAAGAAACAATTTTTATTTTTAGTACGTCCGGTCTTGTGCTATTTCACTGCACAGCTGCAAGAATTTACAATAATGAATTTATAAATAATTACCTAACAAAACTGTGCACCTATAAACGTAGCGGACGATAGACAACAAACACGGTTTTGGGTGTTTACTCCATAGAGGAACGAGGAGCGAAGTATGACGCCCTTCACGCTCAGCGTAACGCTTTGACGCGCAGACGACGCGCACGTGTCTTTAATTTTGCTTCAGAATCATGTTCGTTCCTAGTAATAAAGTTAATCCCGTGTAGCTGACACGCACACACATAATTTTTCTACTGTCTGTCTGTGTGTTTGTACGCTCATCACGGAGACAACTACTAAATGAACTTTGTAGTCGTTTAGTTTTCGCGGCTATATTTCTGTAGTTCCAACTTTTATACTGATGCAAGTTTTATCTGTGTACGTACGCCGATTAGAGCGTGAAGCAACCCTGTTTCATGCCACTCGTAAGAAACTGGCACCTCCATAAAAGCTAGTTAATATATAAATACTAATAACATACAATTAGAATTATTAATCATATGCACGATGGTTACCCACTTTTCCCACGTCGTTTCCAATGGGCCATCTGACTCTCCACTTCACACAGATCATACATGGTCGTGCTGGGCGGATCTGGCTTCATGGCAGACTGAGCACTTGCTCGTACGAAGTATTTTATACGAGTTTACTGCTTAATAATCGACATATAAAGATGTATAGAGATTTATAAAGACCACCGACACATATACCATTGATCAAAGATTACTACTGATGACCACTGACATATATACCATTGATCAAAGATTACTACTGACCTCTGACATATATACCATTGATCAAAGATTACTACTGACTACTGACCACTGACATGTATACCATTGATCAAAGATTACTACTGACTACTGACCACTGACATGTATACCATTGATCAAAGATTACTACTGACTCCTGACCTCTGACATATATACCATTGATCAAAGATTACTACTGCCTACTGACCTCCTAGATATATACCATTGATCAAATTGATCGGATACCTATGATTGTTCGTAAATGATGTCAACTATAACTTTCCGTAAATCGTTGTGTCAAGATTCTTCGCAACCGCATATATTACATATTAGTTGTATCGTCAACAAAGAAAATTGCATTTTCAGAAGAACCGAAAGAAGAAGAAGAAGCAGCGGTTGTGCCGGTCACGAGTGAAAGTTCAACAAAGATGAAGGATGAAAACATAAAGGAGGAAGTGGAAATGGACACCAAGGGAAAAGATGAAGGCGCTGTGAAAGTGGAGGAGCTCAAGGTGGCCAAAACCGAGCCGCTTGACCCCGACGCGGAGATGACGCAGCCGCACGAGAGGGTGGAGAAGGAGAGGCGAAGCGTTCACTCACACAATGGAGACATTTGTAAAGTAGGTCTTTTGATAAAATAAATCTTTGTCATATGTATAGGCGTGGAATAGCTAGTAGGAGGCTGTGACTACCGTTGCCAATAAACATCCGCACAACAGAGGATGAAAACTGAGGCTGTTATTTATGAGGACGTCTGACAATGAATGGTAAGTTGAAAAAAAAACGTGGTTCGTAGAATCGTAGAAAATGGAATGAAAGTTAAAGAAGATGTTATCTAGTGAGGGGAGATTGTGTCTGAGTGACATGTTCTTCAATTAAAACTACCTGTGGGATAGGCGGTGTTAGTAGCGATGCCAACAAACACAAAAATATGAAGTGTAAGGAAGTTATACAAATAAGTTGCCCCTTGTTTTCCTCTCAAACTACACGACAACTTGGCTTTCACTCGTTGATTTTATGAATTAATATTCTATTATCGGGCCTTGTTACCCACGATGATCGAACGATACCCACAGTGATTGGCATGGAAACCTTCGTGGTTCGTTATTATAGCCCAGGGGTTGAACAGATCACTAGAAGGCTTTCAGCACCTACCCAGACTCATAAACAACAGGAAAAGGAACTCATAAAGTCAGATAGATGGCGTTGTTTACACAGATTATAACATTTGCCACAGATTGCAATAAATAATGTGTCTAATATTACAGGAGGATCAGGCAGCTAAGAGGCGGCCCAGCCAGGAGGTGGACACGGAGTCACCATTGAAGAAACTGTGTCTGGAGGTGGAGAAGACATTCCCGCAGCACGACGTGATGGTCGGCGACTACATACAGACGGCGACCAAGAACAACATCGACGAGATACAGAGGCACACGGAGCAGCTGCTGTCCGAGATACAGACGCTCAGGGAGCTGGCGCAGAAGAAGGAGCACGAGTGGAACAATATACTACACCTCAAGAAGGTCAAAGAAGAAATCCTCCTCCGACTCCTGAGAAGAAAGCAAGTGATCTCCTTCGAGAAGAGTCCCGATGTCAATGGAGCGGAACGCACAGATCCGTTTGATTACTTGAACCAAGCGAAGAACCTAGCAATAGACAAGAGCGATGAGATCTCTGGCCTGGTCATGAAGCCGCCTGGGCCGGTGATGAACCCGATGATCCAGCCCCAAGTTTTGCCGGTGACGTCACATTTCAACCCCATGACCGGCCTGCCTCCTCCGTATGATAAGGCGGCTCACATGCAGGCTATGCCCAAACCGGTGCTCCCACAGATGATGATGCCAGGCCCGATGCCAGGATTTCCCAGGGACATGAACGGACAATTGCCTTCAAGTTACGGCTTACCGATGGGCCGGCAAGGTCCGATTAAAGACGTGAAGTCAATAATAGCGGATTACAGGCAGAGGAATCCGGAAATTACTCCTCGGAGAGGGAGGAGGATAAAGCCCATAGCGAACCCCGGCATGATGAACACGCCCCGGCAGATGGCGCCCAAGATGGACGGCATGAACAGCTTGGGCAACATTAATATGTTATTCAACAACTTGGACATGGTAATTATATCTACTTCTCTTTCTAGTCAATAGTTAAATATAGGGGCGAATGAGGCGCGATATTTGGTGATCACCGACGCCAATTTACTAATTAATTAATCTTCCAATGGACCGCCAGACTTTCCCAAACCGCACGAAACTCGATATCGAGTATATAAGCGACGGGTAGTTTCCGGTGGCGATGGCCCTGTTCGGTCCTACAACGACAAGGACATGTCCGCTCACTCCAACTTCCAAGATATAACTTCAACAACGAACTCTATGTACTGTCAGTAAGCTATCTGTGCCCCTTGGTTTCGCCGCGCATTTTCCTTTTTGTAGCTGATCCGTATCTGTGCCAAATTTGAACGGTAGTTTTTGCGTGAAAGACAAATGTGTTTCTTTTGGATTTGTTAAATTTCGCATTTATAACAACTGGTGATCGCTCACAGGTCGAAAATTGGTACCAATCTTAAAAAATAACAATAAATACGTCAAGTCAGATGAGTGTTCGACAGCTGATGACACTACCAAAACGCGTCTTACACAAGTGATCGCATGTGTGCGTTTGTAATGTGTTTATCGTTTGATTTGTTTAAACAGTCGCGGCTGTTTCAATTTAAATGTTGAAATCTAGTGCATATTATATTAAAATTTGGCTTTTTATGCACATGCATCTTTGTAACTTTCAACTGTACCAAAATTCAAATTCCTCCATTCGGGCGATTCTCTAAAAAGTGGCTTGTGATTTTTTTCATCATTTATTAATACAATAATAATGATAATATAGATTGTAGAAAGAAAGAATTATAAAATCAGTGTAGCTTTTGCCCACAAATTCATATGCAAAGTGGAAGTGTTTATCTGAATATTCAAAGGCTAGTTTCTCAAAGACCATAATAATTAATGTTGAAAAAAAAAAGATTTCTCGGATTGTACATTGGTCATAAAAAAATAGGTAAGGTATTATGAAAGACGTAATCGCGGTAAAGCGTGTCTTCAGTGTTCAAATGAAATAGAAAAGAGAGAGCGACAGACAGACGGACGAGCTGGTGCCGTCTACTTCGTTCGGGAACGTCTTTGATTCTACAATGTGTCTCACAGTAGCTGATCCTTCGCGGTTTTACATCAGATGTTCCAGATCTGTCATTTTTTTATGTCAACAGGATCCGCTTATGATCCTGAACAGCTCTTGCTGAAGCGTCTTTTCGATTAGCTAGTCCCTGAAAGTTCCTCATAACATGTTCCATTTGAAAAACATGTGCATATGTCTTTATCACCCTATTATTATTATTTATAGGAAATATTTAGTGTAAAGGCACTTTCTTTCTGTTTTATTACATCTATGGATCATTATCATTTTCATCATTATCGGCCCTTATCGGTCCACTGCTGGACATAGGCCGCTCTCAAAGAACGCCAAGACGACCGATCTCCTGCTACTCGCACCCACCCTGGACCGGCTGCTACACGGAGATCGTCTTCCCACCTGGTGAACGGTCGACCAAAACTTCGTTTTCCTAAACGCGGCCTCCACTCCGGAACCTTACTGGCCCATCTGCCATCTGTTCTGAGCGTGTGACCAGCCCATTGCCACTTCAGCGAGCCCATTCGTCGCGTGATATCGGATACTTTAGTTCTCCGCCTTTTCGACTTTGTTACGAATTCTGTCGTACAGAGAAACACCCAACATAGCACATTCGATACCCCGTTGAGCTACCGCAAACTTGCGGACCGGTCCTAAATTAAGGCCATGTTTCGGCCCCGCAGGTCATCATTTATCTTTGGATACAGATATTATTACATTAATATAACATTTTATTTATATGCACTGTTGCGCACCAACAGCGTTATACAATGACAACAGTGGTTAAGGTTTCTCATGGTTTATCTCCATTTCTTTTACCGCTCGGCTTAAATGTTGCTCTTAAGGTATAAATTCCAACAAGGTAAAACGAATGCATAAGATGTGTACCCGGTGCATCAAAGTTCAGTTCGAAGACCTTGGACCCTTATACCGTCGGCCTTCGCCTCATTCACCAATAAAATTAATATTGATACGAGCTTATAAGGACTCATTAGATGTAATTGAAATACTCGTACATAAGTGCGTTGCAACATACATTGGAAGTATACGTCAGTGATAGAGTGTATCGCAACCCTTCAGGAATAGGCTCACACGACACTTTAAAAAATTTACAATATTTCATGTCTTTTTTTTCCGAAGTGACCTACTATTGGTTGACGGCGCTTGTCCAACCTCAACAGTTCGACTGACTAGTTTAGAAAAATTCGTATGTCACATGAAAGTGTATAATGAATCAACTCGAAAAATAACCTGGTTTAAATGTTGACACTGATTAAAGCACTGACCTTAATAATAATATCAGTAAAATTCTGCGATCAGCCAATCTACTGAAACACGAATCCTATACGCCATGACTGTGTAAAAATCGTCGTCTAGTTCAAATTTGTCCAGGCAACAAATTACATGAATTTCGACCGAGTTGCCCGGACGAGACAACGTGATGGATGTCAAATTGACGCCATGTGACCTACAAGCATAGCGGCGGCTCAATGTTAAACAGTTTGTAGAATCTGAAATACTTTGCATTAAAATTAACTTTATCACTGAAATAATGAAATTATTTGGTAAAATAGTAGTAGTGAATCGACATTAAATTATAGGAGTCCAACATTGGTCACAATCCAATACGTACGATATCTAAAGAACACGTGCGCTTATGAATAACTTAATTAGCACACCTAACGTTATCGACGTGTTGTGAACTTGTGAGGTGAAGCAGTAACATGAAATATGCACTGCAAGAATTAAGCTCTGCAATTGCACTTTTGCAGAGCTTAATTGTATAAAATTGTTTTTCGCGTTTTTTTTCTGCGACAAACCTATCCTAAGTGAAATATATCTTCTTTGTCGGTCCCTCAATGCTCGTCGTGATCGTATGCGCTTCTCTACCCCCGCCACTCTAATGTGGTCAGACCATCGCATCGGAGCACGTCCTCTATTGACAAAATGTGTTTTTCATCTACATCTAGAATACTACTAATCTATATCTATGCCAACTTTCATCCAACATGAACAAATAACAGACATACTCTCAAAATTTACAGAACCAAAAAGCTATGCTGGAACGGCTCCAACAAATCCAAGCGGGTAGCCTGCCAAATGGACTTTCGTTCAAGGACGTTCTTGTACAGTTTGCGAATATGCAACAAAACAACAGCGGCTTAATACCACCCAATAGACCCATGGAAATGCCTAACAGGCCAGAGCACCACATACGGCCAGAAAGGAGGCGACCGGAGAGAACGGAAGAACACAATATACCTATCAAGCAAGTGGAAAGAATGGCCTCCTCGAGTCCAAGACTACCCCCGCCACCTCCATATCCTGAAATATCCCTCCTACCCGTCACTAGCAGCCAGGAGACGACGGCGCAAAGCCAACAGAACTCCTTACTCCACGGGATACTAACAAAGGTGTGAAATAATTGAATGTCTGAATGTCATCATATCATGAAGTTGTACAATCATTTTGCTTCGGCATTATTTTCAATCACGATTGGCTTGTAAATTGATTAACATTCATCCATTAGTTCACAGTGTGCTTGTGCGAAATTGGCTGCTTGCAATTAATGTACTTTCAGTGTGATTTAAATTTAAAAAAACATTCTAAATTTGAATTAGCTTGAATGAGTGTTGCCAACCTTCCAGCAGGCGCCCCCTGCGTCTCAGTGTTACACACCCACGTTGGCTAAACTGCTCACGTCGCCGGAGCGCAAACAGTCACCACTGCCAAGTTTCGGTCAGGCCAAGGTATCACTCAATGTACCAAAATTAACCGAATTGGTGTGCTAAATTGGCCTCGATCATTCCAAATTCAAAATTTAGCTTTTAAGTCTACTCCACCTATTTTGAAGATGAAATGTATAGAATGGCAATACTCATTATTGAAAATTATGCCACTTCATTTCCATTTTATTTATATTGCAAAGTACAAAGGGTAGTATAGTAATTTAATCGATTCTATATATAAACGCGTACGTATAAAAACATGTAGACTCGAAATGTATATGACATGTGGTGCCTTTATCAATATATTACATTATTCGCTTTGTGAGCCAATGAATTATGTCAAAATTCAATATCTTTAATTGTGGTCTTCTCCATATTAGGCCTAAAGCAATTTTCATTTCACTACAAGTGAATTCTCTAAATTATATAAGTGATCCTTCGAGCCGGATTTTATGCTCAGCAAAATATATGCGTTATTAGAAGTGGATTTTAAAATTCGTTGATACTCTAATTGCTAAAATCGGAACATTATAATAGTTTAACTTAACGCTCTTTCTATGAAACATTTAGGTATTGGTATTTATAAATGTTTTCGTAATATGCAGAGCTGTGGCGAGATTACCATCACCCCAGTGCAGCCCACACCGGCTGAGCCGCCCAATGAGAAACCTGAAGTGGTACAGTTGGTAAGTATATCGTTTCTTGCCAGAACTAAATCGTCAAGTGTTGTAACATAAATTAACATGTACTTTCAATATGTTATGTTGAATGCCACTAATGAAAATATTTGGCAAACGACTTCACACAACCAGTTTTTTTTCTCCGGCCCTGAACTAGTGCTGTGGAAGCGAAGAGAAGCCCAATACACCTTCCCCGGATTGCTTTAAATGCTAGTAGGTTGACGAGACTAGGTTACACTACAACATCGTTTTGTCATTAATAAGAAAAACTTCCATTCTATCACATTATCATTGATTATACTATTTTCGCTATAAGATAATATGCGCAACGGTTTTCCTTTCCCTGTCAAGCATAATGTTTCCTTCTTAGAGCAAAAATAGACTGAAACAAAAAAATAACAATTACAAAAATAATTGAATGATGGCAACTGAACATTAGAGTGCATTAGTATCAGCTGATTGTGTAGATACATATATCCATGTCGGCCGCCGAGCCTACACGCTGAACGCGTCAAGTGAACATACTATACCGATTGTCATCGGAGCCTATTGACGAGTACTGACGCCCGTAGACATCCGCATAACTTTCGTGCAGGTGCGCCTACTTCCGAACGGCATTAACATGACAGCTATGCGTTTCGGTGTCGTGTGTGCGAGAGGTTGCTGCAATGCACTAATCGACGAATCAGATACTCAATTTGGATTTATTACGGTGATGATATTGTTTTAAGGTTGTTCAACGCATTATTAATCCTACTATGTATAGATGTTTCGAAAATCTGGATCTGATCAAGTGATTTTTGATGCTGATCGTACTTTTGTAATATTTTTCAGGAGGAAGAGGAGAGTGGGGCTTCCGAGGAGAGCGGAGGCTCCGGCGTTTCCGGAGGCTCCGCGGGCGCGGGCCTCGGCGGCGGCCGGCTCGTCATAGACGAGGGCGGTGACGACGCGCCCACGTGCCAGGGCTGCCGCTCGCGCGCCGCAAAGTTTGTGTGCGCCGGCTGCGCCAACCAGTGGTACTGCTCGCGCGAGTGCCAGGTGAAGATACTCTGTTTTTGAAAAGAAAACTTCTTTAATTTCCTTGGACTTGCGTCATCGATGTGCTAACGTACGGACATATTATTTTTGAGTCGTTAATACAATACGATACTCGGCGTAGCACAGGTAAGGAGGCTCTACGCTCACTCGTAGCACGGCTACGCGACGTTACAATCATATGCTTATATCGGCGCTCCTTGCGCCTACGGATATTTCTTTTTATGATAAGAGGATGCAAATTAGCAGTCGCACGCTGTTTGTGATAACCCAAGGTTACGCACAAAAAACACAACCAAAGGTTACGCAGCACTAACCACATGAAACGCAACGGTGTAGCTGTCACTTCACACCGATATTACGTGAGCAATAGTACTGCTGTTACAAAGACTTGTAGTATATTGTGGGGGTCTCGTCACTCCGTCACTTCGATGAAGACTTGCCGTATCCGGTATTTGCACACATGTCACTCTTTGTTGCAGGTAGCAGCGTGGGATGAGCACTCGGATATGTGCTCCGGCTGAAGCCCTGTTGAGCCCTGGGCCTGCGGCCTGAGGGGACGCGTGTAGTGTTTGTTGCCTTATATTTATGTAGGTGAATCTCTTATTTATGTCGCGGCCGAGAGACAAGTTATCTTTGACATTTAATGAGATAAACTTAAGGATTTTAAATATTACACCGAGTAGTAATGAAAGTGTTTTCTACATTTCTACGGACATCCTCTTTTGGCAGCTCTAAGGTGATCGAAACGTCTGAAAAACAATAAGTCCTAGAAAATGTGTTAAAATCACCATGATACATTTCTTTTGATCACTCGTAAACTATTGCCTGTCCGAGATGACTTGCCTCGCGTCGATACTTAGATATAGCCCTCATTATGAGTGATTATGAATTGTCAAACTACATTTGTGTTCCACTATATTTATGTTCGATTTATGAAATTTACTTCTTTTGGTATTTTTTTGACGGAGGAAATTGTGCTTGTGAAGGACGCGTGAATATGGGCTATGGATCAATTGTGGTGAGGGAATTGAAAGCATTGAGCTAAAATGTGATGGAACTATATCCGTCGCTGGTGGAACCGGATCCATCGTTTTCCAAGTTTGGGAATAGTATTTAAAATAAATTGTCAAAAGGCAAGTTTTGTCAACTCTTTTTTTTTTCAATTTTGTATACACTATACAATTTTCTTTACAGTTGTTTGAGGTTTTTTTTTGTAAATACTTTTGTACTGTCAACTCTTTTGTCATAATAAATGAATTATATTTTTCCGGTGTAATATTCCTATAAATCGGAATTAAGGATATAAATAAGCATAATATATCGTTCGGAATTATCACATAACTTAATAATACTGTGTAATGTATAGCTTTATGTAGATTTAACATGTGCGTTTCGTACATAACTTAATTGTTACTGCATTATTATGTAGACAAACTTCATATTTTCTTTGGGTAAATTTCGGTTCTTTCGAGATTTTTTTTTTTGTTGGTAGAATCTATCCATTATTAAAAAATTTATTTACTTCAACGCTATATTAACAAGTTGTGCTGACGCTAGTAAATTAAAAACAAAATAGTGTGCCTTTTTTACCAGTTAAGGACGAGTGTCCCTAATAATTCAGAACGTTTATACTCTCGGCGCTGTAACACTGCTGCTGATGCCATCAGACTTTTGAACTAAAAACTTTGTGCCCGCTTGACTCGGGGTGTGGGGACCTGGTGAATGTGAGACGAGAGCGTTACTAAAACAGGGCCAATGTTTCATTTTAAGTTCATTTGCCTTGAAAGAAAGTTACATGATCGTGTGTGGCGATTTTGTTTGTTGATGTAATTTTGTTGTTCAGTGCCCGGTTGGTTTAAGACATGAGTGGTTGAGTCAAGGTGGGTTACGACTTGTGGCAGGTTTATTACACGCCGTAAACGATCAAACGTGATATTGAACATTGTTTTGCTATCGTTAAATGTGTTGTCAAACTTATAAGTCATCACACAAAATGGATGTTACTTTTAAACTTTTTATTGTTGTGCCATTTATTTGTAGATGGACTTTAATTTGTAGTATATTCTTTGTGACACATTGGCCAGAAGTACGTCATAGTTATAGTAAGAGTACATAAATAGTTTAATTAGTAAACTTAACGCACATCTTTATACGGCAGTCAGCAGCGGTGGTGCAATAATAAATAAAATCCATTGCGTAGCTCTGATGTAAAATATTGTATTTTTAAGTTCCATAGCAATCTTTTACTAGCCTAATACTATATGTGTGTTTAATAAAGAGATAGATATAATTTAGCCTATGTCTTGACAAGTCTTCGCTTGAATGTAGTGTTTTCTATATCTTACAGTACCTTACGTATGTTACGTATCTACAGTAACTGCTGGCTTATCAATATTTATTTATCTCCACTGTACGGGTGACAGGTTACACGTATGTATAAGTTGAAAGATATTTGTGAAAGGTGGAGGAAATCCGTGAATAAAATTACAGCAGCTCTTTTAGACTTATTATTTCGTTCGGATAGCTACGTAAGTTTAATCGTGAAAGGCGAAGAAAGTATTACACAATCCAAAACCAATGATTATTTGTAGCAATTTAAGAAAATCTATTGAGAATCGAAGGATAATGCACGTTCCTACGATGTGTACTAATTCTATAATGTGTAATGATGGTAGCTACGTCTAGCATAGCATAGTCGATTAGATTGCCATGTGTAAAAAAGATGTGACGAATCAAAGTATTATATGTATTTTTTTTAGAAATACAATTTTTCGGGTTAATTTATGATCAAATGTACGATGTGGGAAAAAATTGAGAAACTTCTTAATTAAAAAATATTATTTCGAAATTATTTCAAGTAGCAATTAAGTATTTTTAGTAAACGATTTTTTTTTCATTTATTTTAAAGCGATGCCAAACAATATTTTATTAATCTCAATTATTTCCTGCATCGCATCCAGACTAATTTACAATCAAAATGTAAATATGTAATAACATTTATTTCACACACCCCGTGCCAAAATGTATCGACGTTAACATAAAAAAAAAAACATTTTATATGAGTATTTAGTTACAGCTGTGTGAAAATTATCTATTGCCACCTGTTTTTCGAAGTGAATTACTTTTTTTTCTTGAAAGGTTCCTATATGCTATGGACGCTTCAGTATTTTTATAATTTTGATAATAAAATGTTTAAAGTAAGCACGGTTAAATAATATGTAAATAACTGTCTATATTAGGGTATGTACACACATGCATCGAGTTCTCTTTATTATTCTTGGTTGCCATATTAAAGGAGAGAAGGCAAATTAACTTTATATCTCTTGATTTATATTTTTATTAGTTTTAAGTTAACCAAAGCCCATCCGTCTACGCTTATTTATAAACTGGGCATCCCCCTTATTGTTTCAAAAAATTTTGAGTTTAATGGCGTCGGTTATGGCGTTCTTTTTTCGCAAAATGCCATCAGATGTTTTTTTTTCTTCAATTATTTACTGACTAAACAATGTGTTAATGTAGTCTCCATTGCGCATCATGAAATATGTTTACGTGTCCCTTGCACGGCCTATAACTGCGATACTTAAATTATGGTAACTTGTAGATACCGCCGAACTGGGCAACAGTGTAGTAGCTAGCCGTATTGAGAGAGGCCCTTTTAATTGTCTTCAATCGGACAGCTGGCTGTCGGGCGTGCAAGGCCCCTCTTAGGTCCTTGTAAGGCCTAGCTACGTCTCTGTACGCGACTACTGCGCAAGTTGAGTGCGAGAGACAGCGGCGGAGTACGTCTTAAGTTAGCGAGTGTGTAACTACCCTCCACAAGCAACTAGCACATGAACATGAAACCTGTATGAGTTGCGTCCGTGGCGTGTCCTCGGCACATCTCACGGTCTTACGGTCTCCTCTAAACGCTAGTCAAGAGTTTCGTTACCTACACGCTCTGTATTTTGTAACTTAATATAAATAAGAATATATTAAATGATCCTGTATATTGTGTTTTATTTGTGGTTAAACGATATACCATAGACTTTGGAAACTGGTAACACCAGGTGATTAGATAATTTGTTATTAAATATGTCACCTAAGCATAAACTGATTTATTGAAGTTATTCCTAAGGCTGAGACTCTTTGGGTGTAAAAAAATCTTGGGACTTACGTCAACATGACTGCGTTTCAAAAACAATTTCACTGTTTTATTCCATAAGCCATAATCCTACACAGGGCCTGTCCATTATGACCTTAGAAGTAATATACAAAGCGACGTACCTTTGAAGCATGTGTTATGCTCCACCAGTGTGGTAGATAGGGCCACAGGCTCGGCGCGTCGTAAATTACTACAAAGTCAGAGGCTTTCGCTATTTTTTCAAGTAAAGATTACCGCACCGTCACAATGGAGTCTACCAGTAATTGCTGGAGTTTTACCTATGGCCCCCTTACTTTTTAGACAGACCGAATTTGTAAACCGAATTACTTAATTCTTTAGTCCGATTTTTGTAACTATTCAAAAGTCAACAGTGAATGGCAGGCACGACAGACTGACACAACTAAAGGACCCCATCAACATAATTTTTTTGCCTGGCATACGGGAGCTATTATCAAAATACTGGTTGGAAGTAGATCATTGCATTGCGCAATATTATTATATACACACTATTTACTTTCAAACTGGTACCGTCATCTTTTTTGTGACTGCTCGGCCGAGGGTTAGAAATATGAACAAACCGCACATTACATAATGTGGTGGTGTTGTCTTTGGTAGGAGGAGCAGATGCTAAATGATATTTGAAGTGGATCACAGGAGTAATTTAGGTTTCCAACAATATAGTCATAAATATTACTGGCAGCAGATCATGTAACGCAATAAAGTTTATAATTAAATATAACGTGCAGTCATTAAATATAACGTGTCGTCGGTAAGTATGGCATGTAGTCATTTAATATAACGTGTAGTCGTTAAATATAACGCGTAGTCGTTAAATATAACGTGTAGTCGTTAAATATAACGTGTAGTCGTTAAATATAACGTGTAGTCGTTAAATATAACGTGTGGTCGTTAAATACAACGGCTAGTCGTTAAATATAACGTGTAGTCGTTAAATGTAACGTGTAGTCGTTAAATATAACGTGTTGTCATTAAATATAACGTGTAGCCATTAGAGATAAGGCGTAGTCATTAAAGATAACGTGTAGTCATTAAATATGACGTGTAGTCGTTAAATATAACTTGTAGTCGTTAAATATAACGTGTTGTCATTAAATATAATGTGTAGCCATTAGAGATAAGGCGTAGTCATTAAACATAACGTGTAGTTATTAAATATAACGTGTAGTCATTAAATATAACATGCAGTCTGTATGTATTAGACATTTGTAAACAACTCCGTGGTGCATAGCAGCCGGGCTTCACCTGGCTGTAGTCTCCCTTTGTGGTTGTTGAGTCATTGCAATCCTGAAGTTCTCCGCTCTGATCTAGAGGAAAACTGCTCCTACTCCTCCTATTATCTACTCGATTAAATTTGTTGCGGATCCTAAGGCAGCTTTTAACATTTCCTCGGGCTCCCTGCGATCATATCAAAGGGTTACAAATGGTGGCTGTCGATCCTGTAGCCACAGGTGTAGCAACGGTGGCAACGTGTGGTGGGTTATGTGCGACTTTAAAAAAATAAATCCATAAGCCAAACCACAACCACCAATAGGAGAGTACCACATGCACAACTGGGGGTTACTTAGATAGCCTGTCCTATCATCATCGCTCACACCAATTCATAACCGGACAAAAAAATCTCGAAAAAAAAACACAATGTTTTTAATATTAGTTTAAAATAATAAAGTCTCCACATCAATGCACAAAGCAACTGCGATGTCTGAACAGGACCCACCCGCGCAGCGTCCTACGTAATAGTTTATCATTAGTTCATTTGTTTTTATTAGTTGATTAGGAAACGATAACGGATCCGGGATGGATGCGAGTAATAGGTGATCAGCCGTCTTGGCGAAAGATGCCTATGTCCAGTCGTGGACCGATGAGGGCTGATAATGATGATGATATATATAATTCATAAAATAAAACGACAGGAATTTAAAGCAATGATTTAATATTATATCGCTTACACACCAAAATAACATTTAATGAATTTTGAGACAATTCACAGTTAAGACAAAATATTTATAAATGAACCTATTTATCAATTAACATGCAACAGTTTAACATTCAACTTAATTAAAACATTAATAATTATAATAATTGAAGGCATAACATAGAAATATTTGACTAGTGATGTCTCCAAAAAGACTATAGTTTTAACAAATGTACTATTTTATGCAAAGGTTTATTTATTTTCTGATTAAAGTATAATAACGAATATAAAGTACATAGTAATATGTTGAGTCATTATAATTATGATATAAAATAATTATGGCTCAGCGAGATAAATGATTTCATTGTTACCACCTGGTGCCCAAACTTGAAAGTATCTCAGTATCCACATAAAAAAATCTAAGTTTACATTTTAAAATGGTACCTTTACCTGTTAAAAATTAACATAAGCCATGCCGAACTAACTTTGAAGTAAATAGTAAAGTATTTTTTTCTTTGAAGTAAAAAGTAAAGTAAAGTACCAATTACTTTAACATTAAAAACATAAGGAAGATTAGAATACATCGGTGGGTCATTCTCGTCAAACTCCACTCATGGACCAATAACAATATGCGGATCATCGTCAAAGGTTCAATCTCAATCATAATATGTAATTGTCGAGTATATTTTATGACTATTATTATAAAACCTACATTCTTATAAAATATCTTTTACACAATATTTTAAATATAGCACCTTTATATAACATTTATATAGACCTGTACATAACATTTATATAACATTTCTATGAAATTAAGAATATTGTAATTGAGCACTGCACAACTTCGTAAATTGTAGATGAGAATCAGTATTTCATGAAGATAAATCCGTATAAAAAAATAAATGATTGTACCTAATAGTTCATTAATAAATGGCAGAAATTATAATTCAATTACAGATACTTATAAAAAACATGTAAATTTTATTGTGGGAAATTTTATTGCATTGTAAGTATGGCACGTTTCCATTATTGTCATCAATAAATCATCAACATGACAAATTCGAATGTGTACAAATTATTCATTCTACATTTGCTTCCGATATGAAGTTGTCGTGTTCAGATGTGAAGCACGTTGGCCTGGGTCGAACAGTTATGGTGTTATGGGGCGCAAATGTTCTCAATTTGGTATTTTGTTACTTGCTTAATTTCAAAAGAGTCTTAGCTAATTTTTTAATTCTTTGTCGTCTAAATCTTTCATATAAAAACCAGCGCTCCACCCCGGCTTGCCGTGAATTATTACTGTAATAGTTTATACATTAAAACGTAGGTTTTACTCGGAAATAGCTTTATCTATGAGTGAAAACCGCATGAAAATCGTTTCAATAGATTTTGAGAAAATCGATAATACACAGGCGGCAATTGAGAACTTTCGTGTATGTGCAGTGGTGTTTGTGTTCATACTCCTACGAAACTGCTTGACCGATTATGATCAAATTTTCTGTGTGTATTCGGTAGGTGTGAACATACTCGTAGAGTATATTTCAACTTTATATTCAGCTACTTGCAGCTAGTATTATCATATTATTTTCCGATACTTGTAGGAAATTGGCAGTATTTCACACACCACAGCGCTTAGTGAGTGTAAAGCAAACCGGCTGAGCCCTGCGTTTTCAAACGCGTAATTTTTGATTCGTTTATGCAAATTTTCAATCTCATAATGGTGAAATTTTAAAACATATTTCTTTATGATGACTTGTATGAGTGAAATCATGGTACACTTAGCTGTGCTATTCATTTTATTCTGTGTGTGTAAAGAGTATTTCAATGTTATTACGAATAATTTTCAGGCATTTGTATACCATCAATTAACCAAAATAAAGGCTTTTATTAATTTAAAGTAAATTCGGTCAATTAAAACAGTCGGTTGTATCGTCGATTTTGTCTCTATTGTAGATACTGTCTTGCAGATTTTACGATTCTATTCTTTTGAATTTATAACTTCACCAAACAAAATTACACTAAAACACATTTGACACATTCCAACGTTGACATTTATAGTAAAAAAATATTTGTACGTAGCTATTATGTAGTAAATAATTGTAAAATATTTTTGGTTTATATAAATACACTAAAAAACCATATTAGACTAGAATAATCCAACTCAATAGATACAAGTTATCAGCAGTGTTCTGTCTCTATTTGTTGCGAGCAATAGTATTTAGAGACACATTTATTCAGCAAGTATCAACATTAGCATACACACAAGCACCATTATATACAAATGAAATAATTTTATAAAAATACCTAAATACAATTAATATTGACAGTCATTTAAATATTTTTACGTGAACTTAAAGTATTAAATAAAAGTAATATTTTCAAATGAACACAATTTCTCTTAAATATTATACAATTCCTTAAATAACATTTAACATACATCATAGTAAAGTTTATATATGTACCAAAAGTGGTTAAAAATAGTTTTAAATTCTCTACATTTTTGTAAAAAATAAAATAGGTTCTATTTAAAAAAGTATTTAACGTACCTACAACATACTAAAAATTTGTAAAATACGAAAAAATCGGTAAGAAAAAATATGTAGGGAGGGGAGAAGGAGAGCAACACATATATAGTAATTATGTGGATGTTTATGGGCGTCGGTAGTCGTAAAAAAACACCGAAAGTTAAAATATAATGAAAACATATAAAGATTGAATATATTTTCTCTTTGTAAGGTATATCTTCTATATTTTATTATACTAATATCTCTCTAATCTCGATGTAGATAACAAGGGTTTTCCAGAGAAACCTCCATAGGACAGTTCAGTAGATAAAGCTATGTTTCCACCAGTAAATTAAATTGTGGATAAAGAAATCCCCCCACTGGACGAATTCTGCTTATAGAAAAAGCAGAGTCCTCACAGGTCGTCGCGAGGGTTCTCACTTAACGATGAACACCACATCGCTGTCTCTCTCTAGCTGCTCGTCCAGTTGCGCAGCGGATACGCCGGCGGCACAGCACAGCTCATCAAGGCAGACCAGGCCGTTGTAGGTACGTCCGCTGCCGCTGTGGTCACTGCGAGTGGACGTGTTGTCGTTGTGGAGGGTGATTGGATACTGGAATATCAGTTGATTGTGATAACAACAGGAATGATGGCGAAGTCAAAAGCAGGAGTTGTGTTAGAAGAAACTTATCACATTATGCCACGTATGGGACCAGACATCCTAGCACATGCTGCCACTACACATGTAAATATCACATTATGCCACGTATGGGACCAGACATCCTAGCACATGCTGCCACTACACATGTAAATACAAGTTACAGTGCACTCTACTGCGCCGCATGCGGCGGCAGCAGAGGTGGCGGGCCGAGGTGCTGACGTCATCACGTATACAGGTACCTTGTAGACTCTGCGTATGAGCCCCTCCAGCACGCCGAACAGCACCAGTTTGCGCTCGTTGATGGCGAGCTCCTGCGGCCGCATGCGGCGGCAGAGGTGGCGGACCGAGGTGCTGACGTCATCACGTATACAGGTACCTTGTAGACTCTGCGTATGAGCCCCTCCAGCACGCCGAACAACACCAGTTTGCGCTCGTTGATGGCGAGCTCCTGCGGCCGCATGCGGCGGCAGAGGTCGCGGACGGTGCTGCCGTACGTCATGGCCGCGTACATGCGGAAGACATCGCTCACCTTCGGCAGCTGACGGGCTACAACATACTTTCATGTTAACCGATGTCTATAAAAGACCGAAAGACATTAGATTGGGAAAAGTCCAGAAATCATGCCGATACGGCCATGTATTTTTTCTTTTTATGTATTTTAGCATCCTCCCCAATGGGCCACCTGCCACTCACAAACCGAACGAAAGGCGACAGCGCCACTGTCACTTCACGCTGGTATTGTTAAGAGCGAGAGGTACTTCCCTGGTCGTGCCGGCAGAATTCCGTTGCATAGCCTAGGACTTAGTGTCAGGCAGCATGCATGGCAATTTTTCCTAAAGAATATATTCTCGACTTTGCCTCAATGGTACCTTATCTATGAGTATCTCCGCTAAGGTTAAGGTGAAATTCTCCACGAAGCTATGAACATTTATATTTCCTCAATCTAAGTCTTCCATAATCGCTATGATAATATGGTGACTATATTATTTATTTCAGTTTAACAATTCTCTGTAATTACAGCTAAACCAACACATACATTACATGGAATAATAATTGTGCTAATTTCAAAATGATGGTTATTCGACGTAACTCGAGGTCAGCGAGGTCTTAACAAAAGCGTATCTAACCGCTCGGCCGGCCCGTTCATCCGGACTCCGTGAGATCCCGGGTCGGACCAGAAGTACTTGGATTTTTTAATTTCTAACAACAGTCCGGAGTTGGGAAGTTGGCGGTGTTGGTACCCCGCGTGACGTCGTAGCATTAGCCGTCGGCGGTGGGTCCTGCACCTGATTTCTCTAGCGTCAGTCTCAGACATGAGACAAGAAATTTGGTCATGTACAAGTGTAGCGGCACTCACGTGATCTTGCGCAGAACTCCTGGCACTGCCGCTGGAGCCCCGCGCAGCGCGTCAGCTGCCGCAGTTTGGGCGTCGCGCTGTATATCTGATAGCAGAGTGGATCATCTCAAGCATTGCTAATGAGTTATTCTGTGGCTCTCATGAGTGTTACATTGCTTTATAGCATACTAGCATTACCCCGCGGTTTCGCCGGCGTATCACCGATCCTATTAGTCGTATGACCTTTCCACATAAGTGGACTATTCAATACAAAATATTTTTTCAATTCGGACCTGAGTTCCTGAAGAAAAAACAAAGTCTTAATATTTATATTATTAGGGCGAACGAGCAACTCGTTTATGTGCACTTACAGCACAGTACTGGAATATGGGCACCAGCGTCACCACTCCGTAGTATACCAGGTTCTGCACGCAGGCGCGCACCAGACTGATCTCCACGTCGGTCAGGGCGGCGATCTTGGAGATGTGGTTGAAGCCGTCTATGTACGGGAGCAGCTGCAACAAACATCAGAACATTCAATGATGATGATGACAAATGACAATTGCCATCACAAAGCTCTGCCTACTCAGTACTCAGTAATCAAATGTCATACAATTTAATTCCCCGGACAGCCACCGCACAAACCGCAGACCGCAGCCTGGCTGGTGGCTACGCACCACAACAGCACCATTCATAAACAGGGTCACGCATCACCCTTGTATACAATGCTAGCTACGCATCGCGATTTTACATACGTTATTCATACAATCATTGGGGATGAAGTTCCCTTAGGGAAAACCTCTGCGATGTCACCAGAATGCTCTAACTATACATTTGTCCTCATTACACTATAAAAAACGGATACAAGAGCGTATTGGACTCGCCTATTGAGGTAGGCTTGATACCCTTATTCTATTTTAGAGTCTTGTCCTATTTTTGGGGCGTACTATAGAATCTACATTATCAATAAACTACGAACATTCGCTACAGCCCAGACTCAGGCAAGTCAGACAACAGCACACAGGTTCCACTACGAACAGTGCGGACAACACATTCAGATTAGGGACTAATTCCAATACGATTCACGATTTGCCTAGCTCAAATAATATCGCCTTAGCGATTAGATATTCAGAGACTACCGCGCGCGAGTTCTTTCGCCCGTTTCAGGGTGTAGGGGAGTACGGGCCCCCAAGTACTGATCCTCTCCACGAACCAAACGTTCACGTCAGTACTGAGGCCATTTTATCTACCGCACTCGAGTTTCCCCAGACATCTGACGGCCAGAGGGGGGAGTGGACATCGATACCTCTTACGACTCCGAATCTAGTCTCGTGGTCAGACGTGCTCACTCACTCATAGCAATGCGATGAAGCTGTGTTGGGCTTCTCTCCGCTTCCACAGAATAAGTTCAGTCCGGAAAAAGAAAAATAAATCACGCTCATACACTCTATTTTCATAAAACTGACTATCACTGGCTCGTCACTAATTAAGAGTATTAGTACTTAGGCGTATTCGTAATTGGAGACGAGGATTACAAGTAAAACATCCACAGTTAAAGAATGTGGTCGTCTGATAATATTGATTTTTTTTACAAATTTTTTTCCCGTGAGAAAGTTAAAGAGGAGGGGGGGAGGCATTGACGGACATGACGAAAATAATTCAATTTTTGCCAAGGTAAATTACATAGCAAAAGTATAAGTGCTTTAAGTGTCTTATGAAGCATTGAAGAAACTCAGCATAAGAAACTAAAAGACGCACACCCATCACGAACTACGCACGTAAACATTATATTTTTCATTTTTCTAGAGTAGTAGAGATTTATATAGAGGTATGATAAGTTAGGGAAGTTGGGGCACCGCAACATCTATATAAAATTGGCGCGTTGCTTCGAGTAGCTGCGGATAAGAACGTTCCGCGTGAGGCATGCTGTATCATGTGTAACGCCATTTCTTACGCATGAATACGTTACATCCAGCAAAAGTGGATTAGTTCTTTTAAGGTGGACCAATGTTATACCAGCGATCCGCCCCGATTTAGCCCGTGAATAACAGACGACAAACAAAACCTTCCACGGGAATCGCTTTTTTTCTATGCTGACGGAAGTACAGCTTCATCGTTACTATAAGACGTCGGGCGGTAGTCTAGGTGAGATTGTAAGTCTAGTTGGGAAGGATGCATCCCGATAGTTATTTAAGATTTTATTGACGAAGGCCTACAGGTCATGCAGCAGTGCGGCGCTACCAGTGTTGGCCGGCGTTCTGCCTGCCGATCTGGAGGTTCTTCGAGCGGGACGCGTGTAGGAGGAGTGCGTGGGGTTCAAGGGCAGGGAGCGTGAGAAAAGGAAAAGCGCAGTCGCGATGTCACCTCTACGTGGCAGTCACGCTGGGCCGGCTGTGCCGACGGGAGGGAGCTGCTGTACGCCCCCCCCCTTCGGAATGGCTCTATCCATTGGTGACCGTATGAACTGTATGAAAATCTGTTCGTTAGGTTTCGCGAAAATCAATTACATACGGATAAGTCAGCTTTTGGGGACTTTGTTCTGTGTTATGGACTATTTTACAAGTGCGTATGTTTTGATTCATATTGATGATCTGTTTTTGATAAAATGGTGAATATAAACGACCCGAGTGCAGTAAACACGTATGTCGATCAGCCCTTTTCTGTTGCTCGTTGTGTATAAGTTAGGTACTGCTTCTGTTGACGTACTTCTGCGTATGGACGTGTGGCGTGTGCCGTAGATAGTTCTCATCTGTCACTTGTTCAGCAGTGCTCAGTAATGTTTCAGATTTAATGAGTCATTAGTACTATACGTAATCACGATTCACAATATCAAGCGAAGAATAAGCTCACCGAAGTGGCAATGGGCTGGTCACACACTCAGATGATCAGATGGCAGATGCGCGACTAAGGTTCTGGAGTTGAGGTCGTGTTTAGGAAAACGAAGTGTTGGTCGACCGTTAACCAGGTGGGAAGACGATCTCCGTGCAATAGCCGGGCCGGGATGGATGCGAGTAGCAGGAGATCGGTCGTCTTGGCGTTGATTATGAGAGGCGTATGTGCAGCAGTGGACCGATAAGGGCTGATAATGATGATGATACATATTACATGTATAAGTAGACAGCGGGGAGCCGCTGCATGCAGGTGGCTCGTGACCAATGGCGCTCTATGGGGGAGGCCTATGTCTAGCAGTGGAATCATCCCGCTGATGTGAAGGTGATGGTGATAGGTATACAAAAATCTCGTGTCACGAATATGTGGCCGGCCTAATCTGCGAAAGTACTGGGCAGATTTTAATGAAGTTTCGCACAGATATATAAATTTGTTCTTACTAAAACCGACATTTATATTACTCCAGCAACGCGTGGCCCGGTCAGCTAGTTGTGTTATAGAAATGTCATAGCATCGCGATATAATCTCGAAGCTTCGATACACGATTAGATAAACATTGACACGGCTTCAGGGCCCGACCAGTCGACTCACTCATAAACTCCCATTTGCCCTCTCCAGGTAAGGGCGTGCTAGTGATTGTTTACACGAGTTAAACGTTAGCTTAGGACTACGTATTTTGACTACTGTTTTATTATCCCATTAGTTCAATTGATTTCCGTCGCGGCTGCCTAACCCAGCGTAAATATTTTTTCGCCACACAAAACCAACCCCAAAAAAATATTTGTTAATTCCACGAAGAACGTGACTTGTCGTGTATACTTTGCCCTACAGTTTCACGTGCTTAATCACCACTCTCCGCTCCCACTAATGGAGTAATAGTAGTTTATAATCTTCCTCGTTAAAAGGCCCAAGATTTTGTAAATCGGGCCAGTTGTTGCCGAGACTAACGCGATGCAATCTCTTCCGCTTTATAATGTTAGATATGATTTATATTATTATTATCATTATACCTTGTCCCACTGCTGGGCAAAGGCATCTCTACTATCTGTCCACGCCTCTCTGTTTAGAGCTAGATTGGGCCAAAATTAATTCGACAAGAAACAAATATTATGTCACTGTGTGAACCGATCGCGCTAAATGTCAGCCACAAATGCCAAGCTAATTCAATAACAAATGTTAGGGTGTGTTCGCGCGTAATCGCTGCACAAATAATTCAATAACAAATGTTACGGTGTGTTCGCGCGTAATCGCTGCACAAATAATTAATGGTAAGTGGTCTATTCGACAGGACCTACTGTGGTTTAGGGCGATTCGATAGCGGAACGACTCTACGCTATGAAAAAGTTTCTAGCGATAACTCTTTACCAGATTAAGTTTTAGGAACTTATGTTTAACGATTTAAGGGGCCAATTGCCCGCTGTGACCAACTACCTCTGAATGAACTTATTGCGACAAACGATGCCGCTACAGCTAGGCGTCGTATCTGGTCAGATAAAATTTAGTCTAAACCACTAATGTTAGATAGGCACGGTATGGAAAAAAAAATTGACAGTGAAACCGTCTGAGCAGTGACTTGTCAAGCGTTACACTAGAGTACCTAGCGCTTCTGCCATTTCACAATCCTGTTTGTTCAAGGAAACTACAGTCGCCTGGCGGGGTTGACTTACTCGGTTTTTTTGAGTTTCTATATCTTAAATTAATATTTCCAAAAGTGAGTGATAGTGAATGTATAACGAGTAGAACAAAATATTTTGCTGTACCATTTATACTACTTATGACGAAGGAGCAATGTGTATATTTACAGTTGTAAGTACAATTGTAAATATACTAATATTAATAAACACAAAATGTGTTTATTAATAAAGTATCAAATGTTAAAAGAACGGCACACGCCACAAGAGGCAGAGGTTTATACACTGGCATTATGAAAGCTGAAGAGCAGCCCAACACAGCTTCCTCGGTTTAGCGTGCGTACTCCATGACCGCTGGGTCCCTCACAGTATCCGAGTGTGTTATGAAGAGAACAAGCAATCGTTTGTTTATTTCTATGTTTAATAATATCACTAACGATCCGCCCAGGCTCCGCACGAAAATAACAGGAACCAACAAATTCTACAGTAAACCCTTGGAATTTCTTTATATAGGTGAAATTGTGGGTGAAAATTGGGGAGCTCATACAGACAGACAGACAGCTTTTACTGACTTTTTATGATAGATAGTATTAAAACGAATAAATACCAAAAAATAATAGGCTTCCTGTACTTTATACATATGCAGTAATCGTACCTGGAATAATATCGGTACTAGGCTGTAATCTGTAATGTTTGTTTTACTATTAAGATGAGTTTCTCAATGTTGTAATGAGCGAGACAGCCTCAACACAAATAATCTCTTATATAGTGGAACTGCCTAACGTTGTAAGTGTGCATTACTTACCGCACAATGAATATGATTTTTGAGAGATTAAAATTTAATTATTTATTGCTGGGGTTCCATACCCAAACGGGCACCGCCTTTGGGTATGGACCCGAGAGATCTTCAATCTTCATCACTTCCATCACATAATGCCTAACAGCCACTACAACTTGCCATTGCGCCGCCTTGGCATGCCTAAAATAGTATAATAATTAATATGTAAAAGAGTGCCTCGAGGCTTTCTCGACAAACTGGAGGTCCACTGGAGTCAAAAGCTATGAAAGAATCTCTCAGATCAAAAACTTAGCCATTTTTTTTTTTCAATTTCCTTTTTCTTGAATAATATAGGAATGTTATAATTTTTGTTTGTTATGTCTCAAAGTAGACTGCCTAAATCTCAAATACTAATATGATGATTTAGTTTACAAGATACCGTAACTGCTCTGTAAAAGTCATTTATATGATACCGTAACTGCTCTGTAAAAGTCATTTATATGATAATTTCTCTATGAATTCAAGTAATCTTATTTCTATTGTTACGGGCTTATGAGCTAACGGAAGCTCACCAGCAGCACGACATTCGACAGCATAGCTCATCAGTATCATGTGAGTGTGAGGTACCTCCGCGGTCATGCCAGCCAAGTTTAGCTTCAATGCAGCATGGCACTTGCTCTTAGTGATGTGTATAGGATAATGACTGTATTTTATGTATACTTTAACTATCTATTGTTCTGTCCTAAGCTAATGTTGATGTGTTGTGGTCAAATAAATATTTTCGCATCACCCTTCGAGTGAAGCTTCAAAGATGATCTGGACGAAATTATTTTCCTCTTCCTGTTGTGCAACAATCTGTCTCTTCGTACTAGTGTTCTACTATCATTAAATATTTACTAAAATGTAGTTTTTCATAAAAAAATTTCTTTCTTTCTTTCCTTCCTATTTTATTATAAATTTCCTATTTAAATACTAGGTAGTACTCGCGACTTCGTCTGCGCACATATTCACACAATATCCTAATAAAAGTTGTAGTCTATGTAGTGTTCTAATATAATAACCTATATTATTGTAGTTTCGTTAAAACATTCTGTAGTTTCTACGTGGAGGAGTAACAAATATCCATCCATTGTTATTTTTTACAAATATATGTTTAATAGTCGTTTGGCTAGCCGCTCGCTGCCTCTCGTGCGTTGCGCCGCCACGTGTCCGCACAGTTGCCAACTTGCACGAGTACGAGTTACGAGATTAGCTACGAGCGCGCGTCGTTGATAAACACATTCCACGTAAACAACATAAATATTATCATTGCAATATTACATGATTACAGGCAACGGTTAATGCAGATTTTACTTATCCGACTATGTCCCTCGGCTTCACCCACGGACAAAAATTGGGTGCAATATTTATAGCGTATGTGTTTATTCTGGCACAGAACCTACGGCATTGCTAAGTTTTATCGAAATCTGTTCGGTAGTTTTGGCAAGATTGAGTAACAGACCAAACCTTCGTATTTATATTAGTAAGATTAAGTCCAGTTTAGTTTCAACTTGGCAAATTATTATAGTTCAGGGGTGGCAGCTGCCTTCCTTTTACGAAATCAGATGCGGCTTGACTTCTTTTTGGAGCCGATTGTTCATCTTCTGATTGCTATGATGTATTTAATACTCTATCATCTCCAAAGAGATTGATCTGGATATTTAGATCTCTACGAATGTTAGCTGTAGAGAGGAAACAGACGTGGCACCAAGACTGCCCCTAGTGCCTCCTGCTAATATGTGGAAGTATGATTGTAGCTTCGAATCTATACCAAAAACCTACAGCATTTCCAACTAAGTTGCTTCAGTCAAGAAATAAAAGTTAGTCCATTAAGTATCCCATTATCATAATGGAAGGTGTTGACATGCTCCTTTGGTAGCCAATATATTATGCGGCCATTAGTCTAACATTCAATTTATTAAACGCACGTTGTTCTCAATGTGTTACATCAGCATTAGCTGATTATCGAATTTCCTCACGCACGGCAATATATTCATCATCACATCGACCCGTCATTCCCAACATCGACCCGACTTTCGCAACATCGACCCCACATTCCCAATACCGACCCGACATTCCCAACATCGCTCCGACATTCCTAACATCAACCCGACATTCTCAACATCGACCCGATATTCCCAATACCGACCCGACATTCTTAACATCGACCCGACATTCCCAACATCGACCCGATATTCCCAATACCGACCCGACATTCCTAACATCGACCCGACATTCCCAACATCGACCCGAGATTCCCAATACCGACCCGACATTCCCAACATGGACCCGACACTCCTCCCACTGTGTTCACAAACACAGCGGGTGGAAAGGACCCCGTTGGTGTTTCAGAAAATGACTTAAGAATTGGAATTGGCTAAGAATTGAAAAAGTCCATATCCAACAGTGGATTGATAAGGATCAATGCAATGCTGAATGTAGACTGCTAATGATATTCATGAAAAGTTAATACTTTATGCATTACATACATGTTTACAAGTAATTTCAGGCTTTTTTCTTCTCATGTTTTCACTTATGACTTGAATTCCAGGTAAACTCTGTTTACGTTAACTCATTATCAGAAAAAATAAGTAATCGGCCTTTTACAGCAATTGCTCACAAAGTGGTATAATTTATTTACATAATTAGTTCACATCTGTGAGATCATTTGAGAACGCAGGGTATGTGTTATTGTTGTGAATTTGTTATCTCACACATATCTCACACATATATATATAGAGGAGAGGGAGCTATGGAGGTGCTAACTTTCACCTATGGGACTAACTAGCCGACGAGGGCTCTGATTAGAGGGAGGGGAACACATCTGCATAACAAAACTATACATGACACAAGAGGTACAAAGGGCTGCTCCCTCAGTTCAATTGGCTGCGCCTAAGTTGTCTGGATTCATCTTGGGCAACTGAGTCCCACAGCCACGACAAGGCTTGAACCATGAAAGTTTTTTCTGTAGCATAATGGCAAACTACCAATCGTTGCCATTTTTGTGACCATCGACGCCCATTAACATCCACATATACGTTGCCTTCCTTGGAGCTGCGAGTCCTAAATTACTCCCGCTCATTCCCCTAGATTAAACAAATGCTAGTGACTGTGAGGTCTGAGGATGATGATGATGATGGTTGACACGTGGACGCGAGTGCACTCCGGTTTGGCGGGTAATGGATATTAGTTGTCGCCTGACCTTGGCGCGGAAGACACGTGCAGCAGGGCTGCTAGCCGCTGCAACAAGGTTGGCGACCGTCATTTATTCCTATTAGCATATTCATTGTAGTCATTATTCTAGTACAATCTATTCAATGTAGAAAGAATTTAATTGTTGTTATCAATGCATTCCGGATTCCATTGCTGAATTTGTTAAAACCACTCAAATCCCAACAGTATATACGGAAATCTGATACATATTGAAGAATGAAAAAGATATGGAGTGGGACTCGAGTTGTCAGCGGTTCGTAACACTGCCCGACGAAACAAATCAAAAGTAGTTATTATAAAACAAAGTCCCCAACACCTGGCCGCCTGTATGTGATACATTTTCTTAAAATCTATGCAACGGATTTAGTGTATAATTGCCTCTGTTACTTACGGGCGAAGCATTCTAACTTAAATAAGAAAATGATCACGCATGGTTTAATACTTAAAGTGCACGAGTCAAACTTTCCAGCATTGGCATGTACTGCAGGTATTGCGAAACTACGACCTGCCATAATAAAATAGGATTCAGTGTCGAGTGTTTTAGGAAGAGGTAGTGCCATGCTACATAGGAGGAGTTGGGCACGGAAATGGGCTGGCACAACCGGGGAGGTACCTCGCGTAAAAAGGCTCCGATTTCTCGTTTGCCCCGTATTCTATAAAAGAGAGAGACGACGCATACGAATGGTTAGGGACCAATACCGTACTTTGTTATCTATAGAGCGAAACACGGACGTTTGACAGACTGGTCTAAACAGATGCGGAGTTGTTACTGTAACAATAGGATCACTTCAGTTATCCAATAATAATAAAAACCACTGAGGTGGAATAGTTTTTGGTATACATCTCGCCAACTTCTGTACTAGAAGAGATCTGAAATTGAATCCTATATTTGGCACATACCTTTTATAAAGTTTTAAGTTACATTGTGCCTAATGTGAAAATCGATTCCCAAGTACCTACCTAGTTTTCTAAGGGAAAGTGCCATGCTGCAGTATTCCGTGGCTCATTGTAGGGGAGGAGGAAAGGAGGACAACGCATCAGCATAGTTATATAGCTCGTTTATCGGCCTGTATATATTTAAAGAAAAGGCACCAGCGTACAAAATTGTAAAATCATTTTTCGTTTTCATTTTTACAAATAAAATTTTCAACTTTTGGTTAATTTAACGCACGCATAATAATTACCAAGCGAACATAATTGAATTACGACCCAACCCGGAAATGGGCATGAACATACAACACCGAACTCGGATAAAAAACATAATGGTCGTCCATTTAGGACCAAGGCCGCGCCGCGTTTGAACTTCAAACCTCCGAAAAGGGACACATCACAAGATACATTCGCAAAACAAAGATATTTGGAATTTCCATATAATCCTTCAGTCCTTTCTCATGCCTTATCGATCTGCTGATAATTGAGCTGCTGAACATGAATGTGCCATGTTCGGCAGCTCAATTATCCACGACATACCTCTCCTAATACCCTCCAGTACTGCGGCCAAGTGTCAGCTATGCGTTGCATTCGCTTTGTGCGTTTCCGGACCAATTCGAGAGAAGCAGGTCAATGTGTATAACAATTGTGCGGATGTTGGTGTGCGTCGATACTAATCAAAAGGACTCGATTTCTCGTATTTTTTCTAGCATAAGGGGCAAACGAGAAATCCATGCACCATGCACTACTTCTTAATATATTATACGAAACATTAAAAATGCTGCCTAATGTTTAGGGTGGTAATCGAACCCGGCATATCGTTTGCAGATATGTGTAGAGAAAAAAAACATAACGAAACGCCCTATGCCTATGCGGTATACGTAGACGCAACTTGTGACAACCGCCCCTAATTAAAACTTTTTTTTTGACGCGAGGAAACGCAGTTACGCGCCTTCTTACGGTCCAGTGGTGTGTGCGACTCGCGGCAAACGATAGTGCCGGATACCAACAAAAACCATCGAGAGTGCCATCAGTGCCTCCTCGCCCCTTGCCCCGTGCGCAAATGCGCCACCCCCTGTTGCTCTTAGGTCCCCTCTTCTTATAAGACACCGAGAGCGATAACCTCCTCCTGACCTTTAAGCCCCCTTTTCTCATAAGAGGGATGCAAAGATCCCCCTCGGTTCAATTGGCTTCGCCTAGGTTCACCCCAGGCTACTAAGCCCCACTGCCACGACAAGGCTTGAACCATGGTGGGGCCCCTAATTAAACCTAACCCGGGCTCGGTGGACACAAACCCAATATAATCCCGGTACATAGCGATATACATATGTATCCAGCAGTGACCGCGGTTTTACCCGAGTATACTACCCGCTTCTATGGGACGTAACGCCGCTCCTATGGGACGCAACATTATGATACGAGTACATAGCCTATAAGCTTCCTCAAGAAGGTTGCTATCTCACACAAAAATAACTTTTCAAATTCTTCTAGTTACAGAAATTATCGCGGTCAAACAATCAAATAACCTCTGCTGCTTTAGTATATTAGTATAGATATGACTCGCGACTAGTTTGATAGTGATGCAAGTGATTGCTATTTCGGTTCGGAAGCCGCCGCTTGGTGACAGCTCGAGAGCTGTGAGCCGCGAGTGACCTACGCATTGTTAGCTGATTTGATCAGTATTCAAACTGGTTTTGATGGAAAATATTTAGATATTAGCCTACCATTTTTGCTGAAATTCTAAAGCGAAACTTTGGAATTAAAGGAAAAACGCGCTTTACAGATCGGTGGAGGTAGACCATTTTTTTCATTGGAGGCTTATCTATATGGAAATCGGTATTAATGACTTTACCAGTATTTTTTTTCCTTTCTCACTATTAAAAGACCCGTAACCCATCCGGATGTTGTCCTTAGCGAGCGTTGCTTAACAACACACTCGGTAATACAATACAAGTCATGCAAGCGCCATACCTCGTTGTGATCAGCGCTTCGGCGCGTGTTTTGTATAAAATGTATTTGTAGTTGCAGATAGTGTCCTTGAAGCAAGCGCCACGGCCGCCTAATAACGGCTGCGTATGGTGCAAGTGACAGCCTGTGGCGGGGCTCACAAAAACTGTCCATAATATCGTACAGCGGCCATTGGCCGAGTCAGAGATCCGTACCTCAAGAGGATGAACTTAACCTCACAAACACAAAAGTCCATCTCTATGTCTCTCAAGATAATTTTTCAGGAACGCGTGGAAGGATAAAACTAAAATCCGCGATATAGCCGCTTAGACGCATATGTTCTATGCGATCACATGTTAACTTAGCAAAGGGTTAGAGAGAATGTGTGTGTGTGTGGAGGCATTACCATTGCTGAATTACAGCCATAGCAGATCCGAATGCACGGACGGCTCTCACATAATACTACCGTGAGTGAAGGCGCGTATTTTGCGTGGAGAAAAAAGACCGAAGTACACTAGAAGAGATGAGGAAAACTGTCAGCCTTGTAACGAGCCACAGCTGTCTGCAATCAGAGGTTTTGGTAACACAATCCTTAGCTAATAATAGACTGACGTGCGATAGGAGATAACTGAGCCCAGACGCGATATCATATCGGACGTTATTGATATGTTCCAGCTTATCTTGTGTGCTTAATACATTTACGATGTTACATTAACTTTACGAGTGTCGTGTGATATATCAGACAGAGCGGCGGTACATACGCTCTTAATGATGACTAGCTGGTCCCCAGGGAACTTCGCATTTCGAATCCTATGAAACTTTTTAAAATGTAAATAGTATAAATAATTTTGAGGAAGAAGTAGTGCCATGCATAGTGCATGACACTAATTCCACCTATGCACCGGAATTGGCCGGCATGACCGGGGAGGTACATCTTCAGTGTTGCGTTTCGTGCGATTTGTAAGTAGCCGGTGGCCAATTTGAAGGGGGGAAGGAGGGCAACGCATCGGCATAGTAATTATGTGGATGTCCATGGGCGTCGGTAGTCGTACAAAGGCTGCGATTCCTTGTTTGCCCCCTATTCTATAAATAAAATATTAGTTTTGTTAACAGTTCTTTGTCGATAACTATTGACACTCATTTTTTTATCGTTTTTATTTATTCTCATGATTTCTTTACGCATCTAAATCTCTTCAAAATGAGACATATCCGGTATTTTATGTGTCCTTATCACCCTAAAATCACCGGAACACAAATCAACCTCATGCTGTTATTAATTTAATATGTATGATCATGTGAGAAAGATAAGCCTTTTTATTATATTAAACGAAATAATATACTACTCTTGAAATGAAAATTCTTAGGAATCGTGGGACTAAAAACATTGATTAGAACTTGTCTCCGGTTTTAATATTTGTTTATTTTTTTACTTTTAAATTTCGACCTAGTTTTAGTTTTTATTATATTCGTCAATTCAAAATAACAGTGCGACTAGCACGTACCGTATAAAGTTATATCTCACATTGCACAGGGGATTGCACAAGGAAGTGCAGAGGCCCTGATTGAAGTGGCACTCCGCAATATCACCCAGTCATTGTTACTTCACTCAAGTGGTAAACACTTTGATATGACTGAGAGTACATGTTTGTGCTATCTGTTTATCATACGCGTGCATTAACTAATTACATGAAACATTATTGAATTAGGACCACAGCCTACTGTTCAAATAATAAGTCACTTAATAAGATGTAATGCCGCGTGCGTATTGGACAGGCGTGACGGATTTCTCGTTCACTTCGCCGTACGTGGCAGCTACGCTGACGCGATTCGTGCGAGCCCCGAGTATCCATTGAGAGGGATGAGGAGATGGAGGGCCTCGCACCCGCACAGCAGTTATGTGGACGTGGTAATTGGGACTTCTCGTTAACCACCCTATATTATAAACAGGTTTATTTGTGAGTTTAAGTTCCTAAATATAACAACATATACTAAAATTCGTAAATTATAATTGTATAACTGAAAAAGACCATTACAAACTTGTATGTGGAGTACGTATCATCCAAAATGAGCGCAGGGCACCGGTACATATTTTGTACAAACATTTTGTTGTTGACAAATATAAGTTTGTCAATTTATATAAGTTCTTTCCGTTAGTGCGGAACCCTCGCCGTGCCAGTCTCTACAACGTCTTTTATTGACAGCTAAAAGCCTAACGTTCATTATCCGTGGATAAGTCGCCACCGCCTGTGCACGGCGCCTCTCCGTAGATTTAAACGAGGCAACTGTTCATCGGCAGGGCCAACTAGCGCCTCGTACTCCCGTACTACATGTGTAGTAGTGCTCCGAGACGACACGTGTTATGTATCTGTCGCATCAGCGTCTTATCGGTCGTTATTACAAAGAGTACAGAATACGTTTTTATAGTATAGGGAGCATTCCAGATATCGGAGCATCGCAACTATCAACGCCCATAGACATTCACACATGTGTCACACAGATGCTTTGCCCTCCTGTCCTCCTCCCTCCAATGAGCCATAAGTGATGAGTGATCGTCGACATAAAAAAATAACTTGGACTTAAACAGCAGCAGGTTTTTAGTAGGTACCAAACTCTCCCGACATGAGACTTCAAGGGCACCCTCTGGTGGAGTCGCGGTTGTATGTCATCGACTTTCAGTGGGGATCTGGGGCTTAGTGGGTAGGGGAGCTGTCTCCCAGATCCCGAGTATGCATACCCCAGGCTTCCTTCCACATCCTAGGGGCATGCCGCAGTGCAGAGCACAGCAAGAAAATAAAATGTTTATGTAATCATGGTGACGCCTGGTCAACAACTTGAACGGTCCGCCAATTGAACACTGGGGCACGCGGCTTGACTGATATCTGCTATATGGCTTTATACTTCATACACCATCTCTTGGAGTGTAACGATGACCTTCGTGCTATGTTTTTATATATTCATATTCAAAGGCCTTGCCCAGAAACTTGAAGTAGGGGAACACGACTGAAAAAGTCTTTTAGGAATATTATCCAGAAAAAAAAACTGGCAAAATGCGAGACGGACTAGCACGAAAGGTCCCTTTCCTCCCAATTCAATTAATTTATTCTAACTTTTAGTATTTGTTGTTATGGCGTTAACAGAAATATATCATCTGTGAAAAGTTCATCTGTCTACCAGACAAACAGACAGGCGGTCAACGGGGTCCAGTAATAGGTCCTTTGTGTACGGAACCCTAAATACAATTATCGCAGTCGCTGTAATCAAACCTAACACTGCTGGTGCGACAGCCGGATTCAATTTACCTGACAACTACCAGCAGGCACAAGAGTCTTCGCTAGTCCAATGAAAAAAAAATCTACAAATATCTTAACAGTAATCCACGTCGTGTCACTGGGCGTGTAATATGCTAATACAGTACGAGAGCCCATTAACATACATCGATAAGCGCAGAGCACAACACGCGCACACGCACACTTGAGCACACGCGCATACTAGCACATGCCCACATATCCGTGCCACAAATAATCTCTATCTATTATTTATCGCGTCGTTCAACCTGTGCTATTTGTGTGCATTACCAATCATGTTGTAGCTGTTTATTTTTCCATTGGAGTTTCCTTAAGAAACGATTTGTGGTGCACGATATAAGTATACGTGTAGTACAGACGTGTGAAACAGTAACTGGCCGGGCATAACGCTACATGCCTCCAGCGCAACTGGCACTACAAAATCATGTTCGGTCTGAAGGAGAACACACCAGCTGTGTGACGGATTTAACCGGCTCAGTTTCATCAGGCAATCAAGTTGGCTGATGGTAAGAGACTACCCAAGAGAGATTAGTATTTCTCAGATACGAGTACATTGTCGTAAAGTCATTCAATTATAATTAATATTCATATTCATAGTTCATCTGGAGTGCTCCAAGGCTTTACATTTAGCCCGCTACTATATAAAATGTACACGAATGACGTGACTACTGTTCAGTTGTTATTTTTCCGATTTAATTATAGTAAGAATACTTGTATACTAATATAATATTTTTTTTTGTATGTGCTAATCTCTGGAACTATAAATCGGATTTTTAAAAAAAATTCGTGTGTGATAGCTACATTCATGAGAAAAGCTATATGCTATTTACCATGACGCTACGACCAATAGGACCGGTTTTACACAGGTTAAACGGCGGAGCGTTGGTTAGGCATAATATACAAAAAGGTTTCTTTCAGACAATTTAAGACAAATAATAAAAGCAGAATAAAAAGACAAACGTGATACAGCTTACACAAGCCATGGTAGGACACAAGAGTTGGCACAATCTATATGCACAATATGACATTAATAAAGAAATAATTACTGATATCGCTAAAATATTTCAGTTATCATGAAAAACTAAGTCATACAAAAGTGATTATATTTATAGTATAAGTAGTGAATCGTCAACCATGGGTCGATCTTGTGGCGGTGGAACTCAGTAGCGTGGGGCGAACCCAGACACCTTGAGTGAACCCAATTGAACCGATGGAGGTATTCTTTGTACCCCTCTTATAAGAGAGGAATAAAGAGCAGGAGACTCTTTTCCACACGGGGCAAGGGGCGAGTATCGAAACGTCTCTCCATTGCACTGTCCCTAAGCTGGTGGGGTTGTCCTAAATTAATTGAGGGGCAACACCTGCGTGGAGTGTCGGTTAGGGGACTGGCTAGCCGTCGAGGTGTCCTTATGATTCAGTCCGGTGATTTAGTCACGGAGCACTCACCAAAGGCGGCCCACCGGTCTCCACCAGCCGGCGATGACGCGTAAATGCTTTTCCTCGTATCAAAAGTAATAATAGGTGGCGAATTAGTTGCCGCATCACCCAACGACTAGCCAACGCACGTGGATATTTAAATAGAATAAGTAGGCAAACAAGCTGTCGAAGTTTTTGACGAATTCACCCACCGATGTCATCTGCGTAGCATGCAGACGTGTTGTCCTCCTTCACCTTTGTACCCTTATTAGGTCCTCTACAACATAATGATAAGTAAGGCGACGACACAGGTGCCAGTTTACAACGGCATTGTAACTGAAAGGTACCTCCCGGCCCGTGCCGGTCTAATTCGGCTGTAATACATAGCACTAGCTTCTTTGCAGACATCTCCCCCGTCCATCTCCCCAAACCCGAAGTCACAAAAGTCTTCGCTAGCCCGGTGAACCGTTATGGTAAATGAAACAGCACCGCCAACAGCAGTAGGCCCCTCCGAAGAATGAAGTATTTCGCAGATGTCTGCGTGTGTACCTCGTCGGATGATAAGCAGACCACTTTGCTACTTGCCACCTGTCTAATGAAAAACCGTGTAATAAACCGTACGTATGTAAATGAGCATTTTGTGCACTAGTTTCATTTATTCCTTATCATGGCCACTTACATAACGACAACGATTTAACAGAAGATTTATTATTTTGTTTTGATCGTTCGCTGTTGTCCTCGAAACTATTATTTTACTTTATTAAAGTAAGTAAATATTGTATATTTACTTTTAATTGCATTATTATTTATGAATTAATAGTTTTGCGCGGTAGTATACACGAAGCCATCTCCATCACTTTTTTATTTACTGTTTAACAAAGGCAAGATTCCTCTCCTTTAAACACTAAATGCGACACAACAAGACTGACATCTCCAGCTCGCACATACCATACGCTATTCGTAATCTTTGACCTCTCCATAACTCAAGATTTGATATTATTTATACGAATGTGGAAGGATGTACCGAGTAAGACCAAGACTGACCTACCATGATCAGATGGATTGGATACTGACCGAAGGTGGCGTCAAGAGTCTTCGCAACCGGCGGTATGTCTGTATGAAGAGAGTAACGACTGTGTATGGCATTCCGTTCACTCTGCCCGCCCCGTCACCGAGCTGGCGTCAACATGTGCTGTTATTGGTGTAGATATTAGTCATTCATTCACATCCAAATTTCGTGAGAGACACAGTAAACTTGTCGATAATATAGTCCTTCACAGGTTTTTCGTTTCATTTAGCCATTTAACAAGTGATGCCTCTGTACATCATCTGATATGTACTCGTTGAATGACTAAATAAGTTTAAGTAGTTTTATTGTTAAGTGTGTTAGTGTAGAGTCTCTATGGACTCTAGCGACTCTCTACACTTATAGTAAGAGGTGTCATGCTGCAATGCGACGGAATTGGGCCTGCACGACCGGGGAGGTATATCCCGCTCACACGATACCGGCGTTAAGTGATATTTTCGCTGTCGCATTTTATGCGGTTTTTGAATAACCGATGGCCCATTGGCGAGGTAAAAAGGGAAACGCATGGGCATAGTAATTATGCTCCGGCCTCTCGCATGTCTCCGCTATATAAAAATCTATTAAATATTACCCCTTAAGTAAACAATACGTCAAAAGTGTTTTTGAAATATTAACAGGTGTTTTTGCATTATTATGACAAACGAAGTGTCAGAGCTATATGACTACCAACTCCTACAAACAACCGATTCCTGTCAAATAATGATTTCCGAAAACGTCTTTGTTTTGTTTCCCGCGAATGGTCCGGTGACGCCGATAATGATAATGGCGCACGTACACACAATTTAAATTCATAAATCTTGCATTAATTATTCATTGCTATTCACATCACTTCGTTTCGCATTATGAGTCCGCGTATCCGATATGCTTTCATAATCTATGTAAGTTTTA
This sequence comes from Eumaeus atala, assembly GCA_017140195.1. NCBI lineage: Eukaryota > Metazoa > Arthropoda > Insecta > Lepidoptera > Lycaenidae > Eumaeus > Eumaeus atala. The sequence continues at coordinate 102,440 of JAFELO010000845.1, forward strand.
AAATACACTGACAGGACGGTCGTAAGCTGTGAGCGACTAATATATCGAGATAGTATGGGGAAAGGCAGCTTATTGAGAATAAATAAGAACAAAATATTATTCAAAATAATTTTCTTAAAAGGAAACTAGATGTCCGAAGAACGTAACGGTAACCGAAATCCTGTCTCGGTTGTCAAAACTAGTGTCAGACACAAAGCACAATATGAATCTCTCTACACCTACCTAGCCCACTTGCGTGCCTAGTGTGTTAAAACGCTTTCATTGGTCCAGCTATAACAAACTAATTATGTCTAATAATCTGAATACCACGCACTTCTAATTGTTATACGAGGGTGGTTTGAAAAATATTCAGCCTAACCAAGAAAATAAACACATACTATATCAGTTATATTTTTATTTTTCTACATAATCACCATCAAGTTCGATGCACATTTGCCATATCCCATTTAACGCATTTAGTCTGTTGAGAGAAAAATATTCTTACTTATAGTCAAAATATGCGCATACTGCTGTTTTGACTCCGTCGTTTGTCGAAAATTGTTAAACTCCCAAGTGCTTTTTTAGTTTAGGGAACAGAAAGAAGTCTGACGCTGCCAGATCAGGTGAATAAGGCGGATGCGGTAATAGTTTAAAGCCACAATTGTAGGTTTCAGCCATTGATTGCACAGACGTGTGGCCGTGTGAACACACCCTTCGCGTCCCAGAATACTGAAGCCATTACCTTATTTGCCGTCAAAATCACATTAGCCTTTTAGGGGGTAGTGAACCAGGTCTTCTCCACTGTTTCGATTGTTGTTTTGTTTCTGGCATACAGTAATGAACCCATGTTTTGTCCATTGTAACAAACCGATTCAAAAAATCATCTGCATCGGCTTAAAGAAATTCCAAGAAGTCGCGTGAAATAGTCTTTTTTTGTTAAACTGAAAGCAGTCGAGGAACCCACTTATCAGACACCTTATGGAAAACCAATTCGCTGTCTATGATGCTTTGAGTTAATTCATAAGAGGTCTCTCCTATTGTAAATCTCGGCAATCTCTCTTATTTTTAATCTGCGGTCTCCCATAATTAAATCAAGTACTTTTTAAATATTTTCGTCAGTAGTTGACGACGAAGGCCTTCCAGAGCGGGGTTCGCATTTCACACTGTCTCTGCCACGCCTGAATTCTGCTATCCATTTTTGACGGATGCATAAGACAGAGCAGAATCTCCTAAAGTACACTGATCATATCATCATGGCTCGTTTTCGGTGGTAGCCCCTCCTTATGGAGGTACTTTATGAAGGCGCGCTGCTCGATTTGCTCCATTTGTAGAAACTATGTCCGATTTCTTTGTTAAAAAATTATAAAATCACAAGTAATTATCGCATACATTTCGAACTTCACACAATTAACTAGTCTGAACTGAACTAAATAATGTAGGTAGATTTGATTTTTAGAATTAAATGAATCTGTGTTAGGCCGAGTACTCTTCAATCCACCTAGTATCATATTAAAACTTGGTAATTATACGTAGATTAGATGAGAACGCTATATTATGGTTCCAACGAGCTGGTCTGATGCTGGAATTGGAAGGTGGCTAATTGGAACTTTGGGCTGCCTGCTCGTAAACATAAAGCATGTTTTTTTTTAAACGATTGTATGATTGTCTAGAATTTGGCATACACTGTTGTAAAAAGGCGTCACCATGTTTTAATAAATTATTTGAATGTGTGCATTGAAGAGGACTGTAAGAATCTTCTAGATATCTAGACTGTAGAAATAAATATATATTACATATACATTTATATATATACATATTAACTGCGGGATAATTGCCTTTGGCTCCCATAAGAAAGCCGGTGAATGTACAATATTAATAAACCGTAACATAACGTAATTTTTTGCCGTATACGAGCTGTGCTCGCGCCGATGTTTCTTTTTATTTGGAGGGCAAATCCATTTTATTATTACGAACAAACTATTTTCAACGTTGTATCAATTTATTCCAATTATTATGGGCCTTGTTCATTATCTTTGCTTGTCATTACGTAGTGATACGTTTCAAATTTAAACGCGCACGTTTAGAAGAGAATTTTCTGGAGCCATGTATACTCTTATATACCTATACATTTAAAGGCTTTCTACGTCAACCATTATTAGACAATGGTCCCTGGAACTCTCTGGAAGTCTCTGTAATTATATCTGGTCGTATAACATTTAGGGAAACGTGGTGTTTAATATCAATAATTGTAGTTCTTATACGCGTACTGATTTATCGCGCTAATATCACATACATTGTGCGTGATGCGTGCAAGTACGAACATTGACTGTTAAAAAGCTTATAGACTTTCCATGACACAAATCATCTAGGAACATGGACAGACTTTGTGTGCAAATAAAAACTTAATCCTGTGGAATTTTGGTAATAATCTAAAGTCCTTTTGTTTGTTGACCTACCTTTACCAACTCTCTTTGAATTTAAGTTTTTGGGTGAGTCAGTATGGAGGCTCCTGATGAGCCAGGTTAACTGACTCACCCAACAACGGCGTCCGCGTCGATGATAATTAGAAAAAAAAGACTGTTTGTTACAAAAAATTGTCAAGAATTTACTTGGGACTAAATTCATCACTCGCAAAATTATGTTGATCCTTTAAGTGTTATATTCACAAAACAAAATTATGTTGATCCTTTAAGTGTTATATTCACAAAACAAAATTATGTTGATCCTTTAAGTGTTATATTCACAAAACAAAAAAAAGCAACTTCGTTGCAATCCTGAGCAACAAGCTGACATCCGTGCCGCAACCAACACCTTACGGTGTGACATCCGTGCCGCAACACCTTACGGTGTGACATCCGTGCCGCAACACCTTACGGTGTGACATCCGTGCTGCAACACCTTACGGTGTGACATCCGTGCCGCAACACCTTACGGTGTGACATCCGTGCCGCAACACCTTACGGTGTGACATTTACACGCAACAGAAGTGAATTCCCTTTAAAATGTTAAAATCGAAGTTAAAACTGTAGATGCAAGTGGATATTCAAACTTATTTGTTTATTTGCTAACATCAGGAACCACATCATATAAAGGCGAATATTAAATAACTTCTTCACTTTCTACAGGCAAGCATTTTATGACAAACTTAAGGAGCCTAGACCTTTTTTACCACGATAACAAACCCACCAATTATTCATAGCCTATACAAGATATATCTCTACAGATCTTACTCTAATAAGAGATAACGTTTCGTGCGGATTGTGGCCCTTTTCCGACCATGTTCTGATGACAGCACATCTGCATATTTTGTTGCTAGTGGGCGTAGGTAGTTATCAAATTGCTCCGACTATCAATTATTTACTATACCTATGTCCAGCAGTGGGCCGATAAGGACTGATAATGATGAATGATAGTTATAAAAAAAACACACACATCTTCACGCCAGTCATGGGGTAGGTAGAGAGCACGGAGTGTCACATATCGTATACTACATACAGATTGTCAATAAAGACTTTGATAAATAAAATTAAATTTATGTAATAAAACCGATGTACCGTTAAACAAAAGAATAACGATCATTGCGGACATGCAAGGAAAGAACAGTTCATCATACATGCACGATATTACACAAGTGCATGGGTCATTTACATTTTCATACCCACAGACTGATTCTGTTGAGGTGTTACAACTAGTGGCAAAAAGTTTTAAACGCTGGAGCAACGGACTGCTGAATATAATTAAAATAAATTAACATGATTTATTTCTCGGTGGTGTGAATTTAATTAATAGAATATTAATGTAGTATCCGACTAGGCTACCAAATAACGGTGCTACCGCTTAAGTAAGTGGATAATACCCTAATTTGTAGCGCCTTTAACTTTCGATTCCAGTTAGTCCCGCTGATTGTTTTGCAGGTTCTTCTCGGGCCAGGGTTAGGATTGAACCGGTAGTAGAGAAGTAGCAACGGTCAAAAAGATATTTGTAAAATTTTGATTGTTTCACAAAAACGTTAAACACCCAATTCACCTCACCAGGGGTGACATTTAAATTAATTATTTTACCGCACGAAACATGACACCGATGATGTCAATTTACGACGGCATCAAGTGAGCGAGAGGTACCTCCCCGGTCGTGCCGGCCCGATTCCGTTGCATAGGAGGATGTAGTGTCATGCAATATGCATGGCACTACCTCCTCCTATGCAGCATGGCACTACTTTCCTAATGATTGTTGTACAGCTTTCTGCTGCGCGCTGTTACTTAGAGCATGTTACTTTATACCTAACTAGCTTCTCCCCGCGGTTTTACCCGCGTACCATAGGGTAGCTATAGAGCTTTAATCGAGTAGTACCTGAGATTAGCGCGTTCGAATAAACACACTCTTCACTTTAATATTATTAATATAAATGTACAGAGACTGCTGTCTATAATCTATGCTCACTTAGAAATAATTCAATGGTTCTGTCATTTTGTGGATTAAATTCTATATTTAGGAAGTTACGTCACGCGGGTCCAAATTAAGGGCGCCAGTTTGGACCTCGGCCAGTGACCTTATCAATTGACGTGACCATGATAGAGTGAAATTAGGACTTCACAGCACCACGAGACTGGTTATTAACTGACAAAGCGCCACAGCGTAGGCAGCTGGCCCAGTTGGGCCCACACGACCACAGTGCAGCAATGTACAGATGCCAGGTGAAGGCATTGTGCTAAGCGGCAGTGGGCCGGCACGACCGGGGCTAAACCTCCGGCTCACATCCGCTTGTGAGTCGCCGTGGGCCATTTGGACGGGAGGAGGAAAGGAAATTATTAGCAATCCGACGAATGTATTTTAGGCCGCTTTTCGCTGCCACAGCATCAGTTGAAGTCGAAAAAAATGCACCGGTAGTGGTATTTGCCTCTTATTTGAACAATGTGATTGGCCATCTCATTTCAAATTTAAACACCGTCCGTTTTATTCTTATGTAGATACAGAAAAATTGTTATACTTTGTAGTGTGATATATCCCTCTTGATTTTGTTATACTTTGTCGTGTGATATATCCCTCTTGATTTTGTCATACTTTGTCGTGTGATATATCCCTCTTGATTTTGTTATACTTTGTCGTGTGATATATCCCTCTTGATTTTGTTATACTTTGTAGTGTGATATATCCCTCTTGATTTTGTTATACTTTGTAGTGTGATATATCCCTCTTGATTTTGTTTTCGTGCTCTCTGTCATTGTTGCATTGCACTGTTCTCCTGTGTGACTAGGACAATGATCACACACAGGTGAAAACAAACGTGAATTTTATTTTCACGTGGAATATTAAACGATTCTCAAGTACCGCTTGCTTACAAAATAAGTGCTGTGTAAGAGCCGGACTTTTCGAAACTTGTGAAGCCGAATGTTTAGGATAGCCATTTGTCAAAATTGAGGACGCCCTCCCCATCAGGTGCTGGCGCTCGTCTCCGTGAGGCCGACGACGTCTCGCGTCCACCCTCCCCATCAGGTGCTGGCGCTCGTCTCCGTGAGCACGACGACGTCTCGCGTCCACCCTCCACATGGACACATAGCACACACGTCCGCACGATAACGCGGCCAATGACCCGAGCATACGCTAGAATAACGTTTCAACGCAGTTTTCAGTGAGATATGTTTTCAGTGAGATACATTTATACGATGACCATCATCATAATCACCATTCTTTTTCAATAAATATTTCTTTACGACAAAACTACTTTTACGTATTTTATCGCGGTTTATTTAATCATTTAACTAGCCCTTAGTGGCTTCACAGCAACCATGGTCACGGGTGGACTGAGATGGCAGACGTCCTGATGTCACAAATTATTAAAAGTACCCGAAGAATGATAATTTTAGTTGTTCCGATTAACGCAAACGGTACTTATTATGTCTTCCTGTCTTCCGACTAACGACGCCCATGAACGTCCACATAATTACTATAAATAAATATTTCATTGCAAATTAAAATGAAAAATTAATTGAGATTATTTTAGTATATAGCGGGGGAGTCGTCATTCTAGTACTGTACACCCGGTGGCAAGTCTGCCGAAATCCTCGGAAACTCTCAAACCAAACGAAACGAGACTTGCGGAGATATCGTGTGAGCAAGCAATACCTGCGGAATATATTGTATTTGGAGCCGAGGGCAGGACTCCAGCCTCCCTGTTTTGTTCGATGTGAGGTTATTAGGAGAGTGTGTTGATGGAGAGGTAATGCCATGTCGCATAGGAGGAGGTAGTGCCATGCATGGTGCATGACACTACGGTGTCGCGTTTCGTACGGTTTGTGGGTCATGGGGGACGGAGGTGACAAGGAGGGTAACGCGTCGGTATAATTATGCTGATGTTCACGGGCGTCGGTAGTCGTTGTAAGGCTCCGATGGCTCGTTTGTACTCCTATACTATAAAAAATGGGATCATCGAGGCTCGTAACTTAGGACAGCCTACTTTGGACAGCCGTCTTAGATACGGGGTACAAGGGGGTGAATCCGTATGAAAAGCTTTTACTGTGTTAAGGTACTATACAAAATATGGCCTTTTCTCTCTGTAGATCTTCGTGAACAGTTAGGAACTCTTGCGCTATTAAAATGAAACTACTGTGGTACACGCCCAAGTATTGCGCGTACAATGGCAAGTTATACCACATCACTGAGGTACACGCCCAAGTAT
>JAFELO010000845.1:115823-132912 GCA_017140195.1 Eumaeus atala
GAAACCGCCGGGCCTAACTAGATTGTATAAATGTCACAGTCGGATTGTCTAAATCGCCGTACTTCATTACGGCTAGCCATATTCAAAAACAGGGCTGTTTTCTTTTGTGGTGAGCCAACGCTTCATTGCATACGGCTAAGTGAAATTTCGTCAGAAATTGTTCGGCGATAACGTTATTCAATAAAGACAGCTTTGCAATTTTACAAATATTACATCATAATTTGAACACTCGTGACGTTACTTCACATAATAACAACGGCGTCGACTGTCAAATATAGAGAATAAAAAAAATTGGCGGCAGCTAATAACCTTCGTGGTTAGTTTATTTCTTTTAATTGCACACAAAACACTTGGCCTTATTTTAATTGTATCGATCGGTATCACTGCCTAAAATGAAGATATTCAATTTCCCGAAACGTCAGCCGCCATATTTAAGAACGTCTCGCAACGACAATCCGGCTAATCGTTCGTTATACATATCGAAATCGTCGGCCCGCCCAACAACAACACGGCCCTGTTTTACAAAATGGCTAGCCGTACTGCGTTTTTACAATACGAAAACGACGTATACATACATTTTTCAATTACTATTACAACAAAAAAGTTTGTGTGTTTTTCAAGCAAAAAATATTAAACGGATTTAGATAATAACTGGCAAATATATACACAATGTAAAGCGTGTGAAACTGAACAAGCTGGTAGGTATATATTTCACGTTTAAAAAAATATCCGTATTCGCGCGCAAAATTATCAGAACCTTCTGATAACAATCTGAAATTAATTTCAAACGCACATAGAAAATGAAATGGAATACAAACTACAGTCTACAAGTCTATTATGTTGAAACGTCTTTATTATGCAAATGGGCTACAAGTTTGCCTTGGTTCGCACAAAACGCTGTTGCTATCGTTAACTAGGCTTAGACCCCGGTTCCACGCGCAATGCTTTAGACCTCCAAACAAAATTATAGCATTTTTTGTTATAGAATTGCCCCAAACGAAAAACGGAGCTTTTATTCTCTGTTATATACCCACATAATTACTATGCCGATGCGTTACCAAACATTGGCAATGGATACCAAGAGAATACCAAAGATGAAATAACCTGCATACAATCTGCTAAGGTTGTACGAAGGTGAAACCGCGATATTCTATTAAATTCTTAGGTATCCTATTAAAAAAAAAACATTTATTTTTTAAACAGAATAATAAAACACTTTTAAGTTTAACTTCTCAACCATAGTGTCGGCCGGATCGGTATAGTTACCGAGACCATTTTCAAGTAACTCTAACCAACGTTGCTAAGACATCAGCCGTCTCTTCTACCATTTCAGAGTCCACAAAGGATATATAAACAAACAAGCATTGTTTTTTATACTAGATAGAATTCGATGACTAATATTTTGTTTTTACACCTCAAACGCGGTATTTAATTCTATCTAAATGTGTATATATATGATCTGCCGATGTGCGTTGGGGACTGATGACAATGAAAATATCAATTGAGTACATTGTAAAATTCGGCAACTACTCAAACAATAGAGCACGACTTAAACATTTTGTTTAAACAATAAACGTAACTCGTGGCAAAATGTCTTTTATTTTCATACAAATAAGGCGATACACAAATGTAGCCCCACACGAATACTTATTATGAATGTAACAAATGATGAAGTATTATTTAGCGGGGAAATAATTGACGCGTGATATCATAGAGTATTGTCTAAGACAAATATTCATTTGTTGCATTTAAGATACATTTTATTGGACAATGATATTGCCATTCTTCTAACCACTTGTGTAGTGGAAAGCTACGGATATGAAGACCAATTTAATTTTCAAACAACTTGTTAAAATTTCATTATATGTACCTATACCTACGCTTTTTGGCTATGGGTGCGCGGGCGGTACGCGGAGGGGAAGGGGTTGCGGGTTAATACCTCCTGCGAAAGTAAAATAAATTATTACTAGTAACTAGTTTAGCTATGAAGCTCAGCTGTAAGGTTTATCTGTTATTCCACACCAGAATCTTTACCTACATTACACATTAATTTGACAAAGTTCGGCATCGCACTCTCCAGGGCTCCTACAATACAACCGCAAACTCACAAACTGTACGAAAACCCGATAGCACAGTTTTTTATGCGAGCGAAATGTACCACGCCGATCGCGCCAGCTCAAATCAGCATGGCACTACCTCTTACTAATTACGGGGGCAGTATTCCCCTATCCAAGTTATGCGGGGATATATATATTATAAGTACTCGCCTATGCGGGAAAAATGTGGATAAGCATGCATGATACCTGTGAGCGTGCACATGCGGCGGCTGTTGATGTCCTGCATGACCTGGCGCATGAGCCCGCTGAGCGCCTTCGCGTCGCCCGATAGAGACTGCTTGGACAGCCACTCCGTCTCCAATTCCATCGACAACTGGGGAGGCAAATCCTTGCTACAGTCATAACACCGGCCAAGTGCGAGTCCGAGCCGGATACGGCGGGTTCCGTACCGTCGGGTGGTTACGAGCATTGTATCTTTATAAAAGTCCGTCGGTCTATCTGTCGGTACGTCTGTGAAGATATTTTTCACAGAGATGCGGGAAAGGATCAAGCTGAAATGTATGTCACATACTAAGGTCCTGAAAAAAAATCCTACTTCAAGTAATTGCAATCAAAAGGTACAGCCGTTTATGTGCATATTGTCTATGGGATCGCACAAAAACTAAAACTTATAGAGTGCCTGCGATTGATCTAGAAACATAAAATTTGGCGACAGCAAAAATTTACATCACAAATGTAATTTTATGTGTAGTTCATTTCATACACAAATGTATGATGTGAAAACATAAGTTTGTAGTAGTCAAATCCTTTCGTGCGCTTCCGAGAAATAGAACTTGATAGACGTGCCATACGGACGACAAAGTCAGCCTATGAGGCTTCCGATTATTTTTATTTTAAGGTACAGAATCCTCAAAATATTTAAATTTTTCGGACTTGTAGACATGTGAAAAGATGTAGATCCTGGGTATGCCTTCCCATAATCAGATTGATCGGGTAAGTACTTAGTAGTCACCGAAGGTGTCAACAGCCTTCACAACCGGCGCGTTTTTTTACGAAATAGGGGGTAAACGAGCAGGTGGTCTGTGACTACCACCGCCCATAGACATTTGCAAGACTAGGCGTCATACAGACGCATTGCCGATTTGAAGTTATACTACGGCTGATTGATAACTGACCGAAACGACGGACTTAACAAAAAGATAGGCAAACAAAATTTATTACATTATATTCTATCATCTTTTCTAAAATAGAACGCCAAATTTGAATTTATTCGAACTGATAGAATTTGTGTGAGGGGACGTAAAACTTTCCCTATCGTAAATTTTCTCAACAATGGAAAGAAACGAATTTCGTGCCGTGATAAAGTTCTACGTTTTAGAAGGGAAAACAGCAACCCAGATTAAAGTCTGGCTAGACAGTGTTTTAGGTAATACTGCTCCTGCATTGAGTATAATTCACACCTGGGTAACTAATTTTAAACGTGGGAAACAGCTGCGAACGCCAACAGGTCCGGCCGTCCAAATTAGGTCATGAATCCGGACATGATCAAAAAGATTCAAAGAACCGTTCTGAATGATCGGTGCTTAAAATTGTGGCAGATAGTAGAGATGGTAAACATTTCCTCTGAACCCGTTTTTAAACATTTTACACCAACATTTGCGAATGAAAAAGTTTTACGCGTGATGGGTGGCGCGTTTGCTCACTGCTAACCAAAAGTAACGTCGAGTGGACGATTGGTCAAAGTTTTTGACGTTGTTTAAGCGTGATTAACGAGTTTTTGCGGCGTTATGTGATAGTCGATGAAACATGGATACATCATTATACTCCTGAAACAAAAGAACAATCTAACCAGCGGAATGTGAGCGGAAAACCTGCGTCGAAGAAAGCAAAAACGGCTTTGTCGACCGGCAAAGTGATGTAGACTGTTTTTTGGGATGCTCAAGGGATAATTTTAGTGGATTATTTGCAAAGAGGAAAAACTATAAATAGAGAGTATTAAGCTAACTTGCTGCAAAAATTTTGTGAAGGAATCAGAAAGAAACCGCCTCATTTAGCCATAAAGAAAGTCTTATTCCACCACGACAACGCACCTGTACACTCGTCAAGGGTTGCAGTTGCCAAACTTCATGAATTGCGGTTCGAATTGATACTGCATCCCCCCTATTCCCCAGATCTGGCCCCGTGCGACTTCCACTTATTCCCGAATCTCAAGAAATGGTTAGGTGACTGGATGGATTTTCATCAAATGATGAACTCACTGTCGCCGTAGACGAGTATTTTGAGGGGTTAGAGAAAACGTTTTATCAAACTACAACAACAAGGAAACTACGTTGAAAAATAAAATTGTTTTAAATAGATTATTATTAAAGTTTTTCTTTGCCGTATCAAATACTTATCAATCACCCCTCGTATGAAGAGAGTAATGATTGTCGAGGAGGCAAGACAGATATGTAAGGATCGTGACAAGTCCCACTCGTTTTCTCGTCCATTAGGGAGTTGGCGTGAAGATGTGTTGTTGTTATTCCAGGAAAGGCTAAATTATTATTCAATCCTTGTCAATTATACTCACATACAATTATTTTATTGCGGAGTCTTCTATTACTGCCGGCGACGCTATTGCATTCGCCCCTACGGTTCATCGGACTAGCGAAGATTTTTGTAACTTTTGTGTAGTTTAGGAAGACGAAAGAGAGACAGACCCCCTCTTTCCCCTCAGGTGGGAAGAAATGTACCGGGTTGAGCGTATATACAATATTCTTATCAGTAACGTTTTATATTCCGTTCACTGGCCTCGTTCATTCGCGTATATTCTCTAAAGAAAGACGGAAACCGGTTCCCTGCTGTTATCTGGTCCATAAAATCGCGCACGGTAATAAACGATACTTCCCGCAGATCTTTTAAAGAGAGTATCATATTGAAGGTTATAGAGGTATTAAAAGGAAAGGACTAAAATAATCCTTTTGTCACAATTTTCATTTTGGTTTGGGTGAATCCTATAGGTGACAGCTGGATCAAATAAGCCCTGAAGCGCTGCGGAACCTATCAGCCAGCTATACGGAGGTGCCCAGGAGCTTTCATGAGATGGGCAATTCTAATAAAATAATTTAAGTAAGATAAGATAATCTTCATTGCAGCGGCATAGGGCCCACACGACCGGGACAGGACCTCTCGCTCACAGGACACAGTCGTTAAGTGATAGCTATGTTCCACGTATACAATGTTTTGTGAGTTTTCGGTGGCCCATCGGTGTGAAGGAGCACAACATTCTGCATAACAATAGTGCGGATTTCTATCGCCTGCGGTGATGCTCGAATTCACACACTGGACAAGAACAATTGAAGACATCGTGAATATCGACAAAGTAATTGAAGTTACACTTACCAGGTATTCTGTGAGCTTCTTCACGAGCGGCTCCAGGTGCACAGTCCTCGCCCAGGCGTCGCACACGAAGCACAGGTTGAAGTAGTACGCGTTCCGCGCGTACTTCTTGTTGTCGATCCTGACGGGGAATCCCAGGATCTTGGATCCGAGGAGTGTGCTGCAATTCATTGGATTACTTTATACTTTTATTATTAATCGTCTACATAGATCTAGTTAGAGGTAGTGCCATGCTGCACTGCAATGGAATTGGGCCTGCACGATCGGGGCGATCCATCTCGCTCACATGACACCGCGGTAAAGGGACAGGTATGCTGACGCAATTCGTGCGGTTTGTAGCCGGAGGCCCATTGGAGGGAGGAAGGGACAACACATCTTCATTACAACAATAATGTGGAACTTGCTATCGTTTTGTTCTTTGCCTCTTAGAAAATAGTTAGGTCCTTAATACTTGAATCATATTATACACTGGCTGTGCATCACGGCTTCATCTGCGTGACGTCTATCCGGAAGACGTCTTTACTCATTTTGAATAGTAAAGTAATTAATAAAAAGATTTTTTAAATGTTCCCCGTTTGTAATCTACTCAAATCCCATCTAAATATTTTTTTCTTTGAACTTATGTGTGGAATCGGAAGATGCCCAATACAGTTTCACCGGATTACTATGATTGCTCATGGGACGACGAGACTAGGTTTGGGATCGAAAGGGCGACCAACCTCCCACTATCCCGCAGCTGGGAGAGATGCATCCCGATATCAGATTTTTTATAATAGCTACCTGAACTATTATTATCATGGTCAGAGTGGCCGCGGGGTCCCTAATTCTCGCACTTTCACGTCGAGGGCAGCTCGCGCATGGCATATATGGCCTTGGCGCTGACGTGAATACATGGCTCATAGACAGGATCATATCTGGACAACTCGTACCCCACTTTAACCTCTGAAAGCCGCTCGGCAATCTCGGAGTACCTAACCAACCGGTACGGCGGCGTTTATGATCAATCACGATTATCTAGCAAATCGTGAATCGCATTGGGATTAGTCCTTACTCTGAAGGAGTCGTTCGGACTGTTCGTAGTCGAACATGTGTGTTGTTGTCGTGTGTTCTGGTCCCCGGGGACGCGTAAATGCGTTTCCCCGCGACAACAAAAAAAAGGGCCTACGTTCAACAGTGGACGTCTATAGGCTGATTTCATTCATTCACTCACTGGACACATTGATTCATTCATGCAATGGACCTGCATAGCCGTAAATAACTCTTATATTCTACACGAAGCTTTGAGGACGTTGGTACTTCGTAGTCGACGGACTTCTTGTTTGCATTATAATGTTATAAATAAATTATATACGTAATGTGTTCTCTTCTTGTATTACAGTGTCATTGTCGATTTGTATTACAATTTGTATCGATGTATGCATAACAGACTTAAGTAAGAAATCGTGGCTACGCAACACCTGAGACTGGATAGGAGTCGGGCGTGCTGCGGAAGTGTTCAGCCACGCTAAGGAGAGAAAGACACGCGGAGCTGACTGCCTCCATTAATTGGCTAACATTAATGTGCATAATTAATAAGAAAACTTTCAAAGTTCATCCTCGAAGAAGAAAGAGCTAATTTTCTCTCTCTCCCAACCGGACGTACTTCTTTAACTCCCTTTTTAAATCACAGACATGCAACTTCAAAATTCACATTATTTGTTACATATGGGGATTACATGTAAGGCGATTTCTTTGACTTTACACCTATCCTGAGCTGACTAGTGGGGCTTTGTGCAAAACATAACACAGTAATAATAAGAAATAAACTGTAGCACACTATTCCGATACCAGTTAAGATCGATGGGGAGGTACTTTGAAAGACAATAAATATGACAAGGGGGTCTTCCGGAGAAAGAGTATACTTATGCCCTTAAGGCTGGTAACAGGTCTGCGTCTGTGGGATGCCTAGTATCGCGGATGTCCGTGGGCGGCGGTAGTTACTAACCACCTGTATGTTTGCCCATAGGAGGCCCATTAAATAAAAATCTGTCCAGTAGGTTTGAGCCAATTATAACTGTATATTGGTGTATATATACATACATTTTATAGTATAGGGTGACGAACGAGTAATCGAAGCCCTTTTACGACGACCGAAACAAGTGATTACCGCGTGTCGTCTTTTCCCCCTACCTTCCCTCCAATGGGCTACTCATAAACCGCTCGAAACGTGACACCGAAGATGCCACTTTAGGCCGGCGTCATGTGAGCGAAAGGTACCTCCCCGCTCGTGCCGGCCCAATCCGCTGCAATGCAGCATGGCACCACCTCGTACGGAAAGTAAAGAAACTACCTTATATATATATATATATATATATATATGTAGATTGCTAGCAATTATGTGTAATCTTTTAATTATTAACAGTTAGTAAAGATTAAATTGAGTTTGTCTTTTATTAACGAAAGAAAAGTGAAAGAGAGTAAAGTCTGACAAGTGATGATGATTTAATTTCCTAAAATTATTTAAATATTGTTCATATTGAATAATTCTATGAAAATAAATAATTTTGCAATTGTACCATTCAAAACGATTTAGCTTATTACAAAACATAACAAATAAATGTTGACAGACTCATTAAAATAGAAAAATATGTTGATTGACAACCTTTGTACCGTGTAGATTGTAACTTACTATCACTTAAGTATTGTAGATGCTTAACAAACAAGCATTGTCAGATATAGACAAAAATGTCGCTTTATAGGGTCTCATACCCAAAGTCTAATAGGCATACATCTAATGAATTTAGATCACCACTTGAGATAAATTGTGATAGCTAGTTGAGATAGCTGAGATGGCTAGTTGAGATAGCTAGTATAGACAGCTGATATAGCTAGTTGGGGTAGCTGAAATAGCTAGACAGTTAAAATTTTCACAGATGTCATGCTGTTACTAATAACAGTTAAATTATAATTATATCACTAAAAAAAATATTACAAACTTATAATGGAAGTTAATTTCATACAAAATGAATACACCTCAAGTCAAAGTCATCAACTTTTATAACTTATCATGTTAGTACTTCCTGTTGGTATGAAAATGAGCTGTTGTTGTTGTTGTTGTTGCAACATTTAAGTGGCAAATATTTAAATCTGTAGAATGTGCATGCTGCATTGTAGCTGGTTTAGGGCAGCATGAACCAGTGAGGCACCACTCGCTGGCATTGACAAGTATAAAAAATTACCATCCTGTCACATTTCATGTGATTTGTTCTTGTCCTTGTTCATTCTGTTGGTGGGGGAGATAACACATATACTAAACAATTATGTGCATGTGCACTAAGGGTGTCACCCATTGGTAGTCGGCAATAGTACTTTTAACATTAAAACATAATTGTGCTGAATACATCTAATATCAGCATATAACATTGAAACACTTGCAATAAAATTAAATAAATAGATTAAGAATAAACTGGAAATACATGTTGAAAAACACTAAGTGGCTTTTCAATTTAAACTTACACCTCACTCATTAAAAAGAATGTAAACAAGTTGAGAGAAAGTTTTTAAAGTTTACTAACTTAGCTACAAGTGATTAACATTATCTATTTAAATATATTTTAAAAGAATATTATAAATAATGCCTTAGTGATTATCTTGTGCTAAAAATAAAATTATTTACAATCATCATTATCAAACTGATTACTGCCTACCAGCTGTATAAATAGGTCTTATTTAATGAACATCAAATAGCATAATGATTACAACTATAAAATTTGATTCCAACTAAGGGCGTCCTCTTTCTTTACTATCTAGTTATATATACGAATATATAGAAATATTGTGTAACATTAAAAACTTACACAGTCAAAGTGCACCTTTGTAGTTGTACTTTGGGTATGATATAATGACTGACAGTGTCAAATATATCCTTTGATATATAATTCTCTGGCACTTGACATGTTATTCGTGGCCCAGCGGTTGGATGAAATTCACACAAAAATATACACCGAATTGGACCCTCCTGTCCACATCCTTCGTAATATTTTGCATTTATATCCATTGCTACACACTATGATTTAAAATCTTTTCATAGTTAAGTCTTAATTCTTCATGAATGTCCGATTTACATCACTAAAGTCCCTGCCTAAATTCGAGCACTTGTTATTTAGTTGTCGTAAGAATTTGATTTATCTCATAACAATATACATCTCTCTCAAAATGTTATTTTCTACTGACTGACAAGTTTCGAAATGTAAACGATAGTTGCCAATTCCAAGTGCCAAACTGACATACCATATTTTTTATGAATTGACACTTGGACTTTCGACAGCAGGCCATAGAGATAACAGAGAACCGAGTCTATAAAACATCCGTCTAAGTCGAAAGTTTCTCTTTAGACTCGACTCTTTTTTCGGTCATTTCTTCGCGCATGGGAGTTTAGATAGACATAAAAATATATTGTGTTACACCTTCCATCTCTATTAGCTACCAAGACGGACACTCGCCGCCATAGGCTCAAAATCATGTAAAGTCCTTGGTGAAAATTGATTTACTTATTTATTCGTATAAGAACATGCCCGAAGATACATTACAGTTGCCTAATTCATCTCAATAGGCGACATAGAAACACAACTTAACTCATTAATTTAAAATAACAATACATTTATCATAATTAAATATACATTTTCTACCACTAGCCAATATTAGAAAATAAGTGGTTATATACTACTTATTTTCTAATATTGGCTTAACACTTTTTATTTTCTGGAGTGGCGAGTTATGAAATATATCCAGATCGTGAGTATTTTGTGTTAGATCGTTAAGCAAGTGTAGTGCGCTAGGCAGTGGCGTCCAATTTCAAACATTGCATTACATATTCAAATGTTTTAGCTTGGCTATAATATGTACTGAGAATCACTTATTGGACTTGGCTACCTTACAAATGGTTGATGAGGCATACGTCCGAGGACCTAACCAAATGACGTAGAATAACCATATAGACGTAAAATACAATATAGATAGAGAAGGGAAGCCAATTTAAACGCTAGATGCGTGCGTTTAAATTGGCTTCCCTTCTCTATCTTCCAATTAAAATCCAATTTAAACGCACGCATCTAAGTCGAAAGAAACAGCAAATGTGAATCACTTACTGTCTCCCTTTCTTGGTCCATTCCTCTCAGCAAAGTGTATGTCCGTTTAAATATACAAAGATAATAATGCCTCATAAAAAGATAAAATAATCAAGACTGCCATTCGCTGTCATATATGATATAACTGCTTATGCATTCCTTCCCTATCTATATTATTTCTTTGATTACACATTTGTAAGCTTGGCAAATAGTGTAGTTTTATAAAGAAAAAAAGGTTAATATCGTCATTCCAATGTCAAATGGAGGGAGAAAAAAAGATGGCAAACTTATAGGCGAAAGACGTATATTTTGTAAACCAACAACGAAAAATAAGCTACTAAAGACGAGTGGGTATGTCCATTTGGTCTTTGCCTGTCCGCAAGGACGAAGCTTATAACAAACCAATGTCAACTAATGTCAAGCTAAGTCGTCTGTCACAAAGTCAACAACTTTGATTGCTTTTCAGACTTTCCGTTTTCCTAATCGTTTTGGTGTTCATTTAAACTTCTGGATAAACTCTAAAAATTTAATCTTAATACAATGAGGCAGTTTTATATGTTTTAATTGATAGTTTAAGAGATTTTATGTTTTGCTATGGCGAAACAGTCGTATAAAGTTTTAATTGCTGCTACTGGAAGTGTAGCGGCAATGAAAGTGCCGCTACTTGTAGAAAAGCTAAATAGTTTTAATACGGAAAATGCAGATTATTTTATAAAGGTGAATAACGAAGTAATAAAGAAGTACCTATCCACTGTATAAATTCGTTCATGTTCAAAATAAATGTATTTTTGTAACCTACGAATAAAAAAAATTGTAGTACGTAATGGGAACGTATTCCATATTCGGGCATAGCTTTTCGGTTATATAAAAAGGTAAATAAAATAGTATGACGTGTATAAGACTGCAACACCTTTTTTTGAAGTCATTTTGTAAACAACAATACTTAGATCTTTAATCATTGCTTGATCTTCATCGCTAACTCCATAACTTGTGCAGAAAAAAATAAACATTTAAAAATAACAAGTTTACTTGTGAACAATAATTTAAAACATTTTCCTTATTTTGAGATGACACTACTTGAAGATTCAAATCAAATAAATGAATTTGTTTTTATATTAGCTGAAAGTCATGGTGACGGAACATGCAAAACATTTTATAGAAAATTTTGATGATTTGCATGCACTAGACGATAGCACTGAATGGTCAAGCTGGAAGAAGAGAGGAGACCCTGTTGTGCATATAGAGCTGGGTAAATGGGCAGATTTGTTGGTGATAGCACCCTTAGATAGCAACTCCTTGGCAAAGATATCTCAGGTACTTATATTTATATGCCTAAAATTTTATAAATGTTTTGTAATTCAGATCGACTTGTTTCACAGGCCACTATTAAAGTAGCTATCTGATATGTAACTCTTAACTACCCCTAGTACTTCATATACTACAACTACTATCATATACTTTAACCAGATTTTGCCAAAATCAATAATTTATTTAACACAAGTTCTAGACTAAGCAAGAAATTAATTTGAAAGCATGAAGTCATCTCTTAGAATAAAAAGTATCCCAATTGATGCAATTTAGAGCTAGATAGTAAAAATAGAAATGATGTAACACAATAAAGAATTTTCCATACATTCATGAGTAAAAGTAATGCAATTTTTAGGTTAAATATTATTGTTAATTGATCAATTTAAAATTCCATCACTTGTAGATTATTTTGTTTTTATTTCAGGGTATATGTGATAATTTAATAACAAGCACAGTCAGAGCATGGGATTTGAAAAAACCGCTGCTGTTTTGTCCCGCCATGAACACTCGGATGTGGGAGCACCCCATCACTTCTAAACAATTAAAAGTTTTAAAAGAATGGGGCTATGAAGAAATTCCACCAATAAGCAAAACATTAATTTGTGGCGACACTGGTGTGGGAGCAATGGCAGAGCTCGAGAGTATAGTGGACAGAATAAAGGATCTAGCAGACAGTAAATTTGGTCTGCTGAGCTGTGTAATTTAAGGACTTCTTGCTTGACAAAATAAATATAGTAAAATTTTTGTAAAGTTCATTCGTTTAAAGTTTTCTAAGGCTTATTAATAAATATATTTATATTATTTTTATTACTTATATTTTGGTTATTTGGGAGGGAGAGTGAATCAGAGAGAAAGCTCCTATCTGTAATTTGATTATATGCAGAAACTTGTAGAGCATGGACTAAAAATTAAAAGAACAATTTGAATATTAGTATGTTTATTGCATCACCGAATACTGTTAAACACTAGCAATACATGCAGTAAACTTAATATTTCTCATAAAGAAATCGCTACCAAATATTTTATTTTTCATTTATAGATTTGAACAAATTAGGAAGCAAAATTTTTGCATGTGAACTAAAAGAAATTAAAAGCACCAGAAATACCAAAAAAAGTGCATGTTTGGTCTTTTGCGGCAACATCTTGTGTATTGACTAACATCCACATTATTATATATTCCTTTTTATGATATTTTTGTGGCAAATATAACAAATTATTCACAGGGCATCAATGTGAATATTAAAATATTTTACATTAAATAATAAATATAAAAGGATTTAGATATTACTTATTTGTTATAGCTGAAATGTCTACATTGTAACAAAAGAACCCAGTTTCAAGGAAAAACTATAACAAGGCCTAAGTCTATCAGATTGAAAAATTATTAAGTAAAGTGAGAATAAGCACCTAAATACTTATTTAATATTTGTACCAATACATGTTTGTATAGTCTAGGAAAATTTAGAATAATTTTGAACAATTAGTGTTGCCAGCGACGAGTTGAGGTGGCGAAGGAAAAAAGACTAATAATGTCATGACATTTGTAATTCAAGGTACTTGAATTAAATACTATAACTTATTTTAACGTAATATAAAATAATATATTATTTTACTCAATTTCATAGACTTCAGCGTCCATATAACATTAAACATACAAGAGATTTTATTGCGCGGTATCACAAAAGATACAATGAAACTATTTACATCAGCTAAAATAATAAACACACGGAAATATTATTTACAAATGAACAAAAACAACTGATATTACTAATCAGACCAGATGCGCTAGCTTCATAATTACTCTTAAGTAAAAATAATATCTAAACTTATGTTTTTTGTATAATCAGGCACATATATATTACTTAAAATTATATAAAAGGCAATTTATACTTGTTAGTTTTCAAAATATTTAATTTTGGAATGCTGTTGCTGTTCAGATTTTAATAAAATCAAAGACGTGAACGGAATCTAATTATTAAATGTAGGTCAAACCCGCATTATTATTACCAGCTTAAAAATATGGGAATAACATTTTATCACAAAATATGTTATAAATGCACAAAATATTCCTACACACTACATCATATTTAAAAATCAAAAATATCTGAGGACAAAAGTATATCTTCAGATAATCAGGCCCTGATTTTATCAAAAAGGTAAAAAATCTAATTTCAGTGTTCTGTAGATGGTAAGTACTGCTTAAATTTATGAACTAGCTCGTTTAAATGTTCGCAAGTACTTCTTATAAACCATATAAAACCATTACATTACTAAGCTATGTGTTATAAATGTGTAAAAATTACAATCGGTAAAAACGTGAATAAAAAATTGTGCGTATTTAAAGGCCATATTAAATCTGCAAACAGTTTCTTTGTGTAAATCCGTAAAGCTAATGCGTGTAAACATGATTACAAATTCGGGTTGGCGGAATGAATTGTGGGTGTAGCAAACTTGTATCCGTTTATCAAAATAGCACACATCTTTATATAAAAAGAGCATTGCTGAGTTTAAATTAACATCACAGTATATTGGTTACAGCCTGCCATTGATCGAGACCTGTACAAATTATAACAGAGCATTGGTCATGGTGACGCCACTGACATATGTTGCGATTCATGTAAATGTACTTTGGACAATTTAAGCATAATGAAAATGCAAGTAATGTTACATAATATAATTTTTAGAATTAATATCATTTACTACATAAATTACGACGTATATTTAATTTAAGTAACTTTATAAACGTTGTAATTTGCGATGGAAATTTGTATAGCAAAATGAATTGATTCAAAGACAGTGGCGCTCTCACCATCGACGTTAGTGCCGGAAGTAAAATATTTAACATTAGGCACATTCAAACTACGGTTTCATTCTGCTTGTCGAACATAGCCCGAGTGTATTTGGATATGACTTCGTACGTGGACTTGATGAGTTCGCATCGCTCCTCGACCTCGTAGTCAATGGGCGCCACTTTGTAAGTGGACGCTCTGGTTTTGCGGCCGCTGCTTACGTCCCCGTTGACAGGGAAATCTATGTTATCCTCTATATTGTATATAGCGATGGGTTTTTTGTGCACCATTTCCAAGTCCTTCCTACGCTTCTTGCCCGTGCTGGTTGCGTAGAAGCCGCATTTTTCGTTTATGGTCATGACTGCGTTCTGTACTGAGAAATCCAGCTCCTTGTCGCTGGATTCCAGTTCGTATCATACTTCCAGCTCCTCCAAACCCTTCGAGAGCCGGTGCGAATTGATGCGGCGGCGGTGCGAGCGGCGGACGGCGTCGGCCCTTCGATAGGGCTCGCTGCGGAGACCGTGCAATATGTCCTCTAGTGCACCGTTATACACTTCGTCCTGGTGAAGCAGTTTCTTCTCGCCGACAGCCTGAGACTTCGTTTTTAGTTCGTTGATTACAGCTTCCTGTCAAGGGAAATGACACACATCAAAATCCATCCTTGTCTTCGTCTGTCTCATAGCGTTAGCACAGGACAGACTTATCGTAATTTCTACACCACATTCAATAGGGGTTTAATGGTTCGAAATAAATTTACTTATTATAACGATTCGGTGCAAATATTCATATTTAAAATTGTACTATATACACGCATGCATGTGATGTGCTTTCACATATAAATTTAACAATATATTATGAAATAATATCCTTTTAGCAATTTGGCTACGAAGCTCACTACATACTAGACAACCGCACGGGACATATCGTAGTACTCAAATGTGTGGGTACTGGGCAGACACAAATGCACCCTCTATTCCCGCATTCTCCTTCTATTTTGATGGAACGACACTACCACACGAACGGAGAAATGAGACAGGACTGAGGATTTAAAGTGCTTAACAAGACACGAGGGAGTACGCAGCCAACTTTCCTACTTTGGACTGTTATTTGAAATGGAAGTATTTCAATAACAAGTGTTTGTCAGGCCCAGGAAACCCAGCTCACTATTTGTAGCAAAACAGGCCTACGAACAGACATTAAAATAAGTAGATAATGTATTATACAGCACTTTTAATTTAGTTGCATAATCGTTGTTAGGATTCAATAATCCTTATTAATTATGTTTTGAGTTTTGCTAATGAGTTTACCTCAATCCTTCTGAGTTTTATATAATTCCTGTTTAAAGCCTTACTAATTCATACCATATCACATAACACCCGAAATGTTGACCATTCGTTCGTTAGTTACCTACCACCATACCATAGCGACTAGTTACTAGAGATAACAGAATACACTCGTGGCCTAATGACTAGTCATGCGGGAGTCAAAGCTATACTATCAACGCAAACCGATAAACATTGTAAATAATTACTAACATTACACTTGTATTAGCGAATGTTACAACTTAACACGTATTGGTAGTGAAAGAAATGGTTGGCCAAATCACCAAATAAACATGTAGCATTGAAAATTAATATTAGTAATCTTTTGGAAAATATAATATATTATTGGCTTAAGAATCTACATAACGATACTTTATTGTCAATTACAACCAAACTGCTTCAAAGTCAAACGTTCTATATATATATATAAAGAAAACAAACATAGATAGTAGATATGCTATATTTACAAGTTATGTGTTAAGTTTCGAACATTCCGTGATCATTCCATGCACGTGCAGTTTTGGGAATAGACAATATTCATTTATATAGACAAACATTTAAAATAGGAACAGTAAAATGTTTAGAGATATACAAAACCGGTCAAAAGTTCAAAAAAGTTACAGCGCGTCCAAATATATAAACCGTCACATTACAACTTCGAAATTAAGTCGGATCTACGTTCCAAAGTTCCTCTTGCTCAGTCATCAAATATACTATAGTAAACTGTAATTTTCATACGCATAGGTCAACGCAAGGCTTGTGCCTTTTTATCAGATTGTTCGAATCGTGAACGAAAGGGGCGTGTCGTGACGCATGCGTGCCTGCGCGGTGGGTTTTATTTTGAAGCCTCTAATCTATTTTCAACCAATATCCCTCACATGCTTTCTGCTTCGACCCGTCATTAGTTATCCGATTTGTGCATATTTTATAGGATGTATATTTTTGTGTTGTTTAACGTTTTGCCGAGATACACTATATAATGATATTTAAATACCCTCATCAAAATTCATGGCGAAAGTATAAAGACTTCACTGCAAAAGTGTACAATAACTATTAATCAAAAATCATAGTGCAAGTATATAAAGTTAATATCCGGATCTTTATCTCTATCTCAATATCCATCTCAAATG
>JAFELO010000845.1:132931-162552 GCA_017140195.1 Eumaeus atala
TATATATATGCATTTGAGTAACTAAACCTATCATAAATAAATAAAAAATGGGTTCATAAATTTGAATACTTTTAAAAAAAGATGGCCGCCGACCTATTGTAACACATGAGTCTAGAAACGTCTACAACCTAATTTACACACAAAAATATACACCATTAACTCTAGGAGCCAACACAAAACATTGTTAGTACAAACACACACGTGTAATATGCCCCGGTAACATAAGGACTTACTCCTAATGTTAGGCTGAGAGCTAGACTCAGTCTAGACTGTGCCTCAGCTGAGACAATTGTTGCTGCAAGAGCCCTGCGCTGACGGTCGCGTAGTTAAACCTCTGTGAGAATTAATTGTGGTGTTACCATCACCGCTACTGACTCGCGGGCAAATATACGGGCGGGTAAATATGGCAACACTGTATAAAATATCGTTATCAAAAAACAAGCTTTTGTTTAAAATTTGTCTAATATAGATTGTGTACCTTACAAAGATATTTGCGATAAACGAAAACGTAAGCGAACCAAAATGAATGCTAGTCAGGTTCAATAACCTTGTTCATTATAATTAAATCTGTACCCGCCCTGGCTTCGCCAGTGAATAACCGTGGCTAGATTGTTACCTGAACAAATTAAACACCAAAACCTTCCTTCCTTATGGATCAATCTATCCATTGGTGAAAACCACATGAAAGTTCGTTCAGATTTTGAGGAAATCACTCACGCAGACACAGACAGCTTTTGGGGACTTTGTTTTATAACAAGTATAGATAGATAAGCTTGTTTTCTCATAATTTCTGGACACATCAATGTTACAATATTCACCGTCTTTGCAAAACCAACACCGACAACACTACTAAAGTTTGATTTCTGTTTATGCGATAATCTACATTAGTAAGGAAACCAAATATAATTTCATTATCCATCTGGAGCACATGGGTAAAATTACGTAATCACTTCTTAAGGCTTTTTTCATCGTGTCATATATTTGATTTCTTAATTGGAGAATATAGATTATATAATTACGTTTGTGAAAGTTAAATTTGTAAAAATGTGCTCGGTAAAGTTTTATACGATCAGAAAATAAAAATCATAATCACAATGTGTATTCCACCTACGCAAATCCCCCTAGTGTCCTTGTAGTCCTAATGATCAAGTGATTAGGTTCAGATTTAAAACACCAGACCTATAGATCACAATATCAGTCATATATCAGTCTGAGTAAATAAGAAATAATCTTCATTTCATAGAGAAAGAAATGTTACGTTAAATTGGTAATATCTTACCTATTAAAACATATTAAATTCAACGCAAGTAGGCCAGTAAATCAAACAGAAAACAAGAAAATATGTAATAAAGGTATACGTACTAATGACTCATTAAATCTGAAACATTACTGAGCACTGCTGAACAAGTGACAGATGAGAACTATCTACGGCACACGCCACACGTCCATACGCAGAAGTACGTCAACAGAAGCAGTACGTAACTTATACACAACGAGCAACAGAAAAGGGCTGATCGACATACGTGTTTACTGCACTCGGGTCGTTTATATTCACCATTTTATCAAAAACAGATCATCAATATGAATCAAAACATACGCACTTGTAAAATAGTCTAGTGTCGGCTTACCAACAAGATATAGAAAAAGAAAGAAACAAATATCTTCCACCTATATTAAAATATGTTAACGATGGGTGATAAAAGTATTCCCTTAAAGTTCGTATTATCAATTTGCCCTTCACTGTGACGTTATTCAACAGTAAGTGGTAGGAGTAGTGTAGTGGGGGTGATGGTGGTACCTGTTGTTTCTTCTGTACGAGCTTGGCCTTGTTGGGGTCGACGTGGTTCGCCTGCAGCGCCGCTTGCTCCAGCCTCCGTCTTTGCTCGTTCTCTATATCCGCTTGCTGGCGGTACATAAATTCATTACTATAACACTGCCTAGGACCAGACAAATTACTCGTATGTATAAGAGAACATACGACATAACAACGCCTTTCGTTATTTTTACCATTCAAAATATTTTTTGAGTAAATAAAGTGTTCATGTCTGTAAAAAGAACATTTCAACCTCCCATATTTTTATTTTTGTACAAGTAAGCTTATCGAGGTCTTAAAAGAAAGGTTCTTTTGGAACGCTCAGCTCGTCCTCTCATCGACGGACATCACTTATTTCGATCTCTCTAAAAGTCTTACTCAACAGACGACGTGCACGAGTAGACAGCTAACGTACCTTTACCGCTCTCGTAAAACGCACGAGCAGCGAGAAGAAAGCGTTCGCGTCGCAGCTGCGCGGCGCCTCGCCGAAGTACTCCACGCACGCTGCGAACGAGTCCTGTACACACAAAGACTCACAATTTCTACAGCATCGAGTAAAGTAATTAACGGCGCCACACCCCGTGCCTCGGGAATGCACGTTAACTGAAGCCACTCTGGCTTTATGTCTTCCCTAGTTCATCTAATCCATATCAGGGGTAGCCAAACAGTAGATCGCGGTCATGGTGTGTAGCGACCATGGTCATGGCGATGAACGAGGTAATGGTTGAGGCATCAAGTTGAACCAATATGACAACATCAAGTTGAACCAATATGACAGTATCAAGTTGAATCAATATGACAGTATCAAGTTGAACCAATATGACAACATCAAGTTGAACTAATATGACAGTTCTCAAAGCAGGTGCGATGCGTGGGTCTTCTGCGCTGGCCTAGGGAGCCTGCGAGGATTGCGGGTTTCGAGGCGAACCTCATGTCCCGGGTCTGTTTGCGAGGGGCAGCTCTCCCCTCGGTGGTGGGGGAACCCACTGATAGTAGTGGGTTGTTACGCACCTAGGTGCAGAGGCCATATGGCCTGAAGGTGGGGTCGAGACCGTGGGTAGTGTGGTGCGATGTTGTCAAAGTGTGGTGTGGGTTGTGTCTGTGCGGGAATGATCCTTGTCCTGATTGCCGGAGCCGAGGACCCTTCTCCGCTCGGTGGAACACGGGATACGGCCGCCCGTCGGGTGGTCGCGCGTGTAGCGGGGCCAGGTCCCTCAGGTGGGCGTGCGGTCCATTGTCCGCGGCACTGAACATGCCTCGAGACAATCGGGCCACAAACTCAGCGACAGACTCGACCCGCAGGTCTCGCGCGATCATGTCATTCCGGACGTAGATCCTCCGTGATTACTCGCAGGGATAGGCTCTGCTAGGCTTGCAGGCGCTTCTTCTGACTCGGGGAGAAGAGCGCGTACCATGCCGGGGCAGCGTAAGTGAGGCGCAATCGGATGTAAGTCTTGTGTATCCCCAGTTTCATGCGCAGTGGAAGCTCGGATGCGAGCACTGGTCGCAGTAAGGTGCGGGCTCCCCTCACCTGGTTGATCATTCGATCAACCTGCGAGCCCACCCGCAGCGTGCGATCAATGCTGCACCCGAGGTACATGTCAACGCAGGTACAGCAACGTGAAGAATGAAGAAAGCCATCCTGTGCTAAAGAGAAGGGAGTCGTAGGCGAATGCCGTATATCGTGTCTCATTACCTGCGCGTGCTTGGTCTCGCTCTTGAGCCGGCGCAGTTTGTCCTGTGCGTTGGCGAGGAAGTCCCGCAGCACGTGCGCGCGCTCGCTCTCCTTGCGCGCCGCCTCCATGCCGCGCTCCAGCTCGCACACGTCCGCCACCACGTTCTCCAGTGACACTGCAACATAGTAAACAGAGCTAGAGGTCGCCGGCGAAATCCTCAATCATAAATATGTTTATTCAAATGTAATCATATTTTGTCAGTAATATCCTTTCATCTAATTGTTTTTTGTGATAAAACTACATTTGCTGAAACGTCATATTAGTGTTCCACAGTTGTCATAAATATATGATGATGAAAAAAACATTTGTCACACACGACAAAAACATTAATTCCAATATGATATAGATAGTTTAATCGCTACACTTTTACCGCGCGTACCAGTTACTCGTGTACAATTATGTCACTATGTGGGTAACTGCAAAGTTCACAAAAGCACCAAGGCTTTCAAAATACTGCAATCAGTTATAAGATTTAAAATAAATTCAATTATAAAAATAATTTCAGAAACTTGAAACACGACATTTTTTTTTTCAAAAAGTTTTGTTTTTAAGGAAAAGGTTTCTTTCAATATGGTATTAAAGAAAATGATAATAATCACACAGAAAATGATTTTGGTCACGTAACTGCAATCTTAAGCGAGCATGGTAGGTATACAATGATAGTGAGTGTACCTTGCGCGGCCTTGTCTATGTACAGCAGCTCGGTGTCGAAGTTGAGCAGGTCCGGGAAGTTCTGGCGCACGGTGGCCACGATGTAGTGCAGCAGCGACACGCGCTTGTCCGTGCTCTTGGTGTCCACCAGTGTGTCTAGCGACTGCAGCTTGAAGCCGTATGCGGGACCGCGCTTGCTGCTGTTCAGGTAGTTGCCTGCAAGTGGACAGTCGGCTGTAAGGTACGGGGAGATAGACGAGAGCACAATACTGGCGTAGGATGTACACACGAAGGACTTGCTGAGTAAACTGGTTAATACGTGACGAGAGCGTTAAAAACGTGGCCAACAGAAGTCTGTAGTCACCAAACGACAATTGATCATGATTGCGAGTAAAGACAAAACTTACCGAAAGCCAGGATGATCTCTAGAATGTTCCTCAGCTTCTGCGAAGACTTGACCGATGAGGAGCCTGATATAATGGCATGTATTTGCGGCGTTATGAGGTGGATATTGTCATAGAAGTTGCCCATGTAGCTCATGATGGAGAGCTTCTGGGATATTCTCTCCACCTTCGCCAGCTGCATGAGGAATTTGTCTTCTTCCGTGAGCTGGTTGATATTTTTCTTCTCTGCCACGTATTCCTTGTACGCCTTCTGCTCTGTCTCGGTGGGCACCATGCGCTGGAGTATCTCGACGCTCTCTAATGGCAGTTGCTTCAGATCTAGATTGTGGATGGCCGAGATCACCTTGTCGACGGGTATGTCTAGTTTTCTCCGTGAGATTGCTGCGGACAATAAACGTAATATTTAAGTCAGGGAAATATTAATGAAATGACATATAAATGGGCCTATAATTTATACTAAACATCAGGTAGCCTTGCCAAATTCTGAAGCTGGATGAAGGATGGAGAGATATGTAGGATACTTAGAGGGGATCACTTCAGCACGAGCGGCCACGGCGCTGCCAACAAGAATTGACAATGTGAATGAACATTAGCATGTCTGCGCAGACCGGAAGCGCTGTCGGCAACGAAGAACCGCCGGTGCGGAACCTACCTATGTTCCTGAGCCTCGTATGTTCCAGCAGCGACACGGTGTCAGGTCGTCGGAAGCGCTTGCTGGGGTAGGAGCTGAGCTCGTCCGGAGCCGCCAGGGCCGAGACGGCACCGCCGACGCGGAACTTCTCCTCGAACTCTGCGAAGTTGATGCGCCGCCGCGGCCGCTCCTCGTCCAGCTCGTTGAAGATTGTGCCTCGCACCTGTAGAGGACAAAGGAGGAAACTTATAGATATACAATTACTGAGGGTTTTTTGAATGCTACCTATTACATGTCGAGAATTGTTAGAATGACAAATTAAAAAAAATTGTGTCGGGACATGCAGTACGCACACGTCCCATAGAATACGTAGCTTCATATTATTAGGGCGTACCAGTGTGCGAATGCCTTACCTGGTTAGGCTTGAGCGCGATCCAGTTGAGTGTGGGCAGCTTGTACTTGGTGTCCACCTTGCGCTTGATGGTCATAGCGTCCGTGTGGTGCGGCGGCGGCATAAGTCCGGGAGCCGGCGGAGCGGGCGGCGCGGGTGGAGGTATCAGCGCGGGAGGAGGGGGAGGCGGCGGCGGCAGCACCGCAGGGGGAGGCGGAGGAGGCGATGGTGCGCGCGGGGGCGCCGGCGCGGGCGGGGGTGACACGTGACCGTTCATTGGTACGGTGCCGCTTTGGGTGCAGGTCAGGGTGCCTGTGGGGGTGCCGTTGGGTGTCCCACTGCCATTGCCGCTGCCTGTGCTGTTGCCGTTACACATGGCGTGTGTGGATATGGCGCCCACTGCAAACAAATATGAAAATAAGTAATGTTTGTGCAATTTAGGAGAGAATGGGTCATCCCATTCTCCCTTATAACAAAAAAACGAACTGAATAGGATTATCTCTGAGAGTGCTACTGTGCAGCAGGCATGTAGACATATAATCAGATGTGTGTATCTGTTTTTTTCTTTTTAGTATTGTAGTTTAATATAATACACTCCGCGTTTTTGTCGTGGATTAATATTTTTTTGTTTGAATCAGTTGACAGCGCCATCTAGCTGAGAGTAGCTCGGTTGAATATACTCACTGGAAGCGCCTCGGGGCAGCGACTTGGTGAGCGACTCCAGTTCCTGCACCTTGGACTCCAGCATGGACTGTCTGTTGCGAGAGTCCTGCTGCGCTCGCCTCAGCGTCGACACCTGAAAAGTTTCAAATTGTTGTATTTTAACATCGTCATAATATTTGTAAGAGGTAGTGCCATTAGCACCTCCACCTGCAGCTCAATTGGACCACCGCGAGCGCTCTGGTCCATCTTACTCAGACAAGAAAGCTGCATAACGACAGACGATTAATGTCGACATAGCAAAAAATGATATTATCGCAGAAATTCCTACGTACGTTACGAATACCTGTTACATAGTTGATTGTCACTCCACAAATTAAAGACCTCTAGTGTGGACAAATCATGGAGTAATAACAAACGCCGGCGGATCCTTGTCAATGGTAGACCACACTGCTTCTTGGAATCGAAGGGGTACATGGTCTCCCGCCGCGCCGTAGCGCTCGTGCGTGACGCGCGCCAGCTCCGCCTCCAGCGCGCCTGCGTGACAACCGTCGCTAAACGAGCGAGTAGCTTACCTCCTCGACGACCTGCCGCCGCGCCTCCGCCAGCTGGTCGCGCTCGTGCGTGACGCGCGCCAGCTCAGCTTCCAGCGTCGCTTGCGTGGCGAGGGCCGCGCGCTCCAGCGCCGCTAAACGCTCGTTAGCCTGAAACACATAATAAAATTTTAATATTATACCATATATCTAGTATATTATGACAGTTACGAATCAATTCAAAATGGCAGTTAAGGATTTGACAGTTATCTTACAAGATCGCATTGAAGCGTTGCTTCACTGCACTTGCATGAGGATGTTAATTAACCCTAAAACGCACAGCTTTTCGAGTCTTAATAGGACTTTCCCATCTCGAATAAGAAAAAGACATCAGCGAGGTATATAAAGCCTGTTCCATCGGTCTACCTGTCTACTAGTCTACTGGGTGTACCGGTCCACTCACATGCGCCAGCTCGTCCTCCAGGTCGTTGACTTTCTCCAGCGCGGCGGTTTTCGTCTCGCTGTCCTCCATGAGCGCCGCCACGTCGAACACGTTGTCCAAATACGCAGAGATTTGCACCTGCAAATATAAAAAAAGCATCATAAGGTTACTGCATTGGAGACAAACCGGATTGGCCGTAGAGAAAAATACGGTTGGACGGCCAAAATGAATTGTTATGCTAATCTGAACCTAATTGGCTTGTAACAGTTATTAAACCTTATGAACAGATAGATATTTTTGAAAATAGATTAATTGTGTTACATTTTATTTCAGTTTCAATATGCAAACAGAAATGACTGAAACGCTGTAGTTACAGCAGCGCAGGAACTCCTGCGCGCCCTGCTGACTAATATTCTGGCAGTCCATATATTTATGCTCTGTTTGACGATATGTCTTTCTAACTGTCTACCGCGCGGGGGCCTCCGACGCGCCGAGGCCATTACCTGCAGGTCCTCGCTCTCGCAGTGCCGCAGCCGCTCCAGGTACTCGTCCAGCTGGAGCGCCGTGAACTCGTACTGCAGGTGAACCCGGAAGTTCATGTCCTCCACCGAGTGCACGATGATGTTCACGAACTGCATGCATGCCACCTGGCAACACATAACATTAGCATAACTATTATCGTTATCACAGTGTACAGGAAAACCAATATGACGGCATCGACGCCAAGCGCCATAAACTCAACGTAGATGAAACTGCCTCTGCTTTCCCACAATTTTCTTGAAATACCCCTCTTCAACAGCTATGAGTTGTCCCGGCTCCCCGCCCTTCACGAGACAGATGGCAACTAGTAGCTCATGTGACGTCATTGCACAGATATTTTAAGCGGAAACATATTGCAACTCTTCCTACGTTTAGCACAAAGCGTGGGAGCGCCAATATGACGTCATCGACGTCAACCGCATTTACTACTCACCATAAACTCAATATGGAAGGTGTCGTAATTCATGAAATACTCCATGAGAGTGTGAAACCGCCGCGGCTCACCCACCACCTCCTTGAAGTTGTCGAAGGCGGAGAGTATGATCTGATGCCCGCCCTTCACGAGGCAGATGGCCGCCAGCAGCTCGAGCACTAGCGCCTTGGTGCGGAGCGAGTGGTGCACCAGTGAAAGGGCGATGCTATTGATTGCTTCCCGGTGCTGGATCACCATGTTGAACCCGTACTGTAATAGATATCGCCTTGATTAGCTAGCGCAAACCAGTGGAATTATGAATTTAATAAAATATGTTTTTTCTTATATTTTATCATCATCATCCACAGCCACAAGACTTCCACTGCTGGGCATTAGGTTGCATTAAACATATAGAGTAAATTAATTTATTACGAGAAATAAAAAACAGTCGGCAGTGATAAAGAGAAAATGTTACATTTCTGGCTTGTGGCTTTCGCTTTTTCACTCAGTTTTTATTGTTTTTCCAATACAACATTCAGTAAAAATAGCTATGTGTTTAATGCAATATTTAAAGAGATAATAATTGTTCAAGTTCTCTAGGTAACTTCTGAGATAGTCAATTTTTTGCATTTCCTGTAAAGTGTGTAAAAAACACACAGCTACTTTTGCACGCGCGACTATTTTCACCAAATGATAATGCGAAATATCCATGCGGCTACTCGTTTCGGTTCGGACTCGTAACTGCTGTGATAATTTAGTCGCATGCTCCTCGCAGTCGCAGTACATTTTGATCGCCCTCAAGTTTCTGTGCACCTCTCCAGAGTACGAGATACCATCTCTCGCTGTACCTCCACTCACAATGTTCACACTGCACCTATGCGCTGTTGTGATATCATGGACGCAAAGCGCAGAGTAACCTTGTTGTTCATGATGGCGCGCATGCACATGATGCACACGTGTATGTCGTCGGTGGAGGCGCCCATGTTGAGGCGCGCCGCGTGGCGCGTACGCCGGCGTGCCGCAGCCGGGCTGCGCGGCTCCGCCTCGCCCTCGGCGGAGCGAGCGCGCCGGCGCCACGTCGAGCCGTCGGCGCTACACTCCGACGTCGTTGAGTTCACTGTCGACACACCCATGAATTAAAAAGTAATAATCACCAGAACGATGGCGGGATACTAGTGCCTATCGTGAATAAATGAACAAAAACTTATCAATAGACAACATCTCTTGTCCAAACAGAAGCTTTAGAATGAAGACATATGAGGAGAACTATTTATATAGGATTGTACTCAAAATGTTTAGCAAGAAGCGGTAAATAATAGTTCCGAAGCCTTTCCAGATTAGTACTAAATGAGCAGTATGTAGAAACGCCTAATATAAATAACACTTGCTTTCAATTCGGGGTTTATAGTTTGTATGAATCGAAAATGGATCTCGGGAAAACGGTGAGACAGAGTGAATGAAAAGCCTCACATTTATTGATGCCGTCGCTGGATTGGCTGCGGACGAGCGCTATCCTCTGCTCGTGGCGCATCATGCTCAGCCTGAAGCTCAGGTAGTCTATCAGGACGTCTAGACCTTGGTTCTCGTCGTTCAGGAATTCCCGAACCCATCTGGAAGTGCATAAATCATTATTAAACATATGTAGTAGCAATAGGGTGTGAACACAACTGCGTGTACTGTCCACCCCTAGTCATGATTCACATCTGAACAGAGACCATTTTAGCTATCGTGCGCGGTGTCTCCGGCCATGGTAAAAATAGTTAAATTAGCTCTTATAGCCATTCTCATATCGGGATGCTTCTCACCCATCTGCGTGGGTCGGTCCCCTTTCGACCACAAACCTAGTCTCACCGTCCGACGAGCACTCATATCAAGAAGGATAGTTAGTAAAGTAATGGAAAGAAATGTCTATTTTTTTTTATCTATACCCTCAGATACTGTCACCGACAGAATAACCAGTCTAAATATGAATGTAATTAGTCAATCATATAGATACGTGAATACATTGAATACCCCCTAGTATCACGGTCCATGAAATACTGGCTGGTCTGTTGGTCAGACGGACATCCAGTTAGTAGTAGAGTCTTGTTTATACCATTTGGGTACAGAACCCTAATAGAATACGGGGAATGACAGAAAGGTCGCTCGTCGCGCTGACGACGTTTGATTTGGTTCACCATCATCATCAGCTGGACGACGTCTACTGCTCTATATATAGGCCTCCCCCATAGAGCGCCATAGGTCTCGGTCACGAGCCACCCGCATGCAGCAGCTCCCCGCCACTATAAGTCATCAGTCCACCGGGCAGGAGACCGCGCACCACTCCGCGCACGTCTTCCGGTGCGGTTATACTATAGGTTGCACTAATACTACAGACATGCAACAATATGAACGACAAACTCACTCGATGTGATTCGTCCTCAGCGATATTTCTAAATCCCTCAGGACTTGTGTCGATGTCGAGTCGCCCACCATTTTTCGTTTCTGAAATTGAAAGAAATAAAATCAGTCCAGCCCTTTGGTTGTCAGCCTGTACGTCGTATACATGTGACCGCTAGTGATTACAGTTTGCACAGAGTGTACCCACAGCCGTTTGTCCAGCAGTGGACGTACGACTGATGATAATGATGATGGTTGCATGTGTAATTTACGTTATCCTTGGGGGGGCCTTTAAATGCCAATTAGAACGAATAACATGTTATAGTTCCTAGTAGCGAATATTGATGGTAATGATGATTAAACATAAAATGAGCTGCAGCAGCAGCGGGATATACTCATACTTTATAGTTACTGATAACAGAGTCTCGTGGTCAGCGGAAGTGCGCGCTTCACTAATGAGATGTATCGATCGCGCCCCACATCGCGCCACTAATGATGAATAAACACGGCAAGTGGGCCAATTTGACTCAATGTAGGCGATAGTCATCGTCGGCCATCATCCGTCCCTTTCGGATAGACACGACAAAGCATAGGTTATAATGGCTCCACGAACTCTTTTTCTTGGGAAAAAAACCACTGATAATCTGTATAAAAATTGAAAATTGGGGTGTTATCTCGTGGTGTGTGGCGGTACGGAGAGTCTGATGGTATTTTTCTAAACAACGGCCCCATACAAACTACTTAAAAGCAATGTTATGTGTATGCAGACAAAATTATAATAATATTGACTTCAATTCTTAAATATCTCCACAAACGTGTAATAGTAGTTTCATTTTTGGTGATTTATTTATTTGCGCAGCACCAAATTGACTGGTTAAATCTTAAATTTTCCACCTCGGCCTTCGTTATGTGCCATATCTATTACATTTAGTATAGTGTATTTTTTCAAATCCAGAACATACGGAAGTCCTAACGGACCACTATATAAGTCGGATCCTAATATGAACAACACCATTTTTGGTGCAACACTGTTATGCTTTCGCTATCGATTAGCACATCTCTATATCTCGCTTTCGCCATAATGTCATTCACAAGGTCTCAACGGACGCATAGAATTAAAAGCAGTACCTGACCTGCACATCCCTATATACCTGCACAACCAGGCGATGTGCAGGTGGCTTGCTCCCAACAACTGCGACAACACAGAATACTTTACGATTGTACGTGCGCGAAAGGTACAGAGGTGGTACTCTTACATTTATACTTCGATTTGAAGTTAATCCTTAAGAAAATCCGCGAAAAAAGTCCTGGGATATGAGACAATATGAAGAGTGAAACCACGTGGAACAGAAATGCTGGGAGTAAACTTAGGTCGCGCGACGTCTCTTGCGCAGAATTTCATTTATCCTACTGATATTATGGCCGCGAATGTTTAAATGTATGTACAGATGTTTGTTACTCTTCCACGTAAAAACTATTGAATGGTTTTTAATGAAAGTTTACAATAATATAACTCATACGTCTGAGTAACACATAGAAATAATACTGTTTGCACGTCGGTTTGTTTGTAGTCCACGCGAACGAAGCTAGTATCACGATAATCGTTCGTGGGGAGTAAACACCAGTCGCGTGTATACAGTATACTCACACATAAAGATACAGGTCACAAGACAAACTATACGGCATTGCTGCGCCACCTTTCGGCGTGACGAGGAAACTAATGCTGGTATGCAACCGGGTCCTAGAACTCACTACAAGACAAGCTTCAGCGCTGCCGGCGGGCAGGTTTCGTCCAGTGGTGTGTAATGTTACAGTATTTTAAGCCCGTGTCGCGGAGATTCCAGCGCAGCATTGCACGGTCGAGATTTGCTCCCTAGAGGCGTAAACGTTTGAAGTACTCCAGGAACACCAAGACTGACATACGGTCTTCGCAACCAGCGCGGTAATGACAATAATTACGTTGTGAGCCGTGGCAATCAGTTTTCCCTGCCCTCCCCGTTAAGGAAACAATCAAGTGAAGTGAAGATATGAAGTTGTTGAATAATTTTACAACTAAGTAAAAGTTGTAAATAAGGATAAATGATATTGGAATGAGATCATTGCACGATAACGTTCGATGTCGCGGCGGCGAGGGGCGGCGACCATAAACTTCCAAGGGCGTCACGTTGTGGGTGCTCGTCGCATCAATGAAACGTTCACAAAATATTTCCCCGTTGTACGGGAAACGTTGTCCCTAACACCCCACTTTATGATATCATGTTATTTCTACGACGCATGAGCAGCGTTCATCATGAACATCAGCCAAGGGGCCGAGCCAGGTAAACAAGCAGTCGGAGCCTGGTGGCGACTACCGACGCCCACGGACATAAGAGGTAGTGCCATGTTGCAATGCAGCCGAATTGGACCGACGCGACCACAGAGATATCTCACGGTCACATTATACCGCAGAAAAGTGACAGCTATGCTTGCCCCGCCCAACCCTACTCTATCACACAAATAGTCAATTGATAAGGATGAACTTTGGTATAGATTATCTACTATTTAGCATAACATAGGCCACTTTGTATCCCGATTAAAAGGATATTTCGGTGGTGACAGATTTTAAGCTTAATCGGCGGTGTAAACTATCCGATATCTCGCGAAGAATGAGCTCACTTAAATGGCCATGGGCTGGTCACATTCAGCTTCTAAAGTTGAGGCCGCGTTCTGGAAAACGAAGTTGGTTTACCATCCAGCTAAAGGGTATATGACCTCAGTGCTGCAGCCGGTCGAGGTTGCGAGTGGCAGCAGATCCCAGGTCTTGGCGTTACTTGCAGTGGTCGATCCACTGCAGTTAACGCCAGGTTGCCTGGATCGACCATCTTTATATGCTAAGGCATATAAAGATGATCCACGCCGCGCACCGCTCGTGACCCTTTGATATGATCGCAAGAAGCACGAGGGAATGTTAAAACACGTCTTGGGACTCGCAAAGAATTTATTCAGAAGAGAACAGGAGGAGCATGAAGTATATCCAGTTTAAAGAATGAATTAGCCACTTGGTGACCCACGCCACGTAACCTCCGCACGATTAATGGTTATTCAGATGCCTTACCCTCGTTCGCCTCCCAACCAACAGGCCACCCGCCTGTTTTGTTGCCTTCTATGTAGGTATCATGTGAGCGAGTGGTCTAAATAAGTTTTTTTAGTAGTTTCTCGGCCACGCCTACACTAATAAGTGTAACGTTAAAAGAGATATTTTACCGATTGTAGTTTGTCGCCCAGTGGCAGACGTCGAGGAAACGATATTAATTCTATATCATTATATGCCTTTATCGATCCATCGATAATAGAACAGCCTCGTGGTCTAGTATTACCAACGTCAGCAAGTTGGCGG
The DNA here is from genome assembly GCA_017140195.1 of Eumaeus atala. Classification (NCBI taxonomy): domain Eukaryota; kingdom Metazoa; phylum Arthropoda; class Insecta; order Lepidoptera; family Lycaenidae; genus Eumaeus; species Eumaeus atala. Next base: position 146,900 of record JAFELO010000845.1, read on the forward strand.
TGTTACAGTCCCGCGCCTCGGCCCTCGGCGAGCACGTCAAGCCGTCGCTCCTGCGCCTCAATAGGAGGGTGAGGACACAGTGAGTGCACTTATGCCTTTACACACACTCGTGCACTGTAACATATCTTGCGTAATTGGTTAGCCTCTATAGATATGGCCGCCGTTCCCGAAATTCGTATCGGGCAAAAGTTAGTCTACTAAAATGATCCGTATTAAATGTATGGACGCTACTTCAGTGTAGGCTTCGACGCTGCCGATGGTAATTTTGCTGTTATTCTGCGCACACTTTCCTGTTTTCGCACTTGGCCATTGTCAGCGCGTGTTTATATCAGAGCACAATAGCGGTGACGCCGCCGCCAGCGCCTCCTCGACACAACGCTGACTCACACACACTCACGTATGTATAAATAGAATACAAATTCTTCAAGTCGAATAAATAGTAAACTCAAAACTAATTCCCGACACTCGTCATATCGCGGGAACGAGAATATTTTCACGCCAGCTTATTGCTTGCCGATCATTAAATTAGAATTTATCTTAACTTCGAATAACTTAACATTTCATTGAAAAACAAAAGCTCCGACTACATACAATACATTTTAATTGATGTCACTATAAGTTGAATCTAATACTAGAAATACGACAAACCGTCGGGCATAGAAGGGGACATATAAATCTACATACACTACTGAAAACAAAATAAGGGCCACTAAGATTTTTGATGTATCATGAAAATAATAAAGACATTATTAACTTTTTTTAACTTATGTAACTACAAAATAATGTTATTGATACAAAATAGGCTAACAATTGCTTAAAATAATGATCATGAATTGTTTTTTATGTTTATAATAAAATTGGCCACTTTGAATGAAAAACATGAACAAAAGAAATCACCGGAAAAAGACAAACTACTGCTCTTCTCACTTTTGTTTCGTCTTTTTAATAACGAGTATGTCCTCCTCTCTTAGCAATACACTCCAGAAGCCTCGTATGCATACTCTGGATTAAAGTCCCCACGTTTTCATCTGGAATCTCCTCGCAAGCATCTTTTAAAGCGTCAATCAGCTGCTGTTGTTTGTGGACCCCTTGCTCATTCTCTCTAACTCTTCGTTTCAATTGGTCCCACAATTGCTCGATCGGATTTAAATCCGGACTGTTAGCTGGCCATGGTAATACCTCAATATGAGACCCTTCTAGGACAGTTTGAGTTGATCGAGTTGTGTGTGCACGGGCATTAACTTGCATCAGGATGAATCCAGGCCCCACTCGCTGTGCAAATGGATCACATGAGGCCTGATGACGTCCTCGATGTAACGTTCTGCAGTTACGGTACCTGAATTTAAAATGGCGAGCTCGGTTTTACCGTGTAAACTAATCCCACCCCACACCAATACGTTGGGACCACCGAAACGGTTAACTTCGTAAATGCAAGACTCCGAAAACCGCTCGCCGCGTTGTCTCCACACTCTAACACGCCAATACTCATTAAGAAATTTTACTTTGCACTCGTCTGTAAAAAGCACCTTGCCCCACTGATTAATCCCCCGGTTCAAATACTGAAGGGAGAATCTTAATCGGTTTGCCCGTTGAACCCTGCTCAGAGGAATTCGAACAACTTGTCGTCTTGACGTTTGCTGGTCTTCGAGCAATCGCTTACGTATAGTTTGATCACTGACACGGGTACCCGTCGCCAGCCGCAGCTGGTGCTGTAACTTACGGGCCGCTACTGTACGACCACGACGAGCACCTAGTTGGATGTACCGCTCCTCATGAGTCGTTGTTATGCGAACTCTACATGAACCTGGTCTCCTGGCAACACTGCCAGTGTCTTGGAAGCGATTCCATACATTTTGGACAGCTCTTAGAGAAAAACCCAACTGCAAACCCACGTAACTCTGAGAACGTCCTGCTTGGATCATAGTTATGGCTCTGGTTGCTGTAATTGTATCCATGTGCCTTCGTACTTGTGGCATGATTAACGCGAGCTGATCAATGAATCAATTAAAATTGAAAAAGTAATACTTTTTTCCTAAAATAACCGAAACAAGTTAAAAAGACAATCAAAGAAACATATAAGAATAACATCCAATTACTTTTTTCTTAAAAAGATGGCCAATACTTTCAAATTATGAACATGAACACATCAAATAAAAAGGGCTTTATGCCCTTTTTATTTGATGTGTTCGTGTTCCTGTGTTTCTGTGTTTTATTTTATGTGTATATTGAGATCAAACACCAAAGAGTTCGTAATATGAATATAATGCTACTTATCAGTTACTTTCAGTTTACTAAATTGCACTTAAATGTAAATAAACTAGTCTCCCTTTTTTTGTTTTGAGTAGTATATACATAAACTCTGTCTAGAAATCTAATTGTGATGTTACAAACATCACAATTAGATTTTTTCCTAGGAATCCTTATGTTAGGTATAAGTTTGACTTTCGTTTTTATTTACTAATTCATTATTGCGACATCTGTTTATGTATTCCAGAATAATCTTTTATTGACATTACTCATTTTATATTTTCTTATTTATTTAATCAACATTCATATTTTTTTTATTTTAATTGTAATTTGTAGATATGTTACGTACTTTTATTAATGCTGTATACACCTGTAGTTGACATACAAATGTAAACATGACCGTGAAAATAGTGTAAATTGTAATAATATGTAACTTTTGTTGGTGAATCAATAAAATAAAATAAAATAAACATCGCACTCCTTTGACGCAGTAAAAAAATATCCACTATATTAAAGTAATACTGTGACTTTATCACATCTCATTTAGTATTATCCAGCAGACGTAGTGTACCTAGCGATGCCTAGAAATCTACGCATAGTCAGATGCACCCTTCAACCCGTCCCCCAATGGACCACCGGCTATTCTCAAAGCGCACGAGTCGTTTAAGCATAGCCCTCACTTTTAAGGTGATATCATGTGAGCGAGACCATAGCCCTACCTCTTGCTGCGCTACAAATTCTGTATCTATCAATGGCCCTTCTCCATTCCTGTCGGTGTGTAGTGTGTAGTGGGACTGCACGCTCCATTACCGGCGCTGATGTATTGCCCATTGTTTGTATAACGGAACTTTGTAGGGCGCAGCGCCGCGGTACCGCAGAGACTAGGATCTGTAGCCTGCGGCCTCTACGTACGGCTGTAACCGTGCCTGCGTGATATAGGGAATTGGCAGCAAATCCATTTTTGCAGTTTACTCCTTATTATATTCTATTTAAATAGCGCGTTAATGTAAAATATGAGTAGTTAGTATTAAACTCGTCTGAAACTGATCTAGCGTAAGGCCAGGCTTTAGTGCGTTTACGTTACTTACGTCTGTTGCGCACATTTTACTTCAGATTGAGTATCATGTCTCAAGAAGTAAAATTCAGTCGCGTGCGGAGTCAACACTGTCAGCTGGTGAATGTGCGACAGCGTTACGAATAGGGTGACCGGCGAGGCGAACGAACGTTGAGAGGGAGACATAAGTCACTATAGTGTTACGTTTCGTATAACTAAAGAACTTTGAGTACGGTAGTGTGGTCTAAAAGCACACTCGTTTTATATGAGGAGCTCTTCTTGATCATCGAGTTTCGTGTAAAACCTGCTGTGGACGTAATTCATAAGGTAAATATTTACAAGCGTTAAATAAAATTGTTACTTTTGTTGCCACCACTGCGCTCAGGGTTCTGCTGACATGCGACCTGCGACTTGCTGGTCGCTCTTGCCACAAAAATGACTAGTAGTTACTGGTACTTTTTATAGTAGGTATTACGGGGCGCCCCACCATGGTTCAAGCCTTGTCGTGGCGGTGGGGCATAGTAGTGTGGGGTGTAACCAGGCGAAGCTAATTGAACGGAGGGGGATCTTTGCACCCCTCTTATGGGAAGCGGGGGCTAAAGATCAGGAGGAGGAATCGCTCTTGGTGCCCCTCTTATAAGAAGAGGGGACCAAAGAGCAACAGGAGGTAGCGCTTTTGCCCACGGGGTAAGGGGCTAGGATGGGAACCTCACTCCATTGCACTATCCCAAAGTCGGTGGGGTTGTCCTATAGTGCGTGGCAACCCCATCTCTGGAGGTGGATTTGTTCCCTTAGGGGGCTGACTAGCCGTCGAGGTGCCCTGATGATTTGTTGTTCCGGTGCACCTCACCAAGGGCGGCACTGATGGCACTCGCGGTGGTTTTTGTGGGTATTCAGCACTATTCCCACACACCACTGGACCCCACCCAGGGCCAGTTAAGGCGCGTAAATGCGTTTCCCCGCGTCAACAAAAAAAAAGGTATTACGGGGCGATTTAAAAGGCGGGGCATGTGACATATGTATTTCCCTCCATCCCTGCTGCTCCCACCGGGCGCTCAGAATTCACATGAAACGTGATAGCATAGCTGCCAGCTTCGCGTGGTGTCGTGCGGGCTCAATTCGAGATAAAGTTCAGACTCACCCGATGACTCCTAGACGCCTTCGGGTCGAGGTAGGTGCGCAGTCTGTTGAGGTAGTGAGCCGGCGAGTCCTTGGCCTGGACCATGTCCTGGTCGCAGATGATCTCCCACTTCTTCTCAAGGTCGTAGTTGCGCAGGAGCTTCGCCTTGTCCGGTGGTAGGTCCATGGACGCCTGGAACGATGAAACACATTGATTAGTTAACTATATTTTGACATGGAACTAAAGTGTTTGCTATGATATGAAGGATCAAACGACTGTAAGACATAGTTCTGAACCACGTGGTGCTGCTGTTACATAAATAACCTATAAAGGATTCCTATTTAAAGATAGCAACAGCTTGCGCGTGTCAATGCGTCCTCCCTAAGGAAGGAGGCCGGCCCCCACTTCTCATTGATGATTGGTATGCGTCTTCTGTCATCTGCTGTAAAACGTGGGGTCCGAACCCATTTTGTATGCACCCATATGCATGCGCACTAATTGTGTAAATAGCATAATTCTCGGAAATTCGCCTTATTTACTTAAACATTTATACGCGTTTCCTCGACGTCTGCCACTGGGCGACAAACTACAATCGGTCCGTTAAAATATCTCTTTTAACGTTACACTTATTAGTGAAGGCGTGACCGAGGGAGGCAGTGTTGAGTAACATTATGAAGTAATAACTTATTTAGACCTCTCGCTCACATGATACCTACATAGAAGGCAACAAAACAGGCGGGTGGCCTGTTGGTTGGGAGGCGAACGAGGGTAAGGCATCTGAATAACCATTAATCGTGCGGAGGTTACGTGGCGTGGGTCACCAAGTGGCTACTTCATTCTTTAAACTGGAAACACTTCATGCTCCTACTGTTATCTTCTGAATAAATTTAATATTTCCTCGGGCTCTCTGCGATCATATCAAAGGGTCACAAATGGTGCGCGGTGTCGATCCTGGAAAATCCTTGAGATTCACACGGCTGAAACCTTAGTGAACAGCTGGTCGTAAATAGTTATGTTGCAATTCTCTGTCAAGGTTACACAAGAAACTAGAATATAAATAAAAATAATATTTAATGGATATTTTCCTTATGTATCCGTTACAATTCAGAGGATAAATAGCAGGATCTGTTGTTGTTGCCTTTAATCGACTATTCGTTGACAAATCGGCGGGCACTTTTAACATTTTATGGCATATGCACGTGAGTCATATAACTGTTAAAGCTATTTTGTAAGTAATTAAGTTAAGTAACTACAACATTATATTGAGCAGTATAAAGTACTGTATAGTAATAAAATCCCTGATATGTCTGTTCTCTGGAGTTTCACTTCTTTAAAGACGTGAGCGTGTTGTGTAACACAATCTTCAAAGCAGTGAAAATCCCGAGAATATACCTACAAGGGATTTTGTTAATATGTAACCGTATTTTATATATATCAGTCTTGGGGAGTTCTTCAACAATCTGAATAATTTATCTTCATAATGAACTAGTCGAGTATTACATTACACTAACTAGATACTTGTGCTCGCGCCCTAATTTCGGCGGCAGCTGCCAATCTAAACACAGTCTAGACTGGCCCACACGGGATACGACTATTCGCATCCTGTTACGAATTAGGATGAAAAATTAAGTACATACATAAATGGAATATAAAAATTTCAAATTTCTAGTTGAAGGGAGTTACACAAGTTTAGACGACCGGTTGGCTCAGTTGGTAACGTGGCGGTTAGTCCTTGTGTTACGCCAGAGGTCGCGGGTTCGAATCCCGTCTAGGACATGGATGTTTATATGTATTTATATAATAAAAATCTTAAATATATAATATTTCTTAAACCTATAAAAATATTAAATATATTTCTGTAAAAATATTAATTATATGTAACACAAGTCCTTACGGTACTTAGCACAGGACTAGGCTGACGTGGTGTGGATAAGTCCACCAATATTATTATTATTATTATTATTATAAATTATTTAAGGAAATTGGAGGGAAATAATGTGTATCGTGAGGGATGAGGAAAAAGTTTTCGCAAGACATTTGATAAATTAAATCGGGTTCAACAAGAAGAATTTTCCTGGGTCGGGCCAAGACTAATTAAATTTCTTCAATTTCTGAATACGAGGGTGGATTGAGAAATACTCGGTCTAACACAGATTTATTCAATACAAAAATCAAATCTGGGTAGATCTGATTTTTGCATTATTTAGTTCAGTTCAGACATTGGTTAGTTCTGAGAACATGTTAGTTACATGTGTGAAGTTCGAAACGTGATTTTATAGCATTTTTAACAAAGCAATCGGACAAACCGAGCAGCGTGCCGTCATTAAGTACCTCCATAAGAAGGGGATATCGCCGAAAGCCATCCATGATGCTATGTACAGAACTTTAGGTGATTCAGCCGTTCTCTTTCAGCATCTTATTCGTCCGTTAAAAAGTGTATAGCAGAATTCAAGCGTGGTAGAGAGAGTGTGAGAGATAAACCCCGCTCTGGAGGGCCTTCGACGTCCACTACTGACGAAAATGTTAAAAAAAGTACTTCATTTATGGGATGATATGAATATTATTAATAATGGGAGACCGCAGATTAAAAGTTAGATAGAGATAGCCGAGATTATAGGGATCTCTTATGTACGAACTCAAAACATCGTCCAGAGTCAGTAATTTGATGGCATGGTATTACATCACAAGGATGAAAAGTGCCTCGGAGAGGATGCACAGCCGTCGGTCCTGCACCTGTTTTTTGTACGTTAAACTGCGGTTTAATTCTTTTATTGAACTTATGCTGTGCAAGAGAAGAGAAAACCTAACACAGCTTCATCGGATTGTCATGAATGCTCGCCGGGTGGTGAGACGGGTGACTTGACTTAGGATCGAAGCGTGGATCGTGATCCCTCTCTCCCTCAGATGGGAGAGATGCATCCTGATATGACTGTTCGTAATAGTTAAATTAATTAGTATTATCATATGCGGTTCCAGCGATGTTTTGTTAATTGTGCATTAACTCCTGCTCGGTTTCCTTAGTCTCGATGGAGACAGCTGTAACATAAATTCGGCCACAAACATAACTTTCAACGTATACTTCATGATCAACGCCCAGTACACCACCAGCTCGTTAGGGCCCGCGGCCCGTTATGGGTGTCGACGGCCGGAACTGGACACATCGACACGGAACATGCGCTGATAAATAATCATAAATCCTTCGGTTAATTGGATTGATCGACCGCCCTTCATTTATATTATACTGGCCGGTACACGCGGGTTCGTCTGAGTTATATTTTAAGTAAATATATTGTGATCCAAACTATCAGTCGGAGTATTACGTCTGCCGAAGCACATAAGCATCCACATAATAATTTGTGAATAGTCGATGCCCCATTTGGTGAAATCGGGTTAGAGAGGCCAGGCACGTGTATAAAAATTAAACGTGCAGACAAAATGGGATCACAAAATGGCTCCGATTGCTCGATTGTCCTGTGCTATAAAGTGTAAGCGAAGTATCCGCGGTGAAGCGTTACGCTCTATTGCACGCTCGCTGTTACTTACGATGTCACTCCTCAAATGACCCTTTAAATAGTTCCTCCCTAATATGTTCTTTATTAACTCCATATGCTCCCATATTTATTAACTCCATATGCTCCATATTTAATCATGATACGTTACTAAATCGTGCTTCAAACGCAACGCATTAACATAGATGGCGCGCTCTTATGATGCTGCGTGTAATCCCACATCCACTCGCGCCGGCGGTGGGGCAAGCTATAAGCGGCTCGAACGAAGTCACGGGGTGAAAATTTTTGGATTCCCGACCGCGTCGTCAGAGAAACAAGAACTCAAGATAGTATGTCCTTTGGATACAAAATAATGTTGAACTGTTGCGCAAGATCATCTTGTTAGATTCGTGAGTGAGATGGGCAAATACAGCACAACGTCTTCTTATGGTGGGGGTATCCGTAAAGCTGAACCTATCATCTAAGTTTATCCAGGCCAGTTTTAGTAAGAGGTAGTGGCATGCTGCATTACACATTGATATCGGGGGTACCTCGCGCACACACGATACAGCCGCTAAATGACGGCTATGATGATGATAATTCCTTTCGTGTTGTTTGTCAATTTCCGATGGTCCATAAGAGGGGAAAGCGAACCACATATACACAAAAATTATGTGGATGTATAAAAGCGACGGAAATCATCTTAATGGATTCATTCGACTACTCCGTTGCCCTTTAACAAAATAAGAAAGAAAACCTAATTAAAAAAACGATCATAAACACACTCAATAATTTTGGGATCAATGGCTTTAAGTGTAATACGCATCTAACCGAAAATATAAAACACAAGTATCTTTGGTTGGTTATGTTTATGTTAAAAATAAATTTAACTTTGATCTGTGACGGTTTAGCTTTGTACTACCACGTAAGGTGTGTTGGTTTACTTTAATTGAATGAAGAGAATTTAAATTAACATCTAATTTACAGCGTATATTTAATTAACATACTCAAGAAGCCTCAGTTTCTAATAGGTCCTTACATATGAGATTGGCGTTTTGTATGAGAGGAACAAAAAGTCGAATATAATATTTAATTAATCAAAAAAAAAACATTGTTTTCTATACAGTTTTGCCATCTCATAGGTATTTCATTGATCCCTTTACTAAAAAAGCGAGCGGTCAACCAAGCGAGAACAGCCCGCGCTTTGCTGTGGCCGGTACTAGCGTCCGGACTTCCTACACGGACGAAGCTGGGGATTTACAAGACATATATCCGGTCACGCCTCACTTACGCCGCCCCCGCATAGTACGCGCTAACCTCACAGGCCCAGCAGAAACGCCTGCAACCCAGCAAAATATATCCCGACAAGTCATCACGGGTGCCGGTCGCTACGTCCGCAATGATGTGATCGCGCGTGACTTGCGGATAGAGTCGCTGGATGAGTTTGTGGTTCGATTGTCGAGCGCTATGTTCAATAGGGCAGACAATGGACCGCATGCTCTTCTACGTGACCTGGCCCCACTGCACGCGCGACCACCTGACGGAAGACCGTATCCGCGTGAACTCCCCCCCGGGAACCACCAAGCGGACTAGCGACTGCGTGTCCTGCGATCCGGACGAGGATCACACATGCGCACGCATGACACACCCAATCGCTACTCACCACAGTCACAACACACAGGCCCTAAATAGTCCTACATTTCCCTGAGCCAAAAGCCAGGATGGCAACCCGCAATTATTGCGGCCCCGTTACCGAGGGGATAGTCGTCCCCTTGCGACCCAACCCGGGTTATGGAGGTTCGCCTCGATGCCCGTAACCCCCCCACAGTTTCTGTAGAGATAACCAGCAGTGACTAAAAAAGAGCAGTCGAACGGGAATTTAACCTTTGAAGGCGATTTGGACTGCCCCATCGAAGTTGATTTTTTCCCCTGCAAGAACTTACCCAAATTTCGAATTCTATAAATGGTAATCTGTTGGAGCAAAGTTCGTGGAGTACGGAGGATCTCTTAGACGTTCCAATTGAAACACTTTTAATTTGGCAGCCGTCTGTTGCGCAGTGTGTGGTCGTCGTGAAGCAGCAGTGGCGTGAAGCAAATGACCAGCCAGGCTGTTTAGCCGCTAGCTTTTCCATCATAGTTTCCAATTGCTGACAATAGACATCAGCCGTAATATATAGATCCATATCTGGCCAGATTTGAGAAAACTTTAATGAATAACACCGGCACTAGTCCACCAAACGCTTACGAGTAATATTCTTGGGGTTAATTTTCGCTTGGGGCAGGGTTTGGCTAGCTGGCCAGGATCTAACCATTGCGCAGAGCACTACCGATTATCGTAAATAATCCATTCTTCATGACAGGTAATGATTGGGTTTCAAATACCGTCATTATTATGCCTGTTTAGTAATGTAACGCAGCAGTCGACGCGCGTTTGCGATTTGCTTCGGTCAATTTTCTATTCAAGCTTTTTCAATCTTCTCAATTTGCTTCAAGTGAATTAAAACAGATTTATCACTAATCCGCTTTCACAATATCCTTCATTATCAACTTGGGTCTTCATTATCAACTTGGGCCTCAGGCCGCCCACGAAGCTTGTTCTGCAGGTCGAACAGAAACATTAGAACCGAAAACGAAATGTGTTTTCTTTTGAAACACGACCGCCATACACATCATTCACCCTGTGAGTCATTTCTGCAGCAATAGTGCTACGGCGGAACTAGTACTCGTGAATAATGCGATATTTTATGTTTTCCATTTTGTAAAATGAGTTATGCAAACAGAAAAAGACAGGAAAAAAAAAACAAATGAATGACGGTCTTTGAATTACAAATACATGAGTAAATAGCTGTAAAAATTTGAATTTTGAACACCAAAGAGGAGAAATTCGTGATTAAAGTGGCCATTACGAGAAACGTCAATTTCAAATGTAAGGACCTAATATTAAATCATTATCAACGTACGAAATACGTAGATGAAATAAAATGTCGGAAGTCTCATCTTAAGTCTCAATACCTTATGACTAGGTTATGTGAGATGATAAATTCACTTGTACTGGTGCATCCGGCAACGGATGTAATATCGTGTATCGAACATATTCCCACAACTTAAGTTTCGGTATAGGCCAATATCTAGGAAATAGGGCTATCTCAGACCACACCACTAATTATAATGGTTTAACCAGATAGCACCTAACTCAGTGAGAGTTGCATCTCTTAGGGCTTAGGACTAAAGCCCTACGAGTATAAAATCACCACTAGAACTTTGCGTATCGTTAAAGCTACTAAATTTCAGTACTTGAATATATAAATATTTTTTATACTTTTTCCACAATTATTTACTTTTAAATTTACATCCAAGGATAATAAGTCGCAACAGATCGTAAATGTAAATTGAAATATAAATAATTGTGGAAAAAGTATAGAGATTTATTTATATATCTCAAGTGTTAACATGAATTTCCATCAAGAAGTGACAATACATTCAATGAACGGTTCATAAATCAGTTTACTCCGAAAACTAAACACGCTGCCGCCTGTGAACGGCGACACACATCATACTATTGAAGTTTGGCGGGTGAATAACCTTAGAGTAAGTACGCAAATATTGAATCTTAACAATTATTGCAACAAACGCCCACCACACAGAAACAAGCTCACACATCAACGGTTTTTTGTGACAATCCATCTGTTAAGTGCGAAGTGGTACTTTGGCGATGCAACGGTACTTGTTAATTAACAATAATCATCGGCATATGGACTGTCCAATTTATCTTAGTAAAAACGTCATACGAATTTTTTATAGTATAGAGGGACAAACGCGAAAGCGGAGTCTTTTAACGACTACAGACGGTCATGGACATCTGCCCTATTGATGGGTTGCTCTTCTATCCTTTTCCCCTCTAAAAGGCCACCTGCTACTCACAAACCGCCAGAAACGCGACAGCATTGCTGCTGTGAGCGAGAGGCACCTCCCCGGTCGTGCTGGCAATGCAGCCTGGCACTACGTTTCCCTAGACAGTGTATGAGTGCATTACGCGAGTGGTGGGACAGCGATCACATTTCGATTGCTGTTTTTTTTTTTCTTACGAAGATTCGTCTTCGTCACCGGCGCGTTTTTATGAAAAGATTTATGAATATGGAGGAAGCAAGGTAAGTCTGTAAGTGTGACTTGTGGCGCTCTGATATCTCTGTCTACGAAATGAACTGGCGAGAAGATGGTTTATTTAGGTTATTCCCTGTTAACAGTAATTGTCAATAAACTCAACAGGTATGCAAGTGAATTACGATTTGTCATTCACGCGTGCTGGAAAGTTATTATATGATCGATCCATCTCTCATGACTGAAACGTCTACTAGCATATTTATTATTTTACATGCACGCTTCCATATGCATACGATAATGAAATGTATCTCGGGTATTTTAAGTTCTTAGCGTTTAAGAAGATGAAACTCTAGACAGAAGGCTACGAGATTTTTTATAGTATACAAACGAGCAATCGAAGCCTTTCAACGACTCCCGACGCCCATGAACATCACCATAATTATGCCGATGAGTTGCCCTCCTTTTCACCTCTCCCTCCTAATGGGCCAATGTCTTACTTAGAATGTCTATGGGCACTGGGCGTCAGCAATTAGATACATTGCAATAAAAAAGCCATACGTTATATCAGGACCCACCAGCTCAGGCTATCCGATGTTTTACGAGTGAAATCGTTAAGAGCTGACCTCATCAGGCGCGTGGGCGAGACCCGCTGCAATCCTCTCAGCTTATTTTCTTTTTCCATCAATTTTATGGCTGTAACGTCACAAGCACTCACCAGATATGTGTAGCTTGGTAATTTGAAAGGTAGATAGATTATAAATAAGGTAGATACATTTGAAATGTAGAAGGTAGATAAACGCTTTATTTGCAAAATATAGTACAAACACGAAACAATAAAATTATGTATACATATTAGCAGGATATCGGTCGTGTTGGCGTTCATTGAAAGAGGCCAATGTGCAGCAGCGGACCGACGAGGGCTGATAATGATGTCGTGATGATGATTATAAAAAAGGTTCCAAAAGCTCTCTGCCTGTGAGCGATGTTTACCATGGGAGTATTTAACATCTATGTAAATGGGATGGGAGCTGTCCTTTTCATAAATCCTAGCATACCTAGAATCTGCAATTATTGGCTTTTTGTTACATGAGGCTTTTGCGAAAGCGAACGGCTTTACATATGCCCGTCATTTTTTTCAAATCTAACGCCTTGCTGAACTCAACACACAAAACGAATCCCTTGCCAATCAAAAGGAGTGTTTATCTACTGACACTGTTCACCTTTTTTTTTGTTGACGCGGGGTAGCGCATTTACGCGCCTACACTGACCCTGGGTGGGGTCCAGTGGTGTGTGGGACTCGCGGCACATGATAGTGCCGAATACCCAATAAAACCACCGCGAGGTGGACCAACTCCACCTCCAGAGATGGGGTTGCCACGCACTACAGGACAACCCCACCACCGACTTTGGGAGAGTGCAATGGGGTGAGGTTCCCGTCCTCGCACCTTGCCCCGTGCGCAAAGGCGCCACTTTCTGTTGCTCCTTGGTCCCCTCTTCTTATAAGAGGGGTACCGAGAGCAATTCCTCCTCCTGATCTTTAAGGCCCTCTTCTTATAACAGCGGTGCAAAGATCCTCCTAGGTTCAATTAGCTTCGCCTGAGTACACCCCAGGCTACTAAGCCCCACCACCTGACACTGTTCTCCTGAGGCAATGCGGCAAAAGTCGCGTTTCGGACAGTATTTTCTTATACCTTCTGTATTACCATTTTAGTATTAACGAAATCGGAATCGAAAGAAGAGATTTCTCAGTATCATCTGTGTGTTTCATTTTTTCTGAATTCCAATTTCAGTTCAGGAATTCGAAATTATATATCTACAACAATCATCATCATCATCATTATATATATCTACAACAATCATCATCATCATCATCATTATATATCTACAACAATCATCATCATCATCATTATATATCTACAACAATCATCATCATCATCATCATATATCTACAACAATCATCATCATCATCATTATATATCTACAACAATCATCATCGTCATCATTATATATCCACAACAATCATCATCATCATCATTATATATCTACAACAATCATCATCATCATCATTATATATCTACAACAATCATCATCATCATCATTATATATCTACAACAATCATCATCATCAGCATCATTATATATCTACAACAATCATCATCATCATCATCATCATTATATATCTACAACAATCATCATCATCATCATTATATATCTACAACAATCATCATCATCATCATTATATATCTACAACAATCATCATCATCATCATTATATATATCTACAACAATCATCATCATCATCATTATATATCTACAACAATCATCATCATCATTATATTACGTGCACGGGTTCATAAGAATCTTACAATGAAAATCTGAACCAAACTAAAACATCTGTAGTATTTGGAGTATTTTTCCCTCTCCAACGGCTGTCTTCGTTGTATCTGGTTAATAAAAACAGAAACATTATAAAAAGTAGTTGAGTCACACATTCTTTTTTGTTATCGAAATTTATAGTGTAAACCGAACAAAGTTATTTCCGTAACTAGTGATGTGGTGTGAACTTGACTTGTAATAGCTTTATTCTACCTCTTTTATAACGACTTTAAGCATTAGAATGAATAAATTAGGTAGCGTACTTTTAATTTTTAATGTTGTTACAATAAAACTACTTTTACGGATTTTATCCCGGTTTAATTAATTAGGGTCAGGAACTGACAAAATAAAGCTATTGTAAACGTTTTTATTTCCTGCTTCTTTTTTTTTTACGTAACTAGAATAAAAATTTTGACATAATCTCCGTATGAAATATTTCAAATTATATATAATAAATATGTTATTATGATAACAATAAAACTACTTATATGGATTCTATCGCGGTTTATTTAATTACTTGACAGTCCACCCGTGAACATGGTTGCTGTAAAGCTTCTGAAACATAGGGCTAGTTAAATAATCAAATAAACCGCAATAGAATACATAAAAGTAGTTTTATTGTAATGAGTAGCATTCGCGTAAACTTAAGACATTAATATAGATATTGTAATATTGAAAACGACCTTAAAGTAAGTAAGTGTAAACGATGTGAAAACGTAGCTAACTTTTAAGTTCGCACACGAGGTAATTTGATGTGAATAAGTTTTGAATTATTTATTAACGTTTTCTGTGTTGACGTCTGCGTCGTTTCTTCACCTGATTTTATCGCGCCCTACACCATTGCGAGGTTAAATAACACTTTTAAATAAGATTCTCATATATAACACGACATTAAGTTAAAAATAAAACATGTTTTTTATTCAAACATTATTCAACATGCATGAGAATATATTATCCGTGAGTCATGCCTGTTGGAGCAACATAAACGTCATCGGAATGGTAATTACAAGAGCTTCAATGTCAGATCATTTATATTATTAATCTCAATATACGAGGATATCATCATCAGCCTGTCTACGTCCATTGTAGAACAAAGAAATATTTAATTAAACGTTAAGGTGAATTTGCCGATTTACTTTTATTTGGTTTACACTTTCTACAGGAAGGTGTCAGTAGAATTCTTCACTGTGGCGATCTCCACTCCAGAAAGTGTAGAATCATATGTATATATCGTGTGTACATTACGCACGTAAGAAGTTATATTTTTTA
>JAFELO010000846.1:11187-21407 GCA_017140195.1 Eumaeus atala
CTTTACAGATATTTTTACACACGTAGCCACTGGCTACGTGTGTAAAAAAGAACAGTTAGTTTTAATGGACAACCGCTGAAGCGCACGAAGCGCGCGCGAGTTATTGAAACAAATTGCACAGCGTCCAGCTGCGCTGATAGCTCCCAACACTAGATAGCCATCTACAGTTGATAAATATATTCACATTTATTTCAATCATCATAGTACTCGTTAGCGTTCCGTACCTCGAAAGGAAGAACGAATCCCGTATAGAAATAGTTTATTTTATAGTATAGTGGGGAAAACAAGAAACCACTTCGTTCGTGCCCCGGTCGTGCCGGCTCAATTCGGCTGCAATGCATGGCGCTAATTCTTACTTAACTCACAGAATAAATAAATTAATTAATCCGAAATTAGTAAGACCAACATTAGTAGATCCTTATAACTTTATAATTGCATGTCACAGCACAAAAAGATATGGACAGTATATTTTAATATAAAACGCCCGGGTCATGTGTAAATACTTCTCGAATTTTCCAAGCGAACATAATTTCGTAAATGGATGGGTTTATATGAATATGTTTTACTGTCTTTTTCACGTTAATAAGGCACCCGAGGGAGAGCTCAGATACACGAGGGGTTACAAGAGATTTTGGTGAACATCCTGTCTCTTGTTCTGTGAATATGTATGATCCATATAGATTGTTTGGCCGTTGGAAATATTTTAACGACTGGGAGAGCTAAACAGCTGAAGTCATATGGAACACCAGAAACATGTTACTGTTAATAGACATTAGGAAACTTGTATGTTTTATACACACGAGTAATCACGAGAGTAAAAAGTAAATCTTTCAACGACTACCGACGCCCATGACCATCGGCATTATTACTATGCCTAATATGTTGTTTGTTATTCTGTGACAAATGAATTCGAATGAAATTTGGTTTAAAATTGAAATCGGCGTGTACATGTGTGTGTACATGTGCGTCATGTGTGTTGGGCATCAGAGTCGGCACTTGACACTGTAGCTCTACAGGAACGTGCTCTTGGGGCCCGGTACTTATGAGTACCACTAGGGTGCGGTGTATGTACGAATATCATGTATATAATGGTTATAAATAAAAAAACATAAATATAAATTATTGGAAATGGCATAAAATCAATAATTGTAAACATGAAAAGGCACCCGGCGGGGAACGTTCATTTACACAGTCGGATGTGTCTCAGTAAGATGTTGCGACTGCAAATAAAATGAAATGATGAAGTAAGAATTTCGTAAACTACAAATAATTCATATTAGAAAGTGTTTTCACGTTGTAATGCGATACGATCCAAAGTATGTATGGGATATTTGTGCACGATCTTCTAATGCTATGTTGATATAAGCACATGATACTACAGCTACAGCTGTGAGACAGACGGACAATATTTGATCAGTATAATTATTCCCCGAAAAGAAGGCTTGATAAGTTATATGTTATACTGACGCGCTGAGGTGAATCTCCAAGTAAACATTTCTCTCCTGCAAAGAGTGCCATGGAAACATACATACTTCACTAACCTTAAAATTAATTCAACTAACTAACTGTGGGATTAAATTTCGCTGCTCGATACACGAAACACAAGCCCAACGACCGCTGGAGGCGTTTAGAATGAATTTTAAGCTCCCATTTGCATGCGCTAATTGTGCCCCATAGTAGTCAAGTGACTGCAGCTTAATTTTAGCTAGATACCAGATATTGGGATCGAAAACTGGGTCACGTGTACTGATATTGATTAGTTTTAATAGAGCGTAATTATATAGTGCATCTCTTTCTTTCGTTTCCAATTGAAAAAACTATGATCATCGATCATGAATATAATGGAGATCCAAAAACCAGCGTTAGTCATAGACTCTTCCTTTTAATGGGCTCTTATGTCTAGAAATAACATATCACCCAGTACTAGTGAGAATAATGCAATGCTACAATGATACCGCACGCTACTCAAACTGACGTGACCCGTGCGCGGGTGCATCCACATGACACTTTATCATAATTTTTCAAACATCTGTGAAGGAAAGAAGAGCACAATTGACTGTGAATTACGAAATCGAAATGTCTACAGGAATAAAGCGTTGAAATTGTTTGCATAATTTAATGAGATTCTGGGAGGAAATACTCTGGAATATTTCCTATAATCCTGTAAGGAATCAAACACATTTTCGACAGAAAACTTGTTTATTTCTCATTTGTCATTACAATAAGATATTTATTCGATGCTCATCTGGTCCAGCGGCACAGCCTTGAGGAACTTGTTGGCGGTGCTCACCAGCTTCTTGGCGTGCGCGTACCAGACCGGCTCCTGCACGAAGTCCGCCACCTCCTTCCAGTTGGTGTTGGCGAAATTGTGCACCGCGTCCTCTGCAACGTTGACGGGTGACGGGTGAGGCACGGGTGACAGGTGACGGGTGACATGCGACGTGTGAGGGCCGAGAGACGGATGAAGGGAGACAGATGACGTGTGGGAGCCGGGTGACGGGTGACGAATAACTGGTGACAGCTGCAGGTGTGTGCCTGTTATGGTGGCGAATATAATTTGCACAAGACGATATTCTCTCGGTAATTTTCGCTATATTTGTGTACTATCGTTACTACGTGGCCTAAGCGATATTATACATATGCTCTTGTTTATAATTTCCTAGAACTTGCTTTCTCTCTGTCACATGCCTTTTCGCTCACACATCTGAGGGTGAGGAGAAGCTCTGTGGGTGAAAGTTGATGGAAAAACCACTACTACACCAGCTGTTCTAAACGTGGTCCGAATTCCGACTGACTGAAGGAAGGAGCAGTGAACGGTAACCTGACTGTTCGTGCTGTGCGTAGTTACCCAGTACCAAGTGAGAATTGTATTCGTTCTCTGCAATGAATAAATAGCATTATACTGTTACTGGTGTGTACAGTAGAGCTCACATAGATCTTCCTGGCCGTTGAAGAGATTCTTGAAGTCGAACACGATGGGTCCCACGGCGGTGGGGCTCAGCCTGCAGCTCCTGACGCTCATGTGCCTGTCGGCGTCTCCTGTGGATATCTTCACTTCGCAGTCCGCTATGAGCTTATACTCGCCTGGAAGATGGGGGAAAGAAAAAAAAGAGAATGTATTAAAAGTGACATCACAAACGGACATAATATTTGTAATTTATTTAAAGCCGCATGTAATAATAATACAATGTTCTACTGACCAGTGACAACGTAACACTCCCCCTGCCCCTCTATCGGCAGCACGATGAGTCTGCCGCCGATATCGTATTGAGCTTTCATCTCGATCCTCGGACAGGAAAGCTCCACGTGAACTGTTAGCGCTCCTTCGTCCCACCTGGGGAAAATATTTGATGAATTAACAATTTCTATACAGAATCATTACTAAGTATAACAATAACAACACATCCCCATGACCTATCCCATAAGTTATGTAGAGTGAAAAGAATGCTGTAAATGAGAGGTAATTGTTAATTAAATATTATTATGAGTCTGTTTATTACTAAGTAATTGTTTTTATAATTACGAACAATTTTAATCATGACAAAGTATTTACAAAGGAAGTAGTTTGTCTAAAATGAAACGTAATTATGTAATTAATAATAATATCAGATAAGTGTAAATACATAAATATAGCGAGCGAGTAGTTGTGAGTATAACTACATAATAACAGTTGGTTAACATTATACTGTTGTTATCGGTGAGGCAGCTCACGCGCGCTGCTGCTGCGGGTTCAAATCCTACCCCCACCATGGTTGAAGCCTTGTCGTGGCGTTGGGGCTCAGTAGCCTGGAGTTATCCGAGACACCTTGGGCGAAGCCAATTGAACCGAGGAGATGGCGGCTCTTAGTAACCCTCCTATAAGAAGAGGGGACTAAAGAGCAGGAGGAGGTGCCGCTCTTTGTAACCCTCTTATAAGAAGAGGGGACAAAAGAGAAAAAGTGGCGGCGTTTATATTCAGCTCTATATAATGTGCCGCGAGCCCCACACACCACTGGACCCCACCCAGGGCCAGTGAAGACGCGTAAATGCGTTTCCCCGCGTCAACAAAAAAAAAAGGTTCACATCCTACCGACCTTGTTATACTTCTGTAACGATCTCCTTCGACAACCTTCAACCGTCTGTTGCTGGACATGACTTCCTATTTATTGTTAGAGATAATAAAAAGAATGCTATTGTTGTATAATTGTATAGTAAACTGATGTGAACGAGCAGTCGGGGACTAATGCTGACTGCCGGTGCATATCCGCATCCGCATATTTTTATATCAACTTACAACAACAAATTCATAATAGCAAATGTTTTAACTGTTATTTGAACATCACCCAGCAATAGGATGTCTGTTTTATTACTGGTGAAACGTTATACTCACTAATAGGAATATGAAAGTGTTAGCCTTATAGTACACTCACTTGACGTTACTAAGTTTGCACTTGTTGAGACCTGTGAAGGTCGTGTTAACGAATTTGTACTTGAGGATGGACAAGTCGCCCTCGATCAGCGCGTGATGAATGGGCTCGTGGGGCTCGATGTCCAGCGCTGGGATCCCCGCCATGAACTGCTGGTACACATCGTTTGCGATCTTATCTACGCACGTTTGATCTCCGGCTTTGCATGGCGTCAGCACACTCACATCGTAACCTGAATGGAAAAGTAGCGCAAGAGTAACAGTTCACTTATCAAACGGAACACTTTCTATATGTACAGGAAGTTGACTGACGCTTTGATTGACGTATGATTGTTATCTGCTTCAATAACACAAGTAGACTCAGTCGCGTTGCCCGCACAGACACAGGAGACAGCTACTAGCAGCCGCGTGCGCAGAGACATGGTGCAACCACCACCAGCTCCTCACTAGTGAGAGGACGCTACAGATGTACGCTACACTATACATACAGATGTAAACTCACTCGCGTCGCCCGCGCAGACACAGGAGACAGCTACTAGCAGCAGCGTGCGCAGAGACATGGTGCAACCACCACCAGCTCCTCACTAGTGAGAGGACGCTACAGATGTACGCTACACTATACATACAGATGTAAACTCACTCGCGTAGCTCGCGCAGACACAGGAGACAGCTACTAGCAGCAGCGTGCGCAGAGACATGGTGCTGTCACCACAAGCTCTTCATTAGTGAGCGGATATTTCATTATATACCCTAGCAGCTCGGTTAATATCTAGATATATGTGAATGGTATAATTGCCAGGTAATCTACTGGTGTTGTGTTTATTATTATATTCTGTGTGGTTATTATTGTGTTCTGAAAAGTACACATGTGTGGGACACGCACGCACACAATCACACACTCGTACGTACACATACAAGGGAGCACATGTTATTTAAGAAAATTGACCACCCATTTCTTGTTACAAGGCCGCCCGCTGGTCCTAAACAAGCACCATAATCCGATAGTCACATACACTAGTACCGCGCACTTCAACTGTGTCAGGGGTCACGTGGCGAACTAAACTGAAACTCAAACGTGACTTTTACTGTGTGCCGGGAGTTACAGCTACAACTGAACGGACATCGAACTGTTCATGAACTGCTAACTGTTCAGTGATGTGGCTGTGCTGCAAACAGATCTGTTTTACCAGAATATATTTAAGTAGAAGGTCACTTCTACTTATATTCAGCAAACCCTACTTTATAGTGCAATGGATAAACGCGTCTCGGTGCCCCATGACGACTACAAACGCTCATAGACATCAGCATAATTGTTTCGTAGATGTGCTGCCCTCCTTCTTCTAACAACTCTAAATTTGACAACACATCAGGAATAACATGGGAATATCCTAAGTATATGTGACACGTATTTCTTTATCTGCATCGCGCAAGGAAAAAAATAATCCATTCGTCAGTCTACAGAACGGCCTCACAACGGATTATCATTTTTTTGACTTCAAGTTGCTAATCCAAATTTGGCTTTCCGCTTACATTTTATGTTTTGCTTACACATATACAAAATGTTCTAAAAGTTTACACTTACTTTTCAAGTCCTTTATTTTTGGTGACATACCATCAATTGAAGAAAATAAACATCGCTAAACATAGCATAAATTATGTTGGGAATCTAATTCCAAGGGAGTCCATACCGCGTACCCAGCGCGTGTGTGAGTCGAGCATAAAATGTAAGTAGAAGCGACACCATACTTAGGAGTTTCGCAGTTCCACTTACGAGACATAATTTTATAACTCAGTACAAAGAAAAAATAAATTGATCAAACATCGAGTGCGAAAATAAAAATTAAGTGCCATGAAAAACAAGAACTCTGACATCATTCTAGAAATAAATTTAAATCATATTGACATATTTCACAAATAAAATTGGATAGCCAAGTCATGCCCTTGAGTGCCAGTTCGCCACGTCCGAGCTCGAGCCAGGAGACCCAGGAGAGAGTTTTTGAGTACTGTTAACACTTATGAATAACATAAGTCTATTATGGCAAGCATCATGAAAATGGTTCCAGTAGTTTTACAGGGATTGTGTGACATCTGACAACAGCCTTCAATCATCGGCCTAGATCGCATCCAGTGCACTGAATTTACATATTTTATAGTAAGGGAGCAATGCGCAGTCAGCCGTTTGATGTCTACCGACGACCACAACCGGTACGCAGACGTGTTGAACTTCTTCCCTCCTCCCATCCAATGGCCCCCAGTAGTGCAGGCCCAGCTCAACAATACCTCCTACAAGTTGTACTTCTACTCTTACTTTATGTTTAGGTGACGTAAGCCACAAAACACTTGAAATAGTGCTGATGATGATGAAACAAATATAACAATCCAAGACCATAATACCGTTAAAGCCTCAACAGCAGTTGCGGCAGAAATTTCAAATATAAAACTGAACTGAAGCGGACGGTGGAGCAATTTGTAGCTCCGAGAACTTGTTGGAGTTTAGCATCTCGTTAAGTATTCACAAGACGATATCCGGAGGAGAGATATTTATACAACGTCTAATGAAGGAGGCTATGGGCTGTTGTTTCACAGATTCCTATTAAAGTCCTGGATAGCCTATTAGAAACTTAACTTTACACATTCATACAGCTCAGAATAAAGGTGGTTTATGAAATTTAAGAAACCAGCTTAATTTAGAGCTAATTTAAAAGCTTGACAAATTATAAAGCTTTTCATATATGAGAGCTACTGCGCTTGATTTCTCTCCGATAGTGTGGGATTGAAGTCCGTCGGAATAGGGGAATGAGGGAAGAAGTGCCTGCGCACACAATTGTGCTTGTGCATACACTTATGCTTTCGCACACACTTGTGAACTGTAACATATTCTGCGCAGTTGGCTAGTTTCTACACAAAGGCCTGTCATAACCAAAATTCGGCAGAGACGGCATACTTATTATTATTATTAAATCATCGTAGCTTTCGATATATATACCCGTTAGTTAACCTTTAATTATTTTATATTAGTCAGAAAGGTGGTCAAAGCGGTAAGGTAAAAAAGCTAAATTAGAGATAATTAATTAGAAAGCAATAGATTTTATCACAGGAAATGAAGACATCATGTAGAACTAAGGAGGAGGTGACTTAGGACTTGCAGCCTATAAGTGATGCACTGGTCACTTCTTGACTGAAAAATAAAGATGAATAGGGTGGTAAAATCGAAACAACTACACGTCAGATAAAACTTGTTTGCAGATGAGGAAACGTTTTCTCAAATGAGCACATTTTAACAAACAAAACGACAGTATTTATGCTCAAATCTCTCAGGAAGCTTCCCAAATAGTCGACAGAGTGCAACGTAGACTTCACCGACTCTATGAAAAAGGGACTGAGCCATATTTTTATGAAAAATGTATCAAAACATCTGCACATGTGTAACAAGATGCCATTCTTGGGAAGGTACTTAAGCCCCTTAATAACGCTATGTTCAATAACCAATGGTCCTCTCAGAGAGACTCGGCGCCGGGTCATAAAGCTCGGGCAAAGTAGTCTTGGCTGGAAGCGAAGGTCTTGGACTTACATATTATATATACCCAAAAGCTTTAGCGGAGGTGACGTAGCGATGAATGATGGCACTAGACCGCTTACTGTGTCTACGCTGACTACGTTGACCAAATGGTGCTGATTCCGCTATTATGCGGAATATCTTTCCAAGCTTATATAACATTTACCTTAGTGAAAGTAAAAGTAAGCAATGTTGAGTTAACTTGCGTGCGAGTACTACTGTTCCGTAGCAGCAGTTGAAACCCCAACTTAACATTTAATGCCATGCACAATAGAGCCGCTTTACAGTTAGAATTAAAAACTGTTCCATTACGAGCTCTCTCTCTCTCTCTCTTGAATGCTCGCTTACTCGTGGAGTTAGTTAAAAATGTATAGAGATTAGGGATCAGTCGCCAGGGGGCAGTTGCCGACGTTCCGTACAGACACGTCACGTTACACATTACTCCTGTAGGTACAAACAGCATTCATACGAAGAATTATTAAACATCAGCAATAAACAGCACCGGATTTGGGTTAGGCGGGGCCTAACGGACCCTGATCATAGTTGAGCTGCTGTCTGTAAACCTGAACATTGAAGTCCTCATTTCATTTGTCCTTTTTTTGATGATGCTACTACCCAAGCTCCTTAACATCAGTGCAGCTATCCAGACGTTTTGCCGTCTTTCAGTCCTTCACTTGATGCATTGCAAACACTTTCCGGTGATATACATAGTGCGAGGGAGAGAAATCTCTTCGATCGTGCCGCCTAAATCGCCACTAACTCCTGCGACTCGATTACAATAATGAGCTGAATGGCGAGTGAAAGTTGAGTGGCCAGCGAGTCGATTATCAAGCCAGTTGACTGGCGAAAAAGTTAACTCATAAGCTTGGATAATGACGGACATCAGCCAGGAACTTAGTGATTACAGCCCGAAACGAACCTACTTTAGAACTAACGCCACGTCCACCATCACACGCCATCTTTCACTATAATTTTACTTGCAGAACAAGGATCTGTAAATATGTAATGAATAAAAACTCAACAGAATGAATATATTTATTGAACGTACTGCTTAATGAAATGTTCGTGCTTTAAGACCTGCGTGAAGGTGATCACGGGGTAGACGAATGAGTCTGAGGACGGCGCCGTGGACGCGACCCCCCGCAGGTAATGTCGCTGCACCCCTCTCTGGGGCTCGGGGAAGACCAGCCCAGACCCGCTGTAGCCTTGTCGCACAGTTGTGTTTTCTATGAAAAAGGACAAACAGTTTTATTTTTTACAACCCAATTTCTTTCATGCAAAATTCTATCATTTTCACGAAAATTTATAGAAAAGCCACTCTTCTCTTTTTTGATGCGTGATGCTCTCCCCTTGTGTCAATGGATCCTAGAAAACCGCACGAAACATGATGGTCAAGCCTTCACTTAGTCGTCACACTTATCGCCACATGCTTGGTGGTATCGTGTGGTGATGAGTATGGAGACTTAAAAGGGATGGCCTTACCATCGTCATCCGTCCATCCTCAGTGGCGCTACTTCTAATTTATCCAATATTCAGTAGCAGGAGACACATTAACGCGACATTAGATTTAAGGCCTCGGTAGTATCGGACATTGTCTTTAATTAAAAAGTTATATTTTTCAAATAAATATTATTATATTTATTTATTAATAAAAGAAAACATTCCACGTAACATAAATGAAAACATGAAGCTTTCGAGGACAGTAATGTAAACAGTAGTTCAGCCAATTGCAAATGCAATTTAAGACGGTATTGGGTGCCTTTACCTTAGTGGTATTTATGACTTTCGTATGTATCCTATAGTAGGGATATAAAATAATTGCGTAGGAACACGCGCTCACCATGTACTACGGAGGAGCAAATTTTGTCGCTGGTTATATAATCCCTGAAGTCGGGCGGAGACTGAACTAAGCACTTGTCGATGTCCAGATATGTCATGTCCACAACTTCCAAAGCCGGAGTATCCTTGTTATCGCCTTTAAACGTCCACCTAGGGAGCTGCAGAAGAGAATTACACCAATAAGACATGGCACGAGTTGGGTATTCCGTACCGACTCCGGCGCGTGTCTATACCGACCACAAGCTCTGTCGATGTCTATACTATATCCGTTATTATCAAGTACCAGAGCCTGTTATTTTTGTCGTCAAACTACTTTACAAATTGGGCCGCAGGATCACTCATACACTTATCACTGATGCCATATTATGCCACATAAACATAACACTGATTAAAATAACTCTCCCTCTCTCTCTCTCTATC